>CAJHNH020000113.1:197500-402500 GCA_905116865.2 Candidula unifasciata
TATTCAACCTATGCTTCGTAATATAAATTTATGTAACCTATGGTGCCATTTCAATGGTTTGAAATGAATTCTCTCCGTATTCCATAGTTGTGGATTTAAAGATGTACGATAGACATGGCCAATAAGGCACTTTTTTCGGGGCTGCCTGGTTGACCATGTTCTTAGGGCACTTGTTTCCATAGCGAGGCACACACGTCGTCTGCAGGTAACAGGTTCAATTTCACGCACGGCAACTAAAGATTTTGTCGGTTGACGACAGGGCTGTTCAACTGTGACCCTCGGACCCAATCTGACCCGCGGAGGCATAGCAAGTGACCCGCGGAGGCATAGCAAGTGGCCCGCAGATCATCGCCAGTTTTATTATATTAATGATCTTTCTATTCTGGAGCTCGGGCCTTTCTCATCGAATCCGGCTTTACGGCATTACGAAGCGCGTTCGCATCCCCCAAGCCACAGACACCGACGAGAGTGATAAGTAACAGCAAAATTCATAAACTGTTTGAATCACTATTGATAACTGGCACCACGCAGGCTAATAGGCTGAACTGGCTGCGGCATATTGAGAGAATGTCAGATGACAGAGAGGTAAAAACTGTATACATGAGGTAGACCAAGAAGATAGTGGAGAAATAATATACAGGCAGACAGGTAAACAGTTGGAGTCACCAACTGTAAAGAGAAGACTTATCACAGAGATGAATAGACTGCGCATGGTATATTTAGCAATGAACCTCAAGGGTTCAGAATGCCAAAGATGAAGGCAAAAACTTTAGCAGACTGAAGTCTGAGATGATATATTGTGTTATCAAAATCGATATCACTGTACATTAGGCATTCCCATACGTGCTCAGTCCTCAGATGCAGCAACCACTCCAAACTAACTTTACTTAATTCTTCCCATGAGGAGCTGGTATAGTGTATCCTATAATACATTGGCTTCGAAGGGGCATAAACGTGCGACATCTTGCTTTATTTCCATGTCACGCAATCGTGTTAGTGTCATAAATTCGTTGCTATCTACTAACCTAGTCGGCACAGCGTTGATGATATCTGCTCTGTCTATCATCTTTCCAAACGCGTTGCTGCGTTGCTTGCCACCTGGTTCGCTCGTTTGTTACCTATCACCTCGCATGGCCAGGTGTGTAGATCCTGGTAAGGAGGTCAAGTGCGACTTCGGAGTCTGAGATCAACTGTTGTGTTTTTTGGGAACACTCAAGTTAATATTTAAGAATGTACAGACATAAAGAGGAAGACAAACTGCGATTGCTTAAAATAAACATGAAGAGCCTGCCAACTTGCAGACATCAATACCTGTGATCACACATCGTGGGTGGTTTGGGATAAAAAGTTCTCCTTCTCAAAGTCCATACCCTGTGGCGTTTATTGTGTATTCAACGTATTAACGTCGTGGCACACGGGTGTAACCCATAAGTGTTCCATTCTACTTCTAACTCAAGATTGAGTCTGAAGATTCTCAGCACAGTGCACTAACTCCGTTGCAACGGCGAGGATCCTGAAATACTTTCGATAGATTTTCAACTCAAAATTTTGCCAGGGAAGCGCCGTTAGGCTACTCTTTTCGATTTCCAACTGCCAAAGTTTTTTTTTTTTTTTTTATGTGCGCAAAAACACACACTGGACGTCCGATCTCACCCCCAGAGACCCGGGGAAATTACTAGAAGTCGTACGTGATACGTATGGTGCTGTTAGTCATTTCTAACCCACAGGACTTCTGTCATGATAACTTTCAGTTAACTCTGATACAGATGATCCTCCATGATGATGTCAAACTGTCTAGCATCTTTTTTTCGGTCTCACTCCGTTTCTCCTCCATTTTAACTCTCATACTGTCACGATGTACTCCAGTTTTCTCCTTCTCATCACATGACCAAAGAATATAGATTGTTTCTTTCTGATGTGGGCAGTCAGTTCTCTTCCAGAGTCAGTTTCATTCAACATCTTCATTACTCTTCTTCTCTGTTTGGGGTATTCTCTTCATACGTCTATAAAACCATATGTCCTCAGCTTCCAAATGAGTTTTCACTAATTTACTAACTGTCCATGATTCACTTCCGTATATCAAGATAGGACTTATGTAGCTTTTGAGAATTTTCCTTCTCGTCTCAAATGGCAAAGAAAGATTACATACAATATTCTTCCTTTTGTAAAATGCTGCCTTTGACTGTTTTCCAGCTACTGTACGCATAAAGTAAAAAAAAAATGTAAAGTTCCCTTTTCACGCCTTTCGGCGCATCGAGCATGGACAGAGCGTCCCATATTTTTACATACCATCAGCACTCTGGGTAATGTGGTCAAGCATTATTCGCCGGCTGTCTTTACTTTCCCAGGACAGCCCATCCTGGTACCCGTTTTAGGCTGGGTCGACCTACGACGTCCCATACCACGATAAAAATCCACGCAGCCTGCAGTGGGTTTCGATCGCGGTATGCTGGCTTACGAGTCGGACTCGCAACGCCTTAGCCACGGACGCCGCACTGTGCGCATACCAGAGAATAAAAAGTAGCTTCTATAAATCAGAAAATGTGACAAAAATATGTTAATAATTATATCAATGCTAGGCGGTTGTAACTTCAACTCATTTATTTACAAAAATATGACCTCAAGCTAAAAGTTGCGTCCACAGTTATTCAGACGACAATCCCACTGATCAAATGTAGATGAAGTCATGATTACAGCATGTTTTTGTGTGTTGTCAATGGGTGAAACAGATAATGTTTACAAAAGTATTACATATTATACAAACAAGAGCCGCAGCGCCAAGAAATATTTGGGGTTGGAGCTCCTCTTTCAAATTTTCTAGAGAGGGCCCAGGGGCGGGGTAGGGGGCCAGGGGGGGGGGTATGTTTAAGCCCTAAAAGCTTAATAATAATAATAACAATAACATAATAATAATAAGTAAATAATAATAATGATATGCTCAATGGCAAAAAAAAACATAACACTGGTCAACAGACATTTAAAAGTTACGTGTACCAGAAGCTAAATACACAATTTATGTGTGATTTTGACATGCTAACTTGAAATATCAGAATGAAATTAACCTCTTCCACCCTTTTTTTTTTCAATAATAAATTTACATTATAGTTGCAAAAATAATGCATGCTTGTTTAATTCTCTGTGGTGAACTCCAACAGTAATCAGCAAAAATTTAAAGGCTTCGGTAGCTTTGATACTTTGTTTCCATAGCGACAATGTTCTGAGGAAATCGTTCACTTTGCTCATCATTGACAAACCCACAGTTTGACATAGAGAAATTGACGCGTGCGATGTCCAGGCTTTCTACAGACTCATACTGTGCCTGCCAGACACGCACACTTTCCAAAGTATCTAGGGTAGGCTTATAGCGACAGTGCTCACAATACTCAGCTGTCTCTCAACAGGTAACATACGACTCACACAGGTCTACCATCGTAGATATGTGCATTCTATTAGCACTCGGACAACATGAAATGTCTTGCATCACGATAAATAATTAACACAATCATCATCATCATCATCTTCATCATCATCATCATTTTCCCGTAAAACTGTGTGTCGTTGGGTCACCAGTTCTGTTGACTGTCTAATCATTCTCTTCCTCTTCACCTTTGACGGTCAGTGGCGATGGACTTCATGATTGATGCCTGAGGCCTGTCCAGTTAGTCAGGTTTTGTAACCAGATCTTTCTTGGTCTACCTCTTCTTCTCTTTCCCTTGCCCTGCAGTATTGTTTGTGAGAGATCGTAAGATTTCATTATTAACACAATACTCCAGTCATTCTTCCTGCTACCCACTGTAGACGTACAAGACGTTGCGACGAAGAACTCTTTCTGCCGCAGCAATATTCTGGTGGCTGCTGCTGGTTAACTGTACCATATCAAGCAGATTCACTTTTCATAAACAACATGACTGTCCATCTGATGACATCCTACAGCTCAGAGACGCTGTCACTAGAGAAAATACAGACCGTCTGAGGCCTGTCAAGTAACCCAGCGTGACACATAGATGTACACAGTCTCCCGGCAAAACCCTGACGAATCTATACCCACACGCGTCGACAAAGCTTCGTGATAACACCCTACAGTGGTGCACTCAAGAACAACGTGTGTCCTTGCTCTACGACTTCGTGAGGTCAACTGCCTCTTATAGCAACCCGGTACACGTAACGTTAATCTCCCCACGCCCCGCTCAACACAGTAACAACACTTTACATTTGTAAGAAGGCAAAGCTGTCCCTCCCAACCCATGTAGAGAAGTTCTAATTTTAAGTTGTTGTTTATACGTATCAAATTATTTCCAGTATTATTATACTTATTTGCCATTCAGCACATTTTACTAGTATTATTAAACAAATAACAAGCAGATTACTTTAGCCTCCTTTTGAAACATTTATACTGGTGCCCTTGCTGTCTGTTTAACCCATTGTTATATGATATCAGTCATCGTCACTGCATGTGGGGCATTACGATGCCTGTTCAGTTCTCTAGTATTGAAGCCATCCTAAAGTACCTGTGTTAACTGTTTCGGTGGGAAGTTGATTTAATATTTTCTGTCTTGATCTTGAAGACGGCATAGCAGTACCTGGCCAAGCTCTCGGATCACATAATCAAGACGGCTCTAGAGACTTGAGGTTACCCAACCAGTCTAGTCCATACAGCTACGATTATCAGTTTGTCCAATGTGCGTCCCGTTTGTTTTAGTGCATTACGTGACACTTGTCCGCTCGCTCATTACCTTTCACTCTTGCATACCTGGGTTGTAGATCCAGGGAAGACAGGTGAAGTGCGACTTCCAAAAGCTGTTTAATATCATGCTCATCGCGAGGAAAGGAAAGCTTTACTTTTAAATTGTTTATTCGATACACATCATGATGATTAAAAAAAAAAAAGTAAATAAAATATCCATTGAGAAAGTCTTTCAGTTTTTTCCCTCGAGAATACTGATCTGACAGAACGGAACACACACACACACACACACACACACACACACAAACACACACACACATTTCTAATGTTGGACAGCACTTCGATGGCACCATATGCTTTAATGCGAGTGTATGCTAGATACTGAACAGCAACACACAGGGACTGTGATAGACATTCTGAGTGTTTTTCGCTGGCACAGGAACGGAGCAAAGATGGGGCAACCCGTTTGCTATGAAGCTGAAACTAAGACTACCAGACCAGACCAGACACACACACACACACACACACATACATAAATTACTGCTTTTCAGCTTCTTGTACTTCTTATTTTATTGTATATGTTTGCCTGTATGTTATGGACATATTTATGTTTGAGTTAGGGTCTTAGCGAGGATGTGCATTGAGTGTACATGTCTATGTGAGATTGTGTGTCTGACAAGATATATCCTGGTACCAACTGCCACATAGAGCCACGCTGAAGGAATATATAATGGGCACAGAGCAACGGCAAGACCACGCAAAATATAGAACGACTGAATTAAGAACGGCTTTAGGAAAACGAAGGTCAATTTATACAATGCATAGCAAAAAAAACACAGATGATCATTACACGTCCATTACACTTTTTCTTCTTCTTTTCTCTACTGCTGGAATGCCTCGCAGCGTCAGGGCAGGAAGAGATCTTTGGAACCGGCCCTTCTGTTCGCTTCGTATAAAGTACTTTTCAGTGCCTCTGATATTTCTGATACCTATATTCTGCATGATTGATCTATGGCTCTGTTACCGCTGTATTCGTATAACATCCTTCTATGTGTTGCCCTGCCCTGCCCTGTCTCACCCCCTCCACTGCCCAAAGGTTTTAGTGGTGGCGGTCTGCAGCGCACTAATCTCACAGGTTAGTGTCAGGGTCCAATGTGGCTATGGGACGATTGCAGATGATGATGATGATGATAAATAGTTAGCTTGGGACTGAACAAAGGCGATGAAGCAACGGGTTTTCCCGAGAGGTTTGAGCAAGATTGCTCGGTGCGGGAATTGACCGGGGGTTGGAGAGAGACGAACTTGGGGGATGGGACGTTGTTGTTTTGACAGTTAGATGTTTTTATGTTTTGTATGATGTTAACGACAGGTAGCTTCTTGTTAGGGTGTTAGCGTGACGGTAGAATGAATCATGTGTAAGTCTGTGTTAGCAAGAGGTAGGTTATTACGGGTATTTATAATAGTATTCATCTATGCATTTAGTTAGGCGTTAGCGAGGCTGTCCTTGAAGTGTTTTGATTAGTTTACGTGACATGGTCTGTCAACTAATTCTGGCCAAAAACGTGCAGTAGCACCGCAGTCCAAGTGTAAGGCGCAGTAGCGTCGGAAAGAGCTTTAAGGGAGTCTGTTGGTTCGGAACCATGTCACAGCCGTAAGGCCGGTACGGTGCTGTAGGGGCAGGTGGGTGACTGGGTTGGTAACACGAACCACTTTCGCCCATGTAAACTACCGCACTGATAATTATGAACTGCATTAAAGATTGTTGTGTATGCTATCACTGTGTTGGTCGATTGTGTTGAGGAATAGACCTTTTCTGTCTTGGATCTGCCAACGAGCTGCTCTGACGGCAGTGAAGTAGCTCTCTGACAGGTTAAACTAGATCTAATCCATTGTAATTTAACTATAAAAGGTGACAATATTTTAACCGCGTACGAAGGTGACAATATTTTAACCGCGTTCGACCCTGGGTGATGTAATTCTTCAGTAAGGTAACCATTCCAACGCAGTCCCAGAAACGGATCTTGTGTCGCGGATTATTTTTAAGCGCTCACTATACTTTCGAATGGTTGTCCTCAAAAATATACATGGAAAATGGTCACAAATCTTAAGGGTAAGAACTCATTTTACTCTCAAATTGTTGTTTATAAACACATCTAGGGGAAAATGGTCGCTTTATTCTACAGTATAACATCCACAGACAAATGAAAGCACTTTATTATAGACACTTAAATCCAAGCTATAAGTTCTGCCACAACAGTAGAACAATGTTGTTTACGGATCAGAGTTATTTATTAGTTCAGTAAAGCAAAAGGATCGAATGGTACACTGTGTACTAGAGGTCACAATACAGGGAGTGGAATGAATGAGTAACGAGTAAAAATAAGTAAAGTACAGATGACATTTCCAGGCCATTATGTGTTTTGAGTATACTGTGCTAAACTCCACTTTTATTAATCAGTCAAAACTTGATAGCAGATGTAGGCAGTAATGTGCAAGCTGCTTTACTTTTACTAATATAATTTTAAAAAAATTAAAAGACATACTCAAATTCATTGATTTGTGCAGTGGTTATGGAGATATTAAGTTATATCTGAAGACACGGGTTCCTAAACGAACTATAGTCACTTCAGCAGTCAGAAAGCGTTACATTAGACCAGTGGTATCCATCATGGGGAAGAGGAGGGGGGGGGGGCATTAAAAAGTGTTGAAAACCACTGCATTAGACGGACATTTCAAACTACACAATGCAAGCGTTACACGAGTTAATCTAGTATATTCTTGAATCCAGATATTCGTTTCCGACCGCCGACGTAACAATAGTCATTGACCTTGCTGCCCCTATAACTGAGCCCTTGGCGTAAGGAGACATTGTATTTCTGGAGATTGCAACAGCTATTGTTTATATCGACATGAACAATTAAGTAACAAACGTACTGTTCACAGATATTGTCCGTGGAGGCAAGTAACTAGAGCATACTAAATGAAAGTGAGAATGGCATCATGCGGAAGACAACAGCAGAAAGAACACTTCGCCTTTTCGTGTTCATTTCTACAAGACGCCTATGTTGTCTTCTTGTGTATTATTATAATAAAGAAATGTCATTATTCTTTTCATTCGTTGCAATTTTTCTTTTTTTTCTCCTGACAATAACCGTCTTGTTTAATGTATCCAGTTATATATCCTGTGTTGTTGATTTAAGTCAACTTGATGAATCGTGCAGTCCGAAGACTGGTGTGATGTTGTCTGAACATATGGTACCGCCATCAATCTCACTTTGTTACTGTCCATTTATTTCATCTGTGGAATTAATGCCTCCGTTTCCTATAACCTTCAAAGGCCGGGTCATAGATGTGCATGGCTGACTGATTGTGAATCAGCAAGACGACAGTCTAGTGGGACTTTCAGGTTTGAGGTATTTGCGTTCATTTGGCATAAGCCATATGAAGGATATGCCTCCATCGGAGTGAGGCTGATATAAAGACTTGACTACCTGTACAGGTACCAAATTGCCGCTAGAATCTCGTTCAGTTACCAAAGTAACACTTGACTTCTGCAAATGTACCAAAGTATCACTCGACTGCCGTACAGGTATCAAAGTACTACTTGACTCCCGTACATGTACCAGAGTACCATTTCGAAGGAGAATGTCTTCTAGAGTTGTTCTTTCCCCTTTCCAAACTCGGAAAGCAACCATGTGTAGGTGGCAGGTACTTGCAATTCACATCTACGAAGCCACATTATCAAAAGTAACAATATCACCGTTTGTCACCACACATGTGACAGGGATTGTGCCGACTTATTCTGGTTATATTTTGTTTTCAGGTATTATATTCTTCTTTGCTAACTAAACAGTGTGGATAACGACCCTACCATACTGCTGTTGATATGTGAAATGTTAGATCTTCACAACATGTACTTTTTTTCCAGAGCATCGTGGTTCATTAGTCAACACTGAGGTTGCATGCGAGAGAAAGTTCTGGCTTCGGTACCAAGATATCCCAGGATACCGCCCGCCCCACCCCACCTCCTCCTTTTTTTAAAAAAAACATAAAGTACAGTTTTGGGAGATGATAAAATAACACAAAATGTATCAAGAAAGCTCAACGGAGGGGATCGCTTTATTTATTTACACTATGCTTATTTTGACACCCTCCAGACTGAATTGCCATTACAGTTTCATTTGAACTCCTAGGGGATTGAACTGCCATCACAGTTTTATCTCAAACCCCGTAGTTATGGCCCCTGGAACTCCACATAGGGTATTTTTTCCCCTAGCCCACGCGTGTAGGCAGTCTGCTGAAAACCTATCGACCCAGCTGCTTCGAGATACCAGCTAAGTGATTGTGTTTGTATCTGTGTGGTATTGTTTGATTTGTATGTGCTGATAAAGGCTCCGTAACCGCAACGTTCACGTTTTGTTTGTATTTGTTACATCGTGAAACTTGCTAATATACTTTTCTTTCGGTTTTATATCTTTTCTTGAACGGGGGGAATAGAAAGAAGGTATAAAAACACAACTGAGCGTTTCGACCAAAGTCTTTTTCAACGGACTACTAAATACAGCACAAACTGTGACCGGAAAACTCAAAGGACAAGACATCAGAGCAAATAAAAAAAAAACCAGGGCCTTTTTACGTACAACTTTGGTGTCGACTAGCCCAATAAACCTGTATACCTTTATTTGGTACCACGACGGTCGGAACTTGTCACTCCGCTTCCCGGAACATTTTTGACTGAACTAAAATGCGGGTGCGCGATTAGGTTAATAATTGTGTGTACTTTAGCGGCTGATATGCCAAAAAGCAATGGCGAACTACTGGATGTAAATTTGACTAGAAAAACCAAGCAACAGCCAGGGGCTGTTAGCGTTGGTTCTGCAACGTCCTGTAAAGGATACGCAACTAACCTTATGCCGGCTTTCGCGATTGACTGTTTGCACAACAGCGAGCTGCAGTTCTGGTGTTGTATTCATAGTGTTGGCACAACTGACAGCTGGCGTATGCATTTTTACTGATTTGATTTGAGTTGATTCAAGATCCGACATCACAGCACTCGGGGCATCCCTTTAAGCGCTCCGTTCCCATCTTCAGCAGCCAACGAAGAGTTCCGATACTATTGGTGCCAGTAGCATTCTGTCCAAACGTCCGTCTTGCCTTTCCTCTGAGCCTCGAGCACCTGCCAGAACCTCTCGTCATTTCCCTCCCCCACTCCCCCTTGCCTCAATCTCACCAGAATATGGTGATCCCCCTGCCCCTCCGAACTGTACATGCTTTCCCAAAAGGCATTAACCACGTCTGCCTTATCATGCATCAGTATTCCACCAAGTTGTGCAGAGCCAACCAGTCTGTCCGCCTGTTCATTGCCCAAAACATCAGCGTACCCCTGTGAAAAAAAATCCAGACAATACTCCTCACTCGTGTCCTCCTCAACAAGGCATGCCACTCTGCACGAAGCATGCCTGTCCTGATCTTCCTCAGCCTGCTTTCTAAGTCAGTTACAATCACGATGTGTGTGTGTGTGTGTGTGTGTGTGTGTGTGTGTGTGTGTGTGTTCTCTAACCAGTGGAAAGCTGCAGTGACCGCCTCCACCTCCACTCTTAAGCTGGATGTTGTGGTATCATATGCTATGCTCTCCTACACCAAACGTCGACCATTCACTTTTGCTAAGAAACCCCAATCACTTCTTTTTTGCCTCATGACACTGAACCATCTGTGCAAATGATAAATCTTCTGAGTGAGCATTATCTTGAATTAATTGCTGAATTTCCACCAATGAGGCACCTGCTGGCCAGTCTCTGCATTTCCGTCTCATTGTGATCATGACCCTACACAAGTCTGACTGTTCAGGTGGCAATTTAACCCACTCCTCTCCTCGCCTAATGTTCTCAAAGATGCAGACCTGTCTGATTGTGTCTTCTGTCTGAGCCATCCATGACTTCCCTCTTATCAGCCGCTGACCCTTAACTGCACCTATAACTTCGTGCAAATGGTAGTCTGTGTCTGCAGCTACCCTGAGATATGACTTCGCCTGTAGCACCTTGTGCCTACCTGCAACAGTCGGTAAATCAAGGATGTATCGCATACACACCACTGGGGGTGTCTCTGGTGCAACCCAGAATGTTCTATCTCTTTCCCCTACTTATCTGCAAGTATATCATCAGCAAAAGTCAGTATCCTTCCAACTCCTAGTGCTTCTATGACTGCAATCTTGCTCATAAACACGTTATATAGCATAGGTGAGCTGGCGGATCCCTGTGGCAGTCCTGGGGCCAAACTGCATGGTTTTGAGGTCCATGAGCTCAGTCAGAGAGTAACCCCACGTGAATACAGGACAGCTGCAACCCAAGTCACCAGCCATGGACTGACCTCCTTCTCCTTCAGTGCAATCATCAAGATGTCGTATCTTACTCTGTTATAAGCATCCTCGAGATCAAGTGCTACTGCCATTTTTACTTTGCGGGTGGAAGCTTCCAGATTTTGCTGGGACACCAGTTTTTCACTAATCTGCAAATATGACGGTGAAGAATATTTTGTGTAATTTCTACTAGCACAGGAACGGGTCAGTTATAGGACGATCCATTTGCAATGATGTTGGCACCTCGACTAACTTACTCCACCTCCTACATCGTTCCTTACAGCTTAGGAAGATTTGTTTTTTCCTATTTGGGGTTATCCTAAGAATTAGTGAGTGGGCGTGGCGGGGAATAATAAGACCAAATTTACACATGATTAATGACACTGGAACAGCAGCTAATTTATCAGTGCGCTTGTTACTTCGCACACCTTAATCTCCTCGACAGAAAATCCATGAAAGGCTCTTGATGTGGGTCTTATCAAGTGATGCAGGCCACTCTGAGAGCAGGACACCAGTTTCAATTTTCCAAGGCATACTCTGTGGGTCTGCTACAATTAAAACATGTCGGAATGTACTGCTCTCAAGCCATCAGAGAGCTGCCGTTACTGTCTCCACCTCCATTCTCATACTGTATGTAGTGATGTTGTACTGGAGGCTCTCTGCTTTCAACCAGCGTCCTTCCACCTTTGCAAATAAATCCCATCAACTCTTCTTACAGATCCATCAGTTTATATTATTTTGTCATCAGGGTGTGAATTATAATTAATTTTCAGCTCTTGCACCACTAACTATGTTCACCAGCGATCCACTCCCGGCACCCTCAGTTTAGGTTAACTATCACTCTGTGCAAATCCGTTTAGATAGACGGCACTGTAACTTCATTGCACCGGGGTTTATCTTATATGGCTCGGTCTCTCTTCGCAGAACAGTTAGCCACTTGCCGAGAACATCGTACAGAGCACGAACTTTGTAGCTCCTGCGATGATCCCCAGGGATCTCCGTTAAAACTGCACTTGTGAACTGAAAGACACAGCTGTGAAACGATTCCACAACCTTCACAGCGCCAGGCAAACGGCTTGAACACTTGAGCACGGAGACCCCCCTCCCCCGTAAAGAACCGATTTCTTTTAAAGAAAATTACCATAGCCGTGTTTTGGGCGGCTAGTAGTGGAAAGGGGTAGAGAAGGGTCCTGACACGGCCCACTGATTACCCGTCTCAAGGAGGAACTGCTTCTGGCGTGTTTATTGATCCTATGACATCATAAAACAGCTATCCGGTAAAGGATACAAAGCCTTCTGTCGTCTGATCTGTAAACTGCCGTACAATCATTTATTTGATAGCCTGCCTCAGTGCAGTCACAGCTGAACACTTTCAAAGGTTAAAAAAAAAGTACATACTCGTGACTATTGTCTGTGGAAGTATCAGTAAAGCAACACCTTCAATGAAATATCCATCATTGCACACACGGCGACTTTTGAATAACTCGCCTAGTTCTAAGTGTTTGGACTTTCCTTGTGTGAAGCTAATGAGCGAAAAATCTGGCTTTACATAATCTACTGGCTCCGTTGAGACGCTAAGTGTTGTGTTCATCGATTTGCCGGTGTGGCCTCTGTTTTTCTTAAATATTCAGGGTAAAGAGATTCCCGCTGACGACAAAATAATTACTGTGCTCAAATGTGGATAGTGATTTTATACCTGTATTTAGAAGACATACATTTTGAGGTGCATTGTTTGATTTCACTAAAGGAAGTTGAATATATAATTGACAAACAACAGCAACAAAAACATTTGAATAAAAAAAAAACCCGGCTTATTAGAATATTGAATGCAATCTTGCTTTGTCAGCTAGGACGGGAAAAAAGAGAATTCCTAAATCCATTCAAGTGCTATCTTGATACATGGAAATAAATCATTGACAGTTGGTAAATTAGTGAAAACTTTTTTGGAAGCTGCGGAGATACTGTTTAAAGACGAATGATGAGAAACCCCTGGACAGATAAAGAGTAATGAAGATTTCTTGAAAGAAACTGACTGCCCACATCAGTAAGAGACAATCTACAGTTTTTGGTTATGCGAGGACAAGGAGAACACTAGAGTACATAATGACAGTAGGAAAGTTGGAGGGGAGGAGAAGCGGAAGAAGACTGAGAGAAAATATGCTGGACAGTTTGACACTATTGTATAGAGGATCATCTGTGTCAGAGTTGATTGAAAGTACACGAGACAGAAGGTTGTGGATATTCATGGCTACCAACGCCACACGGCTTGGACTTTGAAAAGAAGACCATCGATATGAAGACTCTTCGTTGGCTGCTAAGAAGGGAGTCGGTGCTGATATACAGAGGATTAGGAAGGGACGTGCGGGCCTCACCGGGTATCATCACTAAGGGGGTGAAAAAATCCCAAAAATTTGCTTTTAACAATAAAGAAAGGGTTTTAGTGTGTGTGTGTGTGTGTGTGTGTGTGTGTGTGTGTGTGTGGATGGTGGAGACACACTTTTCTGCAACGGGTAGTATCTGACAGTCTGCGTCTGTGGCGTTGCAAACGCGCTTCTTAATGCCGGGGTGTCAGGTTCCATCCTAGCTGCAGATGGTTTGTCTTGCGTTAGTCTCGACAGTAGTGCAGAGAACTGACCGTTTAGGAGTAATGGCAAACTACTGAACGTAAAATTTGCATAGAAAAACCACAACAAAATGTTGAGGTTGGCTCGGCAACGTTCTGTAAAGGATACGCAACTGACTTTTTTTGTTAACTTTCTGACCTTGCCATACAAGTGGGGGGAGGGGGGGGGGGTGGTGTGACCGGAAATATTTCGCACCCGGCGTCAGGTGATCCTGCTACGCTGACATTGGCTTGTCTTGAATGCTGAGATGTTGAATCGGTGCCACCCAGAAGGATCCAGATGAGCCCAGTTGTAATTCAGCACATCTCCCTTTGGAAATACCTATCCCTTCCACGGACTGCATACTCTTTGGTGTCTAGGAACAGCTCTTATCCTCATCTATTATTTCAGCATTACTTTCTAGTTTGTCCCTGTCACTTCTTGCTACCTGTCGGATGATTTCCGCCCATGCTGGACAACGTGGGACTTCCTAATTGTAAAGTGCCTTAGTATAACTGCTTCATGAGCAGATCTGGCATCTGAGAAATGTTTCAATTGGGTTCGCATATTGGAACAACACCTATAATTAAATTCACTGAAAAACAAGAATTGAAACGGTCTAGTCATTGAATGAGAATGAATCCATATTTATGTCAGAAACTATAGCAAACAACATGGAAGTAGAAACAACAAGAGATAAAGGACGACCATGAATCAGATGGACTGAAGGAATCACTGATACCTGAAACTCCACAACTTCATAGCCTACGGGGCAAGCGAGCGTGTCCTAGCTCGGAAACTGAACATCCGTTAACTGGCGATACTTAGCAGGCACAAAGTAGAAATCTGACAAAAGTAGTGACGTATTAGGCAACAGGATGTTAGTCTTTTAGGCTGTGATCCTGGAAAGGGGAGGGTTTAAGCTTTTAATATTCTTGTACATCCTAATGTCTACGGCATTGCCTACTACATATTATACAGAACAGTGGTCTCTAACTGTTTCCAGATCCCCCCCCCAACCCCCCCCCCCCCCACCCCAACCACTTGAGTAAATGGCAAGACTTTTGACGCCTTCTTAAGTATTGGTAAAAATCCCACGCCCCCCTTGAGTATATGGCAAAAATACTTACACCCCCCCCCCCCAACCACTTGAATATATAGCAACATTCTCACCTCCCCCTCCCCTGCAACATAACAAAGTGAGATCTTGATGTATAATTATCGTATTAATTCAGATTTTTTAAACATTAGGTTAAAACTGGTCATGAAAAAAAACAAACAACGTCAAAGAAATTTTGTTTTACAAAGAGTTTAAAAAATGTGTTATATTCATAATCAAATTCGTAAAATTTTTTTTAATATAACGGAATATTCCAAGTAAAAATGAACACTTTTTAGAAATTTCTTTACCCCCTCCCGCCCCCCCCCCCCCCCGGCCCCCCCACCCCGCCTTCCTCCCTAGGGGTGCGCGCTCCTCAGGCTTGAGACCACTGATAGCAAAACGGAAAATAGAAAGAAGTGTAAGAAGTCATTAGTGGACATGTACTCTTCTGTTCAAATATTACTCACCATTCCATTATTATAATATAAATATTCTCTTTATAGTCAATGCATAAAGAGAACACATGATACTTATCAATCGTCTGCTCGTTATTACAAGAATATCATGATCTTTATGGAATCTTAAATAATAGATCACACCATCTAATGAAGATTAAATATTGTTATACTGCACTGAACTACCGACTCGTCCAATGCTAAACGCTAGATGCAGGAAATCAAAAGATGCCCTAGAGAGTTTGGCCTTCGGTTGGCCATGGTTTGTCTACTGTTGAGTCGTGTTGTATAACAACTGGAACCAAAGGCTAAACAATAAATAAATTCTTTGCTAGGCCTTTGTCCTAGTTTTATTTTCTATCAAACTGTTTCCGTTTGTAACTGTAGCTCCTGTATTTATGGAAAGAGACGTTTGGTTGGTATTTTATTTCTTGTCGGCGACTGTGGCTTAAGCTTTGCGGACGCACTTCGCAATTCCGAACTACCTGGTTTTATTTCAGCTGAAGGCGATTGGGCAGCAATATATATATACATAAACATGTGTTAATGTGGTTTATCTTACACCAGTTTATTTCTCCACAAATGTGTTGCTGAGGTGTCCTTTTAACTGTGTGTCTTAACACACATGCCTTACTGCTGTTTTTTTTTTTTTTTTTTTACAGCAGTATATGTCAACTCATGCGTTACTGCAGTTTTCTTACAGCACTGCGGTCTCCTTACAGCTGTATATGTCAACACACATCTCGTAATCTTTACAACACGAAGAAGAGAATACTTTGCCATTCCTGGATGTTTTAATTAAACGTAGAGAGGATAGTACCGTAAAAAGATCAGTGTACCGTAAAGACACATGGACTGGCCAGTAATTAAACTGTCACAGTTTTGTTCCCATTCAATATAAACGTTAGCCTAGTAAGAAGCTTGTTTAACCGTGCCAGAAAGATGTTATCGAAGATTACACTGGCAGCAGAAATTGAAACCATCAGGGCAGCTTAACATCTAAATGGGTACCCCACCGGATTCATCAAACGCCACAGCATCCCAATAAATTCCACCCAAGTGAAATTACATCTCCTCAGAACCTCAAGCATTCACCCAGCTCACATTTCGAGGAGACGATGTCATGCAACGTCTGCAGGACCGACTAAAAACGGCTATCGGTCAAACGCTTTTTGCCGCTGCCCCAGTGGTGAGATACATCACCACTCCCATTCCTACTCCATCGGTTAGAGAACCAGTAGCTCCTTACACCAAATCAAAAGGCATTTATTAATATACATGTAAGTGTCAGTTGACTAACAATGGTCGAACGGACAGATAGCTTGAAAACAGAAGGGCAGAACACACCCCCTAAATAACTGAGTGGAGATACTGCATCAAGATCAGCCTAGAAGAGAGAACCTGTTTCTTTAGAAAACGTCATTTCCTTGACTCTGGACACGTAGAAGATAAAGATTGTGTTTTCCGGATTATTTACCACATACTGAATAGACGTTTGCGAAAAGTGATCGAAGCTGTATCAATAAAACTAGTATGTTATGTAAACAGAAAGATCACGTGATTAATTTGAAGTTACCAATGTAATCACGTGACGGGATAGATTTATTGCAACTCGACAATGTGGTTTAAGCATTTCAGCAAATAAAGCATTCATGCTTTGTTTTATTATATGTTGATTTAATTATGTAGTACACACCTGACGAGATACAGCGAAATATACCATGCAATAAATTGTGCAATGTATTGTTTGTGTACGCAATATTTAAAATTAAAAATATTTTTAAAATACTATTAAATTCAGTTACAAAATACTTTAAATGAGAATTTCAAAGCGTGATCTGGGGAAAAGGAGGGTGGGGTGGGGGCGTTAAAGAGCCACTTAGTCCCCCTCATATTTTCCATAGGTAGTTTGGGATTAGGGGTAAGGGGGCTCAAGATGTCACACGGTTCCAAGGCATCTAATCCCTACACTAGAAACTCGTCTGTTGTCAGCGTACACACATACCCTCGACACCTGTCTAGACACGGTGTTCCGGCGCCTCTACTTGATTTGATTACAATAAGACTCCAAAACAAAAACGTTCGCGAACAAAACAACTGTTCGATCTCCCTAATTCACCGTCAAGGGAAAACAACAAACACGTGCCACGTCGATTAAAATCTCCCCTGCATGTACACTTTACGGTACTTGCTCCTGGTGTCAAATATTCATTATCTGTATTTTATTCGCTACCATTTTCCGACTGCTGCTCTGTTTCATGTTGTACGGATGTTTGATGAGTTTTTTAGCGCTTGTCTGTTGCCCATGGGGGATGTATGAAACGACGGTTAAAAAAAAAAAACACACGTCGCTTATTGCCTCGTCTAGCGAGTTTTTAAATGCTTTTTAAAATAGCTCCTGGAGGCAAAGGCCTTGCATAGGCAATCGATTCATTAGAAGCACACCCGCATAAGAGACGTTTCGAAATCCATGCCGGTTGGCACAGGGGAAACCCAACTTTCTAGATCATGTTAGAATAATTATAGAGATATGTATATGTAAATATGCTTTTGTAAATATTATGCAGAATTTAGATGAACCACTTCTAATGGTTACACGCATTAGTAGGTGACAACCGACATTGTTTGGGTTTGTTATGAGTTGAGGAAAGCTGAGTTCACGCTGATAACGGAAGTTGGAAGTAAAGAGGTGACTGCCTAAATACAGGAATACAGTCCTACTTTATATACATATGTGTGTTTATATATATACATACATATATATATATATATATATATATATATATATATATATATATATATATATATATATATAGTCGGAATCTGTGGCGCAGGCGTTGCGAACGCGCTTCGTAATCTCGTTGTGCAGACGGTTTGTCTTGCGATGGTTTCGACCTTGGTACCGAGAGCCGACCGTCCAGAAGGCAATGGCAAACTACTGGACGTAAATTTGCCTAGAAAAACCACAACAACCAGAAAGTGCTGGGGTTGGTTCTGCAAAGTCCTGTAAAGGATACGCAACAACAACAAAATAGTATATTTATTTTGGCTGTAGGACATCTGGCGTTGGTTTCAACCAAGATCGGCTCCAGCTGATGGGTCACGCCGCTGAGGTCCTCAAACCGGCATAACGATTCGTTAACGCAGCGATTCTCAAAATGACTGTCGCGGCACCCAGGGGTGCCGTGAGCGTATGCAGAGGTGCCACAGCAAAAATCAAGAATTTTTCCAAATCCGTTTGACATTTAATGTGCACTGGCCCCCTCCCCTCTTTTTGTAAGTATTCAAACCGCTTTAAGAGTAGGTGTGCCACGATTTTTGTTTTTTTTTTTTTTGCGGTAGTGTATCGTTAGTCCGGTTTGGTGACGTCAGCAGCAGTTGGCATCAGATGGAGCCGGTCTTGGTTTCGACAGTGATACCGAGAGCCGACCGTTTGGATAGCAGCAATGGCAAACTACTGAATGTAAAATGTGCCTAGAATAACCACAACAGTAATAACATGCTGGGGTTGGTTCTGCAACGTTCTGTAAAGAATACGCAACTAATGATAACGTTATATATATATATATATATATATATATATATATATATATATATATATATATATATATCATCTGGCTTGGGCGATCATGCCTCCCCACAATCTGCGATCTCCTGCAACATGTATCAGTTCGTGTTCCGACACAACTCCACGCCATGCAACAAGACTGTCAAGAATCTTCTCTCGTTGTCTTTCTCTATTCCTCCTTCCACAGATCTTTCCAGTGGTCACAACATGTTCTATTTTCCCTCTTCTCGTAACATGGCCAAAAAATGATGATTGTCTTCTTCTGATGTCTGTGATAAGTTGTCTTCGGGCTCCCTCCTCTTTCAAAACCTCTTGGTTGCTTTTTTTGGCTGTCCAAGGTATTCTTAGCATTCTTCTGTCAACCAACATCTCTGAGGCCTCAAGAAATTGTTTGGCTTGTCTACCGATTGTCCGGGATTCACAGCCATATGTTAAAATTGGATGTATGTAGCAAGCAAGAATTCTTTTTCTAACTCTCAATGACAAGGATATATTGCACAAGATGTTCTTCATTTTATCAAATGCAGTTATTGCCTGTCTTATTATGTTTCTTATCTCAGATACAGATACACCATAAAAACATGTCTACCTATGCGAAACGCGGACAGCGACTGTCAACGAATACACACACACACACACACACACACACACACACACACACACACACACATATATATATATATATATATATATATATATATATATATAGAGAGAGAGAGAGAGAGAGAGAGAGAGACTGTCGCTAACAATCATTGTCCATGCTTTGCATAGGTAGCTAGAAATTGTGTTTCCAACAAGCTTTTTTTTTTTTTTTAACTGTTGCCGCGTGATTCGCCAATAAAATCATATCTTGTAATGCATGTGCGATCGATGGCCCTAACATTTGTGTCAACTCATGAAATCAAACTCACTAAGTAAGAAACCCTTTGACCTCACTATTGATTGTCTATAAAATACTATGCTACTGTTTGTGATCCTGCAAGTACAGCTACTTTCTAGTGTCATTTATAGTCTTTTTTTTTAACGTGCTTTATTATTCATGCCGTTATCTAGCTTATAACTCTTTTTTTTCTTTTTTTTTCTTTCTCTCTTCTACCCTTTATTCCACAGTGGAACAGTGTCCCACATCTTACGCTAGAACGTTTCTATCCTTTGCTATTGCATTCAGGTCACTTGATGCCTCCACTCGTTGTGCCCTTTCTGCCCCCTCCCTCTTTTTCCCTCCTCCAGGTTCTGCCACAGCTGAATATATTTAATGATCCATATCTCACTGTCCATGTGTCTTCAAAAGGCTATTATTCATATACCCCCCAGTAAACTCTTGTAATTGCACCAATCACCGCATCCCTAAAATATTCCGTCCCTACAGTATTCCGTCCCTACAATATTCCGTCCCTACAGTATTCCGTCCCTACAGTATTCCGTTCCTAAAATATTCCGTACCTACAGTATTCCGTCCCTACAATATTCCGTCCCTACAGTATTCCGTCCCTACAGTATTCCGTTCCTACAATATTCCGTTCCTACAGTATTCCGTTCCTACAATATTCCGTAACTACAATATTCCGTCCCTACAATATTCCGTCCCTACAATATTTCATCCCTACAATATTCCTTCCCTACAATATTCCTTCCCTACAATATTCCGTCCCTACAATATTCCTTCCCTACAATATTCCTTCCCTACAATATTCCTTCCCTACAATATTCCGTCCCTACAATATTCCGTCCCTACAATATTTCATCCCTACAATATTCCTTCCCTACAATATTCCGTCCCTACAATATTCCGTCCCTACAATATGAAATCTGTATACGGTTTGTTTGTTTGTTTGTTTTAGTATCCAGAAGCCATGAGTTGTTAACCCTTAGGCTCGGTATTATGGATATCGCAACCTTTCGGCCTTGATTCCATTGTAAATACAGTAGTGAACCCGGACCACAAGGAGTTCGTCACCTGGTCACCGCGTAATCTGGTTTAGCCAACTATGCTAAAGAACCGGGCATCATTATACAGTAAAGAGCAAACATTCTCTATTAAAGCCCCTATGTAATTATTCATGTGTAAACAGCAATGGGCCACCTTACGAAACATTTTCTGACAGCAGAAGTAATTCTAAAAGGAACACATTTTCTGATTTCCTATAAACGAATATTTGCACTAACTGTATCGATAGCGAGAAATTAATTTTTCATGCATAATGAAAGAGAAAACCTTACAGTTCATACTACGATTAATATCTCTATGTGATTTTTGCAACAGAACAAATTCATTTACATTCTGTAGTTCGTTATGATTTTTTCTTCATTTTTTGTTTTGTATTTGTTTATGTGATTCTTCAAGCTATGCAGTTACTTTAAAACAATGCATTCAAAATAACCAATATTCAGTTATTCGTTGCATGTTTCTGTGCTGAGAGGGGGGGGGGGTGCCAGGGCGTTCAGAGCAAAAGTCAATTAAAAAAATCTTGAGTGCAGGACAGCCTATCATATGATACCACAACATCTAGCATGATAATGGAGGTGGAGGCGGTCACTGCAGCTTTCCAATGGATAGAAAACAAAATGCATACACATGTTGTAATTGTAATAGACTTTGAATACATGCTGAGAGAGGTGAAGACAGGGTAGTGAGCACACCTTGGATCTTTTCTCCAGGCGATGCCGGCGTGGTGGGGAATGAACAGGCAGACAGATTGGCTGGATCGCCACCAGTGGGTAGTGAGCTGATGCATGACAAGGCAGATGTGGTCAAGGCTCTTTGGGAAGAGGTAACGAAGTCAGAAGAGAAACTGTATTATTATGGGCTCGAAAGGTTGATGCACCTGGGTTTGACCATATGGTCAAACGGACATGTAGCCAGACTACGACTGGTATCATTTTTATTGGAACTCTACGTTGATTGCCGAAGATAGGGACAGAGCGCCTATGGAATACCACGAGGACGATGATATCAGTTCTTGACAACTCAACTCAACTCTCTGTCAGACAGCCGATAGAATAGCAAAAAGCATGGTCGGCTATCATCTAAACATAGCATATTAGGCAGTGTTTGGGGATTTTATAAAACACTCTTCCAGGAGAGTTGACTTCTTCGGAAATGTGCAATATTTTAAAACAGAAAAAAAAAAAAAAAATAGCCAGAAGTAAATGTTGACCTTTATTTTTTTTAAATGTTTTTTTTTTTTTTTCTTCTGAACAGTTTCCCAGACACAGTAATTGTTGTAATTAGTATTCAGTTTATTGAGACTTTAATCGACAATTTCAGCTGCATTTGTGTTCCTCTTTTCCACCCTACCCCCGTTTGTGTTTTATTTAGTACTTAATGTCACAGGTATGGTCATGACTTGACTTGACTTGACTTTCTACCCCACTAGGATATCACACAAGCGATAAACACCCGATGACACAAAGTGCCACCGTGTGGATGAGGATCGCCGTGGAGAGGTCCCAGAAACCGCGTTCAGACAACAGGCCATATTTATGGCCTGCCTATATTGCGGCCCCTGGCAAAACCAGGGTGGGGCTTCAAATGACAAAAAATTTCGTCCTAAAAAGGACGAAACTAGATATTAATATACTAATATAATATAGGTATAGTCATCAGAATAGAGGATGGTGTTACAGCAGGACACTACAAGGATGAGGGGGCAAGGAAAGTGACCCAACTCTACAGACAGACGTTAGTGGTGTTTATATTGAACGGATGCGACGAAAGACTACAAACTGTGCAACGATTCACGCTAGGATTCATTCGCTTAAGTTTGTCACCGTTAAGCTGAAAGACGACAAGGATCGGAAAAGAAAAGAGTGGGAGGGGCAACAGCAGAGCTACATACAACTCTAGTCAAGATGTGAAAAAGGAACTTAAGCAAAGTTGATTGGATGAATTCTCTCCCCCCTTCAAAAAATAATTACGAGTCATGGCCTTTGATCTTCACATCAAGCAGATAAAAATTTTGCAGGCAATATTTCGCAAAGATTTATGTAGCTTCTGGAATGAGACCGCATATTCTCTAAATCATATATAATAACTGTTCATTTCCATAAATATTAAAGACAACACGAGTCCGGGTTAACACTTCTAACAGGCAAAGACCACACGCCTTGAACCCTATACCGTAATTATAAGCCCGCAGACAGCATATCGTTCCCCCACGAGACATCAATGAGCCAGCTTTGATGTGTCTATCATTACAATTACATATAATGTCAGTTTGTTTTTACAAGGCTAACCTGGACAATAATGACGTTGAAAAAACGGAGATGAAAGTCAAGAATCAATTTTGTTGACAACAGAAACACAGCGGAATATGCGAGAAGAGGGGGAACAGGGGAAACCACGAAAAGATGGAAGGGGTATGCTCAAGATTTAAGAGAATCATAACAACCCGAAAGCTATCGTCATTATTTACAGTAGCCGCAAAACGTCACCCTCCTCGCAACTACATAGAGCATACATTAATAATGTCGATTAAAAGTAAACACGCCATTATTCAGATGCTGATTTAGTATTTGGAGATAATCATTCTTTCTCTCACTCTGCGTGGACACAGAGAGATGTCTGTGTCCTTTATGGCGAAGGCAAGTCTTCAGCATGGTAAAGCACCTGTGTTCACCTCAATCAAAGACTCTCATCCTGCACGCCATGTTCAGAACAAGTGCCTGCGATTACTGCTTTTATGTAGGAAATAGATGCAAGACTTCACCTTGCATTGTTCAAGTAAGCTTACAAAGAGCTATAAAAATGAATCCGTGTATAAGTCTACCCACGTAAAGACAGGGAGGGTTCTTGTATTCTCTCTGCGCAGGCCTTTTTTGCTTTCCCCCGCAGAGGAGACCAATAATAACAAACACGGTTTTTGTTGGTGCACTGAGAATGTCTTTGATGCGTTTAGCAGTTTCGAATTCTGCTCCAACATGCTGTTTTTGCAAGGTTTGCTTTCAAAGCGCGGCACTGAGGTCATGATAAGTGCTCTAATATAACCAATCAAGTGTTTTTAAAAAAACCTGAAAGGAGCCTATGACAGCCAGGAACGGTAGCACAAGGAAAACATCAAAAAAAAGGGGAGGGGTGTGCTGTGGAGGGTGGGGGAAAAAAAAGAGGAAGGGGGTGTCAAAGGTTAAGGACTCGGCTACCTTACATATGTTTTAAGTGGGCCCGGAAGGCATACGTCGTGTTTAAGTACGCAAAAATAATAATAATGATAGTTTAGTTGAGATGATTCAAGAGCCGAAATCACCACACTCAGAACATTCCCATAAACGCTCCGTCCCCATCTTCTGCAACCAGCGCAGAGTTCCAATACCAGTGATACTAGTAGCAGTCTGATTTCATGTCCGTTTTGTCTTTCTTCTGGGCGTCAAGCATCGGCCAAATCCTACAACCTACAATATTATTGATAATAATGTATACTTAGTTGCGTTTCCTTTACAAATGTACGTCCAGTAGTTGTGCCATGGCTCTCTGGACGGTCGGCTTTTCGATACCACTGTTGAAACAAACGCAAAACACAAGGTCCGCAGCTAGGATCGAACCCGGCACCCTGGTATTACAAAGCACGTTCGCAACGCCAGAGCCACAGACGCCGACTAATAATGAGTTGTATGCTTTCAGTCTTCGGGGATATTGTGAGGTATTTCACATCCTACACACTGGTGTTGATCTCATCAGATTCCTAAAGTGGTTAAGTTTACTATAACTCTCTCTGGATGTGGCTAAAGAGCCTTAGTTTGCAGACCTATGGCCTAAATCATTAAATAAAAATCAGTAAAAATCCATTTCTCACACAGAAAACACATGCACTAAACTGTCTTCTTGCCGTCTGATCCCAATAACAAATAAGCTTATTACTATTCACAACACGCTTTCTCCGATTTGAATATCCTACCGTCGATTGAATTCGGCCCGTTCTGTTCAATAAATATACAGGCCAAATATTTGGGAATTATTTAAATAAAGTGTAAAGCCGCATCCAATAGCGGCGATCTGCATATTCCGTTGAACTCCACATGCCTTACCCATGCTCTTTATCATTTTAGACAAGTAACGGGAGGGTGGGGGGGGGGGGGGGTGGGAGAGGGGATTTACATTGGTAGGGGTTGGGGCTGGGGAGGGGAGGACAATGTATAATCCAAACAGCAAACCAAATATGCATTTGAAAAGACATCGTTTCAAAGATCAATGATTGGTAATTTTTCTTGCTTGCAGCTTTTTATCAATGTTCTTACCCGCAGCCTTTTAAGGAAGTGACACAACTCTTTGACTTGTAATGTGACACTTTAAGCTAGAGCTTTCCATAATTTTCATGTTGGTGACACGTTTGTTATATAAACATAATTTCACGACAAAGTACTATGGTCCAGCATCTTGTCTCGGAAGCTGAAATTTGTTGGCCATATCAAGAGCTGCGGCGTATTGGGGGGAAATTAATAGCAGAAGGCATAAAAAATGTAAAGTCGGGAGATGTAAACCAGCGTCATTGCACACAGTTATAAACCATAAGTGCTCTGCCACCAGTACGAACAACTGATAAGAATTGTCCGCCTGTGTCGCCGTTCGCACGTAACTCTGTAGCTACAGCGACGTTCCTCCATTTACCCCAGAGTGTAAACTCTGGTACCCATTTCCTAGAGGTTGGGTGAATCCCGGGAGCCGCCCGGTTTCGAACACCTACCGTGGGCTGCAGCGAGTCGCAGCTGGATTTGAAAGCGAGCCTCTTATCGACAGCTCTAACGCCCCCCCCCCCCCCCATCCCCCAAATGGTAACAGTAAGGAAGGTCAGGGGAAGACCAGCACGAAGATTGGCACAGGATACAGGTAACTCCTCGGATATGAAAGTGCACGAGGTTGGAGAGCTGGCGAGAGACCTAGTTTCTTCCAGACAGATTGTGTCGAAATCGACGTTCTGCAAAGGAACTGATATATGAGGATGATGTAATTAAGTCTACTAGCAAACCAGAGGTTAAACTTACAACTGGTATGAAAAGTGAAGAGTGGAAAGCGTCACTTCAGAGGTCCCAGGTAGTTAGCGTCCTTTTGATATTTTCCCAAGGATATGCCGGTGTATTAGGAAATGTACAGGCAAATAAATTGGCTGGTTCTGCACAGCTTGATGGCGAATTAATGCATGACAAGCTAAATGGCCCTTTTGGGGGACGAGTCAATAGTGCGGAAGCACAGACGGATCATCATGATCTAAAGAGAATGGTACTGCCAGGAGTGGCCAGGGGATTTGGTCGACGATCAGCACTCAAAGAGAAGGTGAGACAGATATACAGTCAGACTGCTTTTGGAATCATTGGAACTGGAACTCTACCCCTGCTGCTGAAGATATGGACGGAGGGTCTATGGAAATGCTACCAATTCCTTATTTAAAATTAAACTGTAACGTAAAACTAACACCTTATAACAAGTACGGAAACTTCCATAAATTACGTTGGCCTGACACACTTTCACAATGCAGTCGACAGACTAATATATGTTGCAACACCGTTTGAAGCGTTTTGCCTTAAGCTGATAACCTTAAGTTATGAAAAAGCAACTGAATCATAATGGCTAGACGCTCGCCTTTGCGCCTGAAGCTGTAGAGTTCAAAAGCACACTTGGCAGATTTGTTTAAAATGACCTTGGCACCCAATTCTACCCAGCTTAAAATGGGTACCAGGCAAAGTCATAGGAAGTAAAGACAGTCACTAAGATACGCTGACCACAGAATCCAAGAAGTGCCAAGCGGGTCAATAAAAATATAGTAAAACCTCGTTAACACGAATTCTAATAGACGGAAAAAGAGTTCATGTTAAAAAACGCCTGCCAAACTGGGACACATTATACATTTCAGTATAGACCAAAATTGTGTTCCTGTTATCCAGTGTTTTCCTTACACGTGTTCGTGTTATCGAGCAGATTATACTGTATTAGTCTAGGATCTTATCCCAGATGTCGATTCTAAGACGCAGGCTGCAGATACCATAGTACTTAATTCTAATCCCCCCTCCCCCCAATGAAGGAAATCGGACGCTCTCCCGGATAGTCCAAGCACATCTCGTCACATCGAGGTTTTCCCCATTTTATTTCGTTTTATTTATTATTTATTTTAAAGTATTCTTATATGTAGTATGTGTTTTGATAACCCTAACCCTAACCCTTACACAAGCCCTAACCCTAATCTGTACTAAATAAAGCTACACTAAATATAGTTATCAGGCTTGCTTGGGGTCAGTTAAAGTTAAAGTACCACCGTTAGATTAACTTTCAACGACTGCCTAAAAATGCTTAAGGAAATTATATAACTAGCATACTCCTGTGTGCGGGGTGACGAGTAGCCTTATGAACTGGCTGCTGCATTTCCTCTGTGCAGGGAGCTATCGGAAGTGGTTGGAAAGACTGGGATCAAATAGACAGTGCATCACAACAGACGTAGCATCCACTGTCACGAGACAGTTTTGTCGCGTGTCTAAATTAGGGTCTCCCTTGGAAGGATATTATTTTTAGATGGCGGCTCTTACTGGTCTAGGCGGTACTCCGCAGCTCCAACAACCACCCAACACCACTCTAGGGATGAGGCAACTCAAGTATTTGGCACCACATAATTTCTACAGATATTCCTCGGCACGACTTGGCCAGACTTCCTCACCACTTAATAGCTCCCAGACTGGATATGATTATTATCACAGTCAAAAACAAACACAGTATAAAAGAAATATGATTTTACAACAATAAACCTAAAGACTTAATCAAAGTGAACCGTGAAACATCTTACGCCGACAAAATGAAATTAAAAATCACAATACATGATGTAATCAGTTTCAAACACAAATAATAAGTATCAAAGAGCAGACATAACAGAATGACAGATATAGAAATATGATACCAATAAAGTTCTAAGTAGTCAGAAATGGTCGGCTCTGTGGCTAAGTCGATGCGAACGCTTCGTAACGCCGGGATGCCGGGTTCATTCCCAACTGCGGGCCATGCGCCTTGCGTTGGTTTCGACAGTGGTATCAAGAAAACCGACCGTCCAGAAAGCACTGGCAAACTACTGGACGTAAATTTGCCTATAAAAATCAGACAACAGCCAGGAGCTGTTGGTGTTGGTTCTACAACGTCCTGTAAAGGATACGCAACTAACCTAGTCAGAAATGGCTGCAGGCTTGACAGGATATCACTGATTAATTTCATCACTGCAACGAAGATGAGTTAAGGCAATGGAAGCCATTGGCACTGAATGTCAGGGTGGCTGTACCTCTGGTTTGAGACACATTCTTATACGCAAGTGTAGAGAATGAATGAACAGCTCCTATCCTCAGTCAGTGTCGATTTCTGCCTCAGATTTCACACACTGCCACAAACTATAACATACACTGTTGTAATATAATCTGCCTTAATTTATAGTCATTGTCTAAGAAGTCAACTAGGACTAGACACCTTTTAATTCGAGTAAATACAAAGTATGTATTCAGCCAATATTCAAGCCACAACTTCTAAGTGGTTGCAGACGGTTTTCGGCTGTGGCAAAAACTTTAATCAGGAGCACCGGATGGTGATGCTAGGACTTCATCTGTCATCTATGAAGTGTGACACAACATGTCACATCTCTTCAGATTGTTCAGATCAATGGTGTAAGGTATTTAGAGATACCTGGATACTGGTACTAGGTACTGGTCAGATTGTTCAGATCAATGGTATAAGATATTTAGAGATACCTGGATACTGGTACTAGGTACTGGTGGAGTTGGTAATTGAGTTCAGTATCTTTGTGGGTCACTTTAACTTTGACCCTGACACAGATCTTAGTTAAGTCAGCGCTGTCACTGTATTCCAGAAATGTATCGAGAATAAGGCAACAGTTCAAACTCTCCGGAACCAAAAGAGGGAACAATTCCTTCCACCAAATAAAGCGATAGTTCGGTCTTGGAAAACGGCTTCCCTACTCAGGAAAATCACTTACCTGTGAGTGAATTCGGCACATAAATCACCCCCAATAAACTTAGGACTGAACAAGGTTCATTTACCTATATCTTGACACCTACTTATTAAAAAAGCACTATGTATTTATGTCGGAATGGTTCCTACTTGAATACAATTAATTCACAAAGTAAGTTACGTAGTGTGGACGGTCCCACTAGCATAGTGGTGTTTTTCTGGCTACGTGACATCCATTCATTGAAAGACTAATTCAGCGAGGTGGAGCAGAGGTTCTATAAGATATTCAACACTGGGGGAAGGGGGGGGGACTAAGGGAGGCTTTTTATCAGGTTGAAGCTGGTACTATTAACATGTCGACTCTTTGTTGGCTACTGAGAAAGTAGACCGAGCGTGTGTGTGAATGCCCCAAGTGCAGTGATGTCACCTCTTGATTCATACATTCACTCATTTAGAAGAAAAAAGCAGCCAGTGTTCTTTGGTCATTTGATAAGTACAATTGGCATTGGAGAATTCTGTATCGACTCGACAGATCAACCGTGGACGAGGCAGAGCAGACCAAAAGACACGATGCTTGTCGGCCTGACACGATGGCATCAGGAGTATTGACCAAGATCTGTGGAGAAACACGAAACATGACCGCCTACGCCGCCTTAAAGGGCGAATGGTTATGATGATATCGATGTGTATTGGTAATAGTTCAGAATATAATTTCAAAATATAATTTCATCGCATGGATATTACGCGTCTGCTTAGATATCTCTTCACTTCATATTTCTTTACTGTCTACCATTCTTCCGCTGCTCCGTAACATTACTTATAATCAACACTATTAACTTATCAGGCACTGGATACTGTCGCGTGCACATTTTCCACGGAACTAGACCAAGCTAAACACTACGTAAGACGTTGTTGGTGTGAGGAGATTAGCTCCAAGAGGCATTTGCAGCCAATCAGTCGAAGAAGCAGGGCGCGGTGTGTTCGAGTTCTATGGATCCTGGGAGGAAGATTCACTCTGGATGCCAAGGTAAATAACATTTTCGGGCTCTCCTGTCAACTACGGCCGGTAGACAACAGTAGACTGCCGGTTAGTCAGAGTTCTGTCCCTTGCCTACAGTGCAATTACGGAGTGGACAAGGAGTGAACGAAACAATTGACATAATTACTGTGTGTTGGCGATAGACAGCGTGCACTGCCCTGCTATAATCATACGGTTTCGGTTTGGGTTAGGGTTAATTAGGGTTTGGGTTAGGGATTGGGTTAGGGTTTGGGTTAGGGTTAGGGTTAGGTTTAGGGTTAGGATTAGGATTAGGGTTAGGGTTAGGGTTAGCGTTGCGGTTAGTGTCGCCGCATCTCGTCTTCGCAGACACTCAACGTAGTAACCCAAACCCTAAACCCTACCCCTAACCCTAACCCACACCCTTACCCTTAACCTAACCCAAACCCTACCCCTAACCCAAACTCTAACCCATACCCTAACCGTATGATGACAGTAGGGCACTGCACTCTGTCTATCGCCGACACACAGTAATTATGTCACTTGTGTCCTTCCCTCTAACCCACTCGGTAATGCGTTGCAAGAAGCGGTAAGTGAACGCGGTCGCTAATTTGAGTCGCAGCGCGGGTTCTGCCAGGCAGTTTGACCTAACTTTGTTTTTTGATTCGTGCCTTCTCCAGTCCGTAATTGCACTGCAGCCAGGGGACAGAACTCCGACTAACCGGCCGTCAACTGTTGTCTACCGGCCGTAGTTTACAGAAGAGCCCATTTTCGTCGTGCTCGGATATTAATCGTCGTGTCTGCTGTGTGCAGGAATTGTTAATAGGCGGCCAGTGTGATGCTGATCACATCACCCATTAAGTGCCGATGAGTCGGTCTATAAAATTAAGGTCTAACACAATGTGCCCGACATGGACCTGATTTAGGTTTGACGAGTCCTTAAGCTATACCAATCCTAGAGGCCACTTCCATGTTAAATTACGCCAGTAAATCTCAGAAAACTTGAGCATATATGTCAGTTAATGAAAGATGGAAGCTGGCTCATATTAAGCTGATTATTGTATTCAATTTCAATAGGTAACATCAAACTAGAATCGGAAAAGCCTGAGATCGTTTACCTAAAATATTATTTCCAAAAAAAAAATTGTTTTAGTCTGGGGATTGAAAAATATTTATATATTCATATAAAATTGCATACGTAAACAAACAAACAAAAACAAAAAAAAAAAAGGATTGTGTGAGGTTTCTACAGACTGTAAGGCTCAAATCAGTTGCTTAGTTAGATTATACATAAATCCAAGATTAAAGGGTGTGGGGTGGGGGGGGGGGTGTTCGTTTACTTTATTGTACTCTAACACGTCAGTTCTACTTAACTAATAAATAATATGGTTTTTCCCCCAGAATCCCAAAGTCAAATCTAACTCGAGCTGTCAGTAACCCGATCACCGATCCTTAAAGCTGCCCACAACAGCTTCGTCGATAACTAGAAATATTTGTTATTTAAAATGAAAAACACAAGTGGCTTGGGAAAAGAAAAATGTGGACCTCGACGAAGATACGGGGCTTAATTTTAAGCTTGGTTGTGTTTAAATTGCGTCTTCTGAGAAAACAAATATGTTATTTTCTCCTCAAATACGAGTGTCGTTTCCAAATGTCTTTGAACACCCAAAACATGGTGCTCGCAAGATGAGATCGCAGACAAAGAACTCTCCAGAGATTCGTAGCTCAGAGGATCCAAATTTATTACTTGGGGGTTTTCTGACGCTTCAGAGTTCTAAGGTCAATGATGCAATGTGACCATCAAGTTCACATTCTAAATTCGAATTACAGACTATGGTGGATTTGATATAGGTGGTATAATTTTGTCTTCTTAAAACAGACATATTGATCATTTGAGAAATAATTAGCTTCCTTTTTTTTTATTTGTATTACTCCTCTACTTCTTCTTCTCCTCCTTCTTCTTCTTCTTCTTCTTCTTCTTCTTCTTCTTCTTCTTCTTCTTCTTCTTCTTCTTCTTCTTCTTCTTCTTCTTCTTCTTCTTCTTCTTCTTCTTCTTCTTCTTCTTCTTCTTCTTCTTCTTCTTCTTCTTCTTCTTCTTCTTCTTCTTCTTCTTCTTCTTCTTCTTCTTCTTCTTCTTCTTCTTCTTCTTCTTCTTCTTCCCCTTCTTCTTCATTTTCTTTATCAGTAACATCATCACCATCACCATCGTCCCCTCCTCCTCATTCGCATCAACTTTCCCCTATATTTTTTTTTACCCGGGGGCAAAATAAAACCCAGACCCGCTCTGTCGTGGCGACAGCACTAGCCATGTGGCCATAATACTATTTTTAAAAAAATACAGGTATGTGGGTAAACGAGTTGATAATTAGATTTGACCATTTCGCGTACTTATGATTTCATTTCAAACTTTCCGATTGCATGGTTACGCTGAATTTTCATAGACTTCCATTTATTTTCATTTCGATTTAATTATTTCTTCTGACATTGCGTTGGAATAAGGCTGTGTTGTTTATCATAGCGTTCATTTCGTAATTATGGTGTATTTTTCCTGTTTTCATTGCATTTCACTTGGTTTTTTTTCTCCAAACTACTTCGATGAAGGAAAGAGTAGTCGGTGAATTGGGAAGGGGGGGGGGGTAGCATAAACTGGTAACTGAAAGAGCTTTAAGTCAAAGTAACTGCTTTACTCACTCAAAGTAGCAGTAGTAGTAGTTGTGATTGGGCGGTTACACCGTAGTGCTGTCATGCTGGAGACCGCCGGTAAGGTGATGGCATTTTTCTGTTGGGGAGCGAAATTACACATCCTAACCTGACCAGTCCGTGATGACAGCATTAGCCTTGCGGCGCCAAATCCTCTGACTCACGACTCCCTGTCTACTTCGACGGTAAAACAGATAGCAGTGACATTATTTTAGTTATTGTGGTGGCGGTGGTGGTAGTAGTTGTACTGGTACTTGAAGATTAGTGTGGTAAATATTACACTAGCCGCATATACTACTCATTACAATTCCTGCTCCCTATTTTAGTCCGGATGTCAGCTACAAAAAATTTCTTCAGCTGATGACTTTCAAATCCTTCGATGAGGCAGAGAGCAGTATTCGGTGGATGGGGGAGGGGACGGGGTGATAACAGAAATTGTTAACTTAAAGAGCTTAACGCATGATTTTAAAGTTCTCATTTCTTAATTTGTTTATATTTTACTAACGCTACCTCCGCTATTCTCATTTTTTTAACGACTTACTTGGTTGTTTGCAAATACAGTAGTAAGCTTTACTTCCGTCTCTTAAAAAAAATACAAACAGCTTTAGCATGTGATAACCAAATAACCATTTTTTTTTTACTGTGCTAATAATACCATTTAAACGACCACTAATATAAAGACGCAATTATATGTTGCGTGTTCTAAAGTGGCAAACTAGACTATCTCTATATCTGTGCAGAGAATGATTGCGACATTAACTATATTAGACACGTGCGATTTCTATTGTCTTTCTTTTCCAAAAGCTTTTGATGAGGGAGCAAGTAGTAGGTGGATTTGGGAAAGGGGGGGGGGGGGGGGGGTCATCGATGGACTATCTCTGTTTGTGCGCAGTCAATGATTGCGACAGTAACCATATTAGACACGTGCGATTTCTATTTTCCTTCTTTTCCATTTAGCTAAACTATGTCACAGCAACGCGTGGCGGGGTACAGCTAGTATATATTAAATTTTGTCTTGGCAGACAAAGAATTATGGCTAAACCACCCCCCCCCCTCTTTTTTTTTAAATACGTGCATTTGAACATGCAGCAACAGCATCAAAGCTTGCTTGTTGTACCCCACCAGGATATTACACAAGCGATAAACACCCGGTGACACAAAGTGCCACCATGCGGATGAGGATCACCCGTGGAGAGGTCACAGAAACCCCTTTCAGCCGTTATGGTCACATTTGTGGCCCAGCTATATTCAGGGCCCCCGACAAAAGCCAGAATGGGGCTTCAAATAACGAACAATTGCATTTCAACGGGGGGACGACTCTAACAGCAGCTAAGTGTTTCATGAAGTTTTTATACCTCTTTGATAATACTGCTCATCTAACGTTCCGAAGAAACGTATTTGAATCATCCCGGATAAAATTTAAACCTACATAGTTCGTGAAGACTGCATTATCCACGCGGTCTCAAATCTGGTTCTTAAATGCATGTATATGCCCAAATAAGAATACAAACATCTTTTGTTTTGAATATTGAGTCTCCTGCAAACCTATTGCTTTTCTTATGTTACACTCTACGTCATGCCATGTTAGTTATCATGCGTCCATTGCCTTTTGTCTCATTTCATGTTAGGTCTAATAGAGATGCTGTTGGTTGTCATCGTGTCAAACTGTAATTTTTTGTTACTTGCCTTCCATGTCTGGTAGTCTGGTCTGGCAGTCTTAGTTCCAGCTTCAAAGCAAACGGGTCACCCCATCTTTGCTCCGCTCCCGTGCCAACGAAAAACACACAGAATGTTTATCAAAGTCCCTTGTGGAAGGATTGACAGACTGCTGTCTCAGCATATCTAGCATACACTCGCATCAAAAGCATACGGTAGCCATCCGAACTGCTAACACAAACAGTCCATCATTATAAATGCAGTTTATCATTGATGGTAGCAGAAGTCACCAGCAGATCTGCAGTTGCCCAAGCGATGATTTTTAATCACATACGGGCACCACCAAAATTGCGACAACAGGAATAGCGCCATTTTCTGAATCTACAATTCACACCACCACGTTGGTCACAATAAAAAAAACATCCCAAATTAAATCCGCAGCTCACTGTGTCACACATTGCATTCAACTCAGAAGCTGGGCGACGAAACTATCCAGTTTACAAATGGAAACAAAAATGCATCCGCCACCGTCCGGCAGAAGCAAAACATTTGCCTTGGCTCCTAAAACAGTGGCCCGCCTAGTGTCCATTTTGACCGGAAGTGCCTTCCATGGGTCGTGTTGAGGATACCACCCAGCAGATTTGTCGCCTTCTAGACATTAATCTAGGAAATAAATAATGCATCTGTCTGCTGCTCGAAACATCAACATCACAGACCACATCACACTTGATAAAGATTGCACATCGCCGCAGATTTCTGGCATAGTAGTCACTTTTTGCGAAACACTGGTGGATGAGAACACAGATGTAGACGACGCTGTGATTTACACAGATGAATCTGCCGCCCAGGGCCAGCGAAGTGCATTAGCTTTAACTGTGAGCTTAAAGGGAAAACCCTCAAGGAGATGACTGGGGATCTGCTGTTACAGTCATCAACCTCACAATGGAGAACGTGACTGCAGCTAGGTCATCGACATGGCTGGGTATTCAAGAATTTACACATACAGAGTGAAAATGTTCAAGAAAATCCATAGCTGCTTCATCAAAAAAGAATGGATTCTCTTCCCCGTGTGGGTTTCGGGGCCCTGTTATAGGAAAAACAAGAATAGACCCACTGCCTACTCAAAAGCCTCTCGTAAGAGTCGACTAATTGGGAGCTTCCTTCGAAGTCGGATTGCATCTGCCTGAGAGGCAAGGAAGAAGCAGTCTGCATACAAATTAGTCAGATCTGACGAACGGATGCACACGCAACACTCAGGTTCTGGAATAGGAGGACTGCAGTCCAGAAGTGGACGAACAACCAGAACTTTCCGCCAGAGTTTACAGCTGGTGAACGCGAAGAAGAAGAAGAAGAAAGAAGAATGGATTATCTCATTCAATGCATCACGAATAACTCACCTAACTTCTATCTTCCTGCCAGAACATGCGGTTGATCAAGGAAACAAGCGAGCAGATTATCTGGCAGGCAATGCGGTTACAATGACTGGTCCGGCACTAAACAAATGGGATGTCATTAATGCCATGCAAGATACATACCGCAAAGAGGAATATGACAAGAAGCAGGAATCGGTATCACTGTCCCGATTGGTTGACATGGGAGTGCAACCTGGAGCAGCCAGAAGTAAACACTTTGCTAAGGCACAAGTAAGTACAAGTCAAGGACTCTTTTCCACGTCTTTCAGGCGTATTGGATATTTAGGGGTACACCTATATTTTATAGACCAAATGGCACTTCGTGAGTGATGTGGTCAGTATCACGCCGACCGCCTTTACTTCCCAGAACTGTACCTGGTACCCAGTCAAGGCTAGGTCGACCTGAAGCCAAAGTCTTTTTGAAAAAAATCGGGTCCCCGTCAGGAACCGAACCCACGACCTTCAGATCCGCAGGCGAGCGTCAGATTAATCGGCACGAAACAGGCGTAATCGGACATGCTTTTATGCTTGTGCGGCTAATAAGAAGGAGGAGATCGTGGCACCTAGGAATATGTTCTAGTTGTTGTAATGATTGATAGTCTCGACTAATCACTTAGTGTACGTTTTGTTTCACATACTACGAATTGTGTGTGGTGCTCATGAAGTTAACGTCGAGAGGGGGGAACTTCTTGCCTTGAGTTATTCCATATAGCTCTGCGCTGAGAGTGTCACACAAAGCACCAAGTCTAGAGCACCAGAGACGATCCCTATGGGTATCCTAAAGTGAGTCACTAGAATAAACACATCGCATATCCTTCACAGTTATTCTCGTGAACATTTCCCGCGTTACTTCACATACAAAACCTTCTTACCATTTTCCTTCTGTCCCCTTTCCCTTTGTCACTGTTTATCAAATCAAGTTACAATTATTCTGTTGCTAAATCTGGTGATAAATTTAACTGGATCGTTCTGCGACAGAAGACCAGACCCGAGCTGTAACCACCCTGCTCTCGTAATTTAACCCTGTCATCAATAATTCCACAATACCAAATTAACACTCAAAACCTGCGCAGCCATACAAATTGCCAACTTTAAATTTATTTCAGTTATAAATTAACTCCAGCAAGCAAGCTGAGTGTGACAAACGTGATTAGTAAGGGGTAATGATGGGGACATATGGATTTCATGTGTCCCTGTGAGTTTCTCTTGCGCTGATATAAACCATGTGCTTGTGAAAGTCGTTGTTTCCTTGGGGCAATACCGTACAGTCTCTTTAACAATAATCTATGATCATTTGGTTAGTACTGGCAGTACAACTATTGGCTTAAGCAGGAAGTCTAAGGCGATGTGTGTTGTACGTTACAAACGTCTAACAAGGTTAAATGAATTTAATGCGAGAGGATCGATTTCAGTGTACTGGGTTTTATCCTATAACAGCTCGGCCTCTCTCTCTCTCGGCATAAAAGCCAGCCGCCTGTCGAGAGTGTCGCACAAAGGACGAACTCTGTAGTTTCAGCGACGATCAGCAAAGATCTCAGTTTAAAAAAAAAATTAAATGCAGAACATTAACAGAACGAAGTAGTCCGTAAAACGACCTACGACCTACAGATCGCGAGACAAACGGCCTGACCACTCCGCCTCGGCGACCTTCTTAAGTGAGGTATAGCGAAATTTAGAATTTCTAATGAAGTGGTAATGGCTCGGTGCGGTGAAAGCCGACACAAGTTCGGATCGTTGACGCACCCTCGTTCACCTAGGACAATCTCCAGAAATGCACTGAAATGTGAGAACCATTAATGAAAACACACTGAGACGGAAACTAGTGAATCAAGTTAAAAAGAGGAAAGAGTGCGAGCTGCTTAAAATAGCACAGGATAGAACGAGGTGGCGTGAGTTGGGTGAAGGCCTATGCTCCATATGGGGATAAAGAGCAGAAGAACAAGAGACGGACTAGATTTGTGAAGCCATTTCAGAAAGTACATACATGAGAAATATTGACATCTTAAAAGATCTGAACATCAAGGAAGATTGGCTAATAAACAGCATCCTCCCTCGAAAGTTAAAATATTTTGGTCGTATCAAGCGCCACGACGGATTGGAAACAATTATAGCAGAAGGCATGGTACCAGGAAGGAGGGGCAGGGGCCCACCGACACGAAAATGGGCACAGGAATAAGTTACTCCTTGAGTGTGAAAGTGCATGAGGCGGGAGAACTGTCGAGAGACCGAGTTTCTTTCACGCAGACTGTGATGAAAGCGACGTTCTGCAAAGGACCTGCTGCATGATGATGATGATGACAAACTGTATTTTGATAACGTAGGTTTATATAAATAAAATGTCATAATACATTTGTTTGCATTTCTGACTTAACCGTCAGCTGGTGGGCGAAGTATTTCTGAAGAACACTGGTGTAGATAACATAACTGCACAGCTTTGCCACACGGATGGGCAATACAAGAGCACTGGCCTGATCCGTGAGTATGGCATTTTCGTGAATTGGCGAACTATGACCGCTTATGTTTATCGACATAACATAGGATGAATATACCACATCGACCCGTCTAAAACTGGATGCCTGGGTATGTCCCAAGCAATTCAGGCGGCCTGTGTGGTGTCGACAGCATCACCCACCGACTGCCCGTTGTTTTATGAAAATGTATCATTATCATCCTGTGTGTGCCGTTAGACGTCACGTAGGGCACGCCACTCTGCTCTATTGCATGCAACTGTCTCGATTTTTTGACATGGAGCACAGTCCAGCATTTTTTGCCTCTCGTAGTAATATTCTCTAAATGTTTCCCTTTTACGCCCTCTACTCTCTCTCTCTCTCTCTCTCTCTCTCTGTGTCTCTCTCTCTCTCTCTCTCTCTCTCTCTCTCTCTCTCTCTCTCTCTCTGTCACAGATCGTTTGTTTCCCATTTCAGTGCATGTTTTGTAATTCTTTACTCTTCGTCTTAGAGTGTACCGAGTATATCTCCATATTTGTTGTCTTACTGAAGTCGATACAGTTTGGTTTTAAAGCTGGATAACTTAGAGCTCCATATTTTGTTAAGGTTCTCAAAGACTGTTGTTGCTTTGCCAGTACGTATCATTATTTCCTTCGTTCTATCTCCTTGAGGGTCAAAATTTCTATTCAAATATGCGAAATGGCCCATTATTTTTATTTGTTTCTTCTCTAGCATGACATCTATTTGATCAGTTGTTGGTATCTTTAATATACTTGTTTTCTCATAACTAATTTGTAGTCCGTATTTTTGATGAAAATGTATACCTGGCACCATATTCCCGATGCGCATGGTGGGCATATATATTTTTCCTTTATTTTACATGTTGATGATGATGACGATGATGATGACGATGATGACGTATACTGGACATTCATCCACAGATGAACATCCGCTTAAAGGAAAAACTAATGAACTCACACCTCTAGCTGGATACGATACGAACTCTTTCAATCTGCGGGACAACGACGAGAATTTTCCATGACGGAGTACATCTGTCTCAGAAAGTAACGGATACAAATCACCGATTCTTGTAACGCCACTTCAAATCAACGCCATGTCGGATTTCATTCTATTTCAAGACATGTCCCCGTGGCGTTAACGGGGAATTTTCTGGGATGAGAGAGTGAGTACAGATTGTGATAAACGAGATTACCAGGCATTACCCAAGCGGAGTTGATCTTGGAACAAACTTGCTGGCGAATTTAAAGTTGACAACATGGTTGAGGCAATAGCAAGCTTCGCGTGTGATTTATACAAGGGGGGATTGTGGGGAATAGAAATGTGCGAAGAAAGCTCTATAAGAGCAGACGACCAACAGGAAGATATAAACATACACCGGCGCGTACGCATATTTGCTGCCCCGTTTCCATATTTCCGACGACAGTGTTCCATTGTGAGAACATAATCTTTAACGGCATAGGAGTGTAGGTTACACCGGGTTGATGTGGCCGTTACAGATGCTCTTCCATAACTTATTGGGGGTTGAACCGGGTACCCGGGTTTGCACTGTTGGTCTACCATCAGCGCTGAGATTTTAATATCATGGTGTCAAATTTGCAGCTCCTGTTGGTTGCTATCCAGTTTGAAGTCTTCTGATCTCATGGTTCCAGACTTTTCAGGTGGCGGCCAGGAGGGAATAAACGGCACACTTGAGAATCGCGACACAGGGTGATAACGAGTGTGACGAGCCTGGCCAGCTGGCAATAAAAACAATTTTACAAAGCCTGGCCAGTATTGTAGAGACCAAGCGACATGGCCCCACTCTCGGCCTGTCTTGTTTAAAATAATCAAAGCAATGTTTGCCCGATGTCAATTTGAACAAAAAAGACACAAACAAAAGACTGCACAATTTATTGCCTGGCATTTTTCGCTGTATCTCGTCAGCTGCATACTACAGTAACAAGTGATTAAAATGAAGCAAATAACTGAATCCTAGAAACTGAAAGACAAATTCGAGTACATTCTAGACTGTCTGTTTCACCAAGGTAACCTTAAGGAAACGACCATTTCTTTCTGCCTACAGAGATCTGGTTTTAACCGGCTGATCGCAGAAGCTTCCGCGTATCAGAGTAATCTGCGGTTAGCCGAATTGTAAATAATTCGAAATGCATCATCCCTGTTAATGATGTGCCCGGAATTTAGAATATGGCACGCAATTGCTGATAATGGATTTTGTCGACCAGTCACCTGATTCGTTGTTGCTGAGGTGTTAGTGTTCTGCATTGCTTTTACCACCCATAGTGGAATATGTTCAGCAACCCGTTTCTCCAGTCGTCGATCAGTTCTGCCCACATATGCAGCGTTACAGGTGCATTTAAATTAGTATATACAGTTAGATCTGGCCTACGTCGACACTGGTTCTTTTACAGGTGGCGTAGGAATCATGGTGAGAGGGGGGAAACCCTTGAGGCCGCATACATATTACATGTATATAATAAACAAACATGTATTGATCGGCACTCATAGAAATAAGTAAAAGATAGAAGAACACACTAGACATGTTTTATTTTCTCTAGTGTGTTTTTCTATCTTTCTGTGAGTGCCGATCAATACCTTATCTTTTTGTTTATTATGTGTATAATACTTGTTTACTCTAATACTTTATTGAAAAAAGCACGCTGCAGAAGCCATCACAGAATGACAACCTGCAAGCAATGATTTTGAAACGCAAGTTAATGCCCTGCTGGTCTCGACTTCAGGAAAATATTTGACTGTCTGAGGCCCAATCTTCTTCTTCTTCGCGTTGACCGGCTGTAAACTCCTGCAGAAAGTTCTAGTTGTTTATCCACTTCTGGATTCTAGTCCAGTTCCAGAACCTGAGTGTTGTGAGTAAATCCAGTTTTAAAGTTCTGACTCATTTCCATGCAGACTGTTGGTTCCTTGCCTCTCCTGTAGATTTACTCCCTCTTCGAAGGAAGCTCCTAATTAGTCGACTCTTATACGACATGCTTTTGGGCATGCAGTAGGTTTATTCTTGTTTTCCCCACAACTGGGCCTCGGAATCCACACGGGAAAAATGCCCCCAAAAAACGTTTCAGTTGAGCAAGATTTCTGGGATTCTTATCTGAATAGTGATACTTTGTGTCAATGGATGTTAATCGCTCAGTGCGCGGTCCTGGTGGAGTTGAACTTCACTTCAAACACAAGAGAGATACACCACTTGCAATTATATTCTGTTCGTAAAAGGTCATGACGAGGGGCTGACCCGACGACTATAGGAACACTACATGATTTGGTTTGTTTTAAACAACGGATCAACATCATGGCACACAAGGGTAGTAACCATAAGTGCTCCGCTCTACTTCTAACTCGAGACTGAGTCCGAAGAATCTTAGCGCACTGCACGAACTCTGTAGCACCAGCGAGGATCCTGAAATACTTTGGGTAGACTTTTACTTTTGCCCTTGCAGGGCTTTTAAGATACTTTTTTTCGATTTCCAAGAGATTTTTTTTGATGTACGTGCGCGTCTGATCTTACTACCCAAGAGACCAAGGGAAACTCAAACTACTAGAAGTCCAGGTGAAAAAAATCCCAGCCTTCACCGGGGCCTGAACTCTGGACCTCTTGCACTCAAGGTGGATGCCATGCCTCGACACCACGCGGCCCTCAGGAACATTTCATCTTCTACCTAAGCAGTCCCGGAAACGTCTGGACAAACCACGTCGGCGACAAAAATGCCCATTGGTTCGCAGGTAGACGACTTCCTCGCCGGTCGGGACAGTATTTTGTTTCTTTCACATCCATTAATTTTTTGATCACATTCAACACTGCAGGAGTACTCAAAATTTTCATGGGGTTCTCGTTGGTATGGCATGCAAGCATCAAGCTAAACCATTCATCATCATACAGCCCTGCAAATAATCCGCGATCTCGTTCACAATTATCAAGTGTGCCGACACACCTCCCGTTTTGGGATACTGACTGTCAAACAAATCATTGTCCTTGATCTTTCAGTCACACATGGTATCCCTCTTCTTATAAGACAAAATGAGGTGTATCTCCTTCTGATGTTCAGTGACAGTTGTCTTGGGAGCATTTCGAGACTAAAGGGATCACGGAAAGTGATCGCCAAAAACAAAAAAAAAAGTCACTGCAAATGGCTAAAACAGTTGGCGTGGTCGAGAACATTCTTAAAAGGACTAAACAACACTGCAGGAGTCAAGAGCTCTTGGTCGGAGAGTTGACCGGACATGATCCGCAAATCCATGATATCGCTAAAGCTCCCTTTTTGGGGCATTGGACAGAACGGAGCTAGAGCTGAGCAGCCACAAGAGGACTACAAGTGAGCGTTACTATGGGAAACGTATAAAGGCAGAAAATCGCCAAAACGAAAAAAAGTCACTGAAATGACTATGGCAGTCAAAAGAAACATAAAACGAAACGTCGCCTAATTAGCGTTAGTTATCCATTAGTAAGGACGTTACGGTTCCAGCTGAGTGAGCATTTTGCAACGTATAACCCCGTGCTAGAACGAGTAATTTGCGTGATAGGCTAGTCATAGTCATCGTGAACGAAGTTTTTTTCGCCAGGGACACAGATGAGTATAATTTATTTTGTACATTAGAGTCCTATGTAGTCACTTCATTGTTAGAGCATATTTGTGTATGTGTAGTGTTGTTCTTTATGTGCTGATGAAGGCTAATCGCCGCAACATCCTTTGTTTGTTTATTGTGATCGATTTTTTAAAGCTAACATAAACTATTTGTTCTTTCTTACCAACTTTTTCTCTTCCCTATAATTTTTTACCATTTAAAAAAAAAATAGCTTGTTTGATCAACCGCCTATGCCAGTGATTCCAGTCACAAACTGAGTCAGATACGCTGGATACTTTAGGTGAATGCCGTAGCCATACAAAGTGTCCTCAGTCGGCAAAACGCACACGATTTGATCTGGCAAACCATAAGGTGCACACCTCCTTGAACATACTGCGAGACCAGGCGTTATCGCTGAAAATCAACTTAATTCAACGAATAGCTGGGCGATGAGTAGATTAAAACTATTGCTGACCATTCCCCACATGTCCTCGGCCAAGTTGCAGCCACGGCCAACAAATAAATAGCAGCTATAGCACACGCCTTGTCCCAGGAGCACAAAGAAAAAAAATACAACGATAAACAGCTCTGAGAATGTTTCCTCTTAACTCCAGAAGGTTTCATATAAGGTTTATTACGGCATAAACAGCCACGATGAAAAATCACGATTCTATTACTTAAAAGAAACTGAATACTGGGGAAGCTGGATCTTTTTAGCATGTTCAGATCAAAAATAGAAAGTGCGAGAAAACAAGATATGCTGAGTGGGATTCACAGTAATAACATATCATACGTTGCTTGGAACCAAAAGAGTTAACAAGCTCGTGAGTCTTTGTCTTTTGTTCTTCTTCTTCACTTCCTCTTTTACCGCTATGGGTGTCGAAGGAGATATAAGGTTCTGTTTCTAGCTCTTCTGGCCGCTTCGACCATAGACACATCGTGCTGTTGTAGTTTCTCTGATGTTATCCTTCCATATTGTTCTTGGTCTACCTCGTGCTCTTCGTCCTTCTTCTCTTTCCATGTATGCTTTGTATGATATGGTGTCACAAGGCATTTTAAGTGGGAAAACCATTTCACTTGCTGTCTTCGAATGTAATTTAGAATTGGTTCTGTGCCGACTTTTTCTCTTATGATCTCATTCCAGATCTTATCTCTTATGGTCACTTCTACAGTCCTTCTCAGACATCTCATTTCCATGGTTACTAATTTTCTTTTATGGTTTGTTGTGAGTGACCATGTCTGGCACTGGTAGCAGAGAGTTGGAATAAATATGCTTTGAATAAGATGTCTCTTTGTGCTGATTGGGATTGTCTTATGCTGTAAGAGGGGGATAGCTGTCCCAATACTTGGTTTGCTTTACTGCATCTAATGTTAATTTCTTTATCCAATTTCCCATCTTCGGTAAATGTAGTTCCCAGATATTTAAACTCAGATGCCTGTTTAATGCCTTTGTTCTCTACTGCTATGTTTAGATCTGTCTTCTTTTTTCCTATTGACATTACTTCTGTCTTTTCAGTGTTGATTCTCATATTATTTGTTTTACATTCTTCATTCATGGATGTTAGATGTTGTTGCAATTTCATGGCTGTATCTGCTATCAAGGCCTGGTCATCTGCAAAGAGTAATTCGTTGATCTTACTAACATTTTCATTCATAGACTTGGCATTCTTGCATATACTGTCGATGTAGGTGATAAACAGCAGTGGTGATAAGACACACCCCTGTCTTACTCCAGATGTTTGTGCTGATTGGGATTGTCTTATGCTTATGTCTTTTGTTCACTACTTTGATAATGGCTTTATTAAATGGATGTTCACCTGCGGATCTGAAGGTCATGGGTACAAATTTGAACGGAGCCAGAGGTTTTTCATTATCCTGGCTCCGAGGTGGACCCAGGTTTAAGTGAGTACCAGGTAAATTCCTGGGAAGTAAAGGCTACGGACGTGATCTTGACATCACCCACCGATCGCCGATTGGTCTATAAAATATAGGCCTCTCACTGAATGCTCAATATGCCTGGAGACGAGAAAAGGGGTCCTTTACTTTACCAACTCGCAATTACATCATCCGAAGTCTTGAGATCAAATCTGCATCGTAGTGGATTTATTCTTCCAAACCTGGCCTTGGCTCCCGGGTCTAGCCAGCCATAAATGGGTACAAGGTAATGTATTGGGAAGTAAAGGTGATTGGCGTGATTGATATTCATCACATCACCCACTTATAGCTTACTGTTCTTAAAAAATATGAGTCTGGTACCAAACGCCACTGACTTAGAGAAGGGGTAATTTACTTATTGTTTTAATGAATGAAACTGTGTGATTAACAAGTTCCTGTAGACATGTTTTGAACGACGGATCAACATCGTGGCACACAGGTGTAACCCATAAGTGCTCCGTTCTTCTTCTAACTCAAGTCTGAGTCAGAAGAAGCTCAGCACAGCTCACAGGCTCTGTAGCACTGGCGAGGATCCTGAAATACTTTGGGTAGATTTCTAACTCCATATTTTGCCGGGCAGCGCCGTTAGGATACTCGTTTCGATTTCCAACTGCCAAGGGATTTTTTACGTGCGCAACAATGCAAACAGGCGTCAGATCTCACTATCCAGAAACCGGGGTCGGGGGGGGGGGGGGGGGGGGGAATTACTAGAAGTCAAGACCAAGTGAAAAACCCAGCCCTTGCCGGGGATTGAAACCGAAACCTCTAGCACTCAAGGCAAACATCATGCCTTGAGACCACGTAGCCCCCTATTCCTGTTAACAAAGTCGTTGAAATTAAATTATGTCCTGTCTTCACAGTAAAGACTGGATACAGTATTCTCCCCCCCCCCACCCCCCCCCCTTTGCTGTCTCTACGAATATTATGTAAGATGCCTCCTCCCACTACCCCAATCTCTTCACGGTGCGACTATTTCACAATAGTCCAAAATCGTAATGGTACATCTTCTTCTTCGCGTTCGGTATTGCTCAGGTCCGACCATCAAATAGGTTGTCTCTTTGAACTCGCATGTCAGCTGCAGGTCCTTCATGGTTCCCCATAGCTTGCTCTGCACACTTTGCTCTTGAGGCCAGGTTTCTTTTCGAAGTTCAGGTAGAGTGGGCAGGTCTGCAGAATGTGCTCAGGTGTTTGGTGTCCTGTCTTACAGGCACACTTGTGGGGAGTGTACAATCTTTATTTTATGCATGTGTTGGTTGGGACTGCGTCGGCTCTGTGGCTAAGTCGATGCGAAAGCTTCGTAATGCCAGATCCCAGCTGCGGGCCATACGCCTTGCGTTGGTTTCGACAGTGGTATCAAGAAAGCCGACCGTTCAGTGGCAATGGCAAACTACTGTACGTAAATTTGCCTAGAAAAACCACACAACAGCTAGGGGCTGTTGGGGTTGATTCTGCAACGTCCTGTAATGGATACGCAACTAACCAGTTGAGAATGCAGTGTCCTGTTCGTTGATGGAAAATTGTTCATTGTTGCTTTCTTTTGAGTCTGCTGATGGGGTCTTGTGATGTTTACTGTTGGTTTAGTTCTCTTCACAATTCCTTGTATTTTCCCTTGATAAGTGTTTTGATTTATGGTAATGACAATGAATGAGGGTGTTGTTTCTCTGTTGTTCCATTTTTTGCAAGTATGTCTGCTAACCCATTTCCTGGTATGCCGCAGTGAGCCGGGATCTGCTGGAGAACAAAGTGATTTTTTTTTCTAAGAGTCTGTCTGATTAGATGGCGGATCAGTCCTCTCTCCATATTGTCTCGTAAATGTCCTAAACTTGTCTGGTAAATTATTTAATAGAGAAGAATAATAAAATAGTCTGGTCATAATGGAAATCAGTCAGCAGCTACAGCATACTAGATGACAGCAGCATGTACAGTAAAGAGATGGATGGAGGGAGTAAAAGAGACACTACAAGAAACGCAATATGACTGTGACGCACGCTATGAAACTAGTAAAAGATAGCAAATTGCATGTAACTTCTCTGTAGAATTCTTTACAGCATAAACAGTGGGACAGCATAAGGAGTCTAAAATCTGCGAGAACAATTTTAACAGTACATTGCAAACATTGAAACATAGTACTCAAGAAACTGTTAAACACATTCACTAACCTCAAGGTCACAAAGCAGCACAGTTCTTCAGTGCTAGCACAAAGAACACTGTAAATTAGGAAATATATTGGCAATGGCAGCTAAAACAGTTAGGGAAGCATTGAACAAGGTTATTACTAGCGCTCTTCTTCTTCTGCTCTTTATTCCCCAAAGTATTCTAAGCCCTCGACCAACTCATCTTATCCTTTGCTATTGCAAGCAGCTCAGCCCATGTTATCCCTATTTTTTTTTAACCTACACTCTCTAAATCCCTTTGTTCATGTTTTTTTGTGTGTCTGCCTTTATTTCTCTACCCCTGTGGGTTGCAGTGCAAAGATATTATAGTTATCATGTTCTGTGTCTGCCTTTATTTCTCTACCCCTGTGGGTTGCAGTGCAAAGATATTATAGTTATCATGTTCTCTGGTTTTCTCACTTCTCTCGTAAAACACAATATTAGTGATTCTATGAAACCATTTATTACTGACATTGCTTAGTAGTCAACAACACATACACACAAAAAGCCACACTACACAACTGACAAATGGTGTCACAAAGGGATCAGCACAATAGTTATTTCAGGTTATGGTAATGTGATTATATACTCTGTGAGGAAAGGCTTAAAATACAAAAAGGGGAGTGGTTTTGCACCCAAGTAAACAGGCATTACTTCAACTCATGCATAATGCCACCATACCAGCAGAATGAGGGTGGAGAGTCAAATAGCTTTTGAAGTTAATCTGCTGTATTGTCTCAGCAATGTGTACATTACTGCCTGACAAGAGAGAGAGAGAGAGAGAGAGAGAGAGAGAGAGAGAGAGAGAGAGAGAGAGAGAGAGAGAGAGAGAGAGAGAGAGAGAGAGAGAGAGAGAGAGAGAGAGAGAGAGAGAGAAAGAGAGAGAGAGAGAGTGAGAGAGAGAGTGCATTCCCTGTTTTCTTACTTTACCTTTTCCTCCTTCACATAAAATTGAGTTAGTTGCATAACCTTTAATGGACATTGCAAACTGACCCCGGCATTTGTGGTTTTTTTTTACTAGGCAATTCATTTTATGTCCAGCAGTTTTCCTTTACTTTCTAAATAGTTGGCACTCCATACCATTGCTGAGATCAGTGCAAAACAGTGTGCTGGCAAATTGCTTGCAGCTGAATGGAACCAGATATCTTGGACCTACAAACTGGGTTTGTAGACCTCAGGCCATAGACAGTATGGTATAATGTATATAAATTTAAAGCAGTAAAGGCAACGTAAAAAGATGTGAAATGCCAAGTTTGTCATGGGGGAAAACTAACCACATATAAGGACACAAATATTAAATGCAAGCACACTAGACAAATCTGTATATGAAAATCATTCTGTATTTCTACTTACCATAGGATTCAACAGTGTCAACTACATTCACAACAATAATGGAACAACGCTGATAAGGCATTAACTATCACAGTATAAATAATTAACAACCATTACAAGATCATATTAATTGTTCACTTACAAAAATGTGTGTAATTCGGATTAAACATGTCTTACATCTCATTATTGTTTTCCAAAGCATTTAACTTACTTTCACATGTCACTGGCATATGTTAAAAGTGAAATAACACTAAAAATGAAAATTTGTAAATTGGTTTTAAAAACGATACAATTTAGAATTCCATATTTTTGTTGTTGTGGGTCACCTTTACTATACTTTATTTGCTCTATTAAAACAAAGTAGTTCTTTTTTACTTTTCTCAAATCCTTCTTTTTATTTATCCTTATTAGCCATTAAAGCATTTAAAGTCAGTGAAACCAAAAAAATCTAACGCAGGCTTTGGTGACTGTTTCATACAAATGAGTACTAAATTCTTTTTACTTTCATACAAGTGCAACTACAATGAACTGCCTTGCTACCTGACAAGCAGCCTGAAAATGAAATCATAAAGAATTTGTGCTTCAATCTTTCCTGTCCTCACTAGTCCAGCAGATCAAAATTATATAGTCAGGACACATTTAATCATTCATTACATACGCACACACACAAATTCACAATAAACCGTTGATCAGCCGGAACAAGTTTTTGCAAAGACTAAGAAGGAAATGCTGGCAATAAAAAAAATATTTGTTCTTCACAATAGAATTTGCCACATCCATGATCACCTTAAACAATCTGGGGTGTATTTGTTTTTCTACAAGTGTGATCAGATAACAAATATTACACTTTGAAAACTTAAGATGTCTTAGACTAAACAGAATATAAACACTACAAAATACAGTTTGATCGAGCCTCACGCCCTCTCCTCTCTCTTCCAAACATCCTGAGCTTTCAGAGATTAAATCTAGTTACTTCTGGTAATCAGAAAATGCAGATGTCTCTGAATTTCCTCAGTGACCTGTTCTTGAAAACCGTAGTTAAATTCAGTTGGTAATATGAGCAGCTTTGCAGAGTTTGGGGCATGCAGATATAATATATAAACTAAAGATAGCGTTAACATAAGACTCCTTATGACTCCAATGGCTTTTTAAAGTCATGTTAACATCACATTTTCTCATAAGCCTCAGTGATATCAGGACATTAGTCACCTATTATTTGCTTTAGGCCCCAGGGAATATATTCCATTTAATGCTTCACTCTGTTTATGTTTAATGAACTCCTTTATGTATTTCGAGACAAAATAGTAAAACAATGTAGATAAATAAATAATTTATTTTTATTTTTAGTGACCTGTGTAAAATAGAAAATTTTTTAAAAGTATTTTATTCAGGAATTCACAGGACAAAAGAGTTTAACACTTTTACAGTATGCTTTAATATAATATATACAATACTTATTTATTTAACAAAATGCCCATAAAAAATAAGGAAAAGAGTACATACTACAAAGAAATAAGATGTTAAATGTTAAAATCCAACATCTAAATTGATGACAATATCACGACAACAAATATACCCCTTATGTAATATAAAAAAGTCTGATTACATTGTGTTTCAAAAGCTGATAAGGCTCAGGACTAACATTAGACACCCAACAATTATTTTACAAGAATTTTACAATACATATTTGTGAACTGATGATGCCACTGCCTCTACTGTACAGATACATCAGTGGACAATACAGTATTTCTAAATAAATAGTGGTACCTCGGTACGTACATAATCTGTTTCTGATCCTTAGACGCATACCAAGCAGGGCGTATAGCAAGTTTTCTCTTAACTCTTTGAGTCCCAGGGAACACAGCATATGTTCATAAGTTCCTACGTTGAAGCCCAATGTACGCATGATACGTCAATTTTACTCTCTCTTTACTACCCATTGGGCCTGTGATGCTAAACCCCCTGGGACTCAAAGAGTTAAGAAATAAAGTGAGAATGATTAATCCATTTCCAAGAAACAAAAAAGTATGTTACACATTGATAGAGTTTTATAAAATAATTTACAAACTGCCTATTACTAAAATTCATAAATACAAAAGCAATTAGATGAAATAAACACAAATTTAACCTCATTTTACATTCCTAGCCCAGTGGTCTGCTAGGGTGGTGCAGAGAAGGGAAAAGAAGAAGGATGTGTTACTGTTTGGAAGGAGAATTCCATTGGAATAAAACTTTAGGAATACAAAATTGTTGTGTCTTTGTTTTTTCCTCTTTTTCTTTCTCTCTCTTTCTCTCTTCACTACTGATTTGGACCTGGCTGAGGCTCATAAGGTTTGACTTTTACTACAGATCTGTCCACAGATTTTTGCTTCTCCTAAGGAATTTCTTAAATGTAACACTGTCCGGTCATGCCATGCTCTCACAGCCTGTTTAGGCTTTGTTAGGGTGGTACTTCTCTGCACAGCCATTGACATCTATACATTTGGCAAATATTTCCTTGGCTGAGAGAGGTAAACAAGGGTAGTTCACTATGTTGTGACTCATTTTGACTCATACAAGTTCTAGCACATGGTATGTATTCAAAATAAAGTTAGTATACCAAGCAACAGTTTTCACATCTAAACAGGACACATTCCAAGTTGAACATATACCAAAGTGAACATATGCTGAGGTTAAAAGTTAGTTGTGTGTCCTCTACAGGACGTTGCAGAACCAACACCAGCATTTTCTGGCTGATGTGGTTTTTCTACACATTTTACATTCAGTAGTCTGCCACTGCTAGCTGAAACCAAAGCCTGCAGCCGGAATCAAACCCGGCACATCAGCATTTCAAAGTGGGTTGGCTAGGCCTAAGCCACAGATACTGACTACCGAGATACAATTAATTGCAGACCATCAGAATCTGATTTAATAATAACTGATCAATGCATTCCCACCCTATGCTACCAGAGGCAGATGTGGTGTGGTCACTCACAACAAAACATAACAGAAAATTAGTAACAATGGAAATGAGGTGTCTGAGAAAGGCTGTAGGAGTGACCAGAAGAGATAAAATCAGGAATGAGGTCATACGAACCCATTCTAAATTACATAGAAAAACAGCAAATCAAAGGATTTGCCCACTGGGAGAGAATGCCTTCTGATACTATACTATTCAAGACATATACCAAAAACAGGAGAGAGATGTAGAGCAAGAGGTAGATCAAGAACAGGATGGGAGGATAACATCAGAGAAACTATACAGTACCACGATGTATTTTTGGTCGAAGCCGCCAGAAAAGCAAGAAGCAGGACCTTATATCTCCTTCAACACTCGAAGCGGTAAAATAGGATGTAAAGAAAAAGAAGATCAATGCACTGGTACATTTGCATTTGTTTCTAAACAGGTTGTTGGTTTTAAACACACACATGAACACATTTACATTTTTAAAAATCTGATTATTGCATCATAATTTATTGGTAATTACCAAGCCCATAAAGAAATTAACATCAGTTAAAACTTAAATATTTAAGATATATGAACATAAACAGTACAAAATTCATGGTCAGTAGCACTTTTCATCAGATCTGTAACAAATAGATGTCTGAAAATATAAACCGTGTTACCAAAATTCTCAACCACTGCCTGTTAATGTTTATAAGTTTTACAACAAGAGGACAAAATATGTAGTATTAAGAACAATGATTTTTCACATCACAAACTACAGCTTCAGCATTCTGAGCTTTTAAGGTTCACTGCTGCAGATAAGATACCCCCTCCTCCCACCATCCCCCTCCCCCCCTAAACCAACCTTTTTTTTCCTAGACCAGTCTCTGTAAATGGCCATCTCTTTCCAGTTGAGAACTCCAAGTGTTTGTAAGTCTGATTGTATATTAACTCTCTACCATCTTCTTGGTCTGTCTCATGGTCCACTTCCATTTAACTGTACCACCAAACCATAGAAAAAAATAGGCTATAGTAAATATACAAAGGTAAATATATAAAGGACCTTCTTCAGATACATAGGCACATTTGTTCTAGGCTCATATTTTAACAGAGCAATCAGTAATGTTACATAATGAAGGTGAAAACCCTGTACTAAAGCATTAGTTTGGTATCTAGCTTGTATGTGAAGCAAGTCCAGAACAAAAAAGAGTTTGAAGGTGTGACATCAATGATAGGCAATTACATCTGCCTCAACTTTTTTCTTTTTTTTTTTTTTTCATCGAACACCGGCTGTGAATTCCAGTGGAAGGTCCCGGTTAATCGTCCGCTTGGACTTTTGGCCTTCACCTGGACCTGATTTTTGCGTGTACAACCGTTTTTAATTTCCCTGCCTCTTGGGCAGCTGTACGCCGACTTCGAAGGAAGACGTCAGGCCTATTTCTAGGGTGACTGTGGCCATTGTTTTGTGTGGGTCGAGACTGCCTGATTTGTGTGGTGTCCGCCTTGTCTCCTTCGCCGCAGGTATTGCCCCCGGAGTACCCCTTTGGGGCAACCCCCTGTGGAACAGTTGGCCCTCAAGGGAAGGCAGGGGCAGATCATGGGCATTCCCCGCCATCCAAGGAGGCTTCCATGCATGCAGAGCCGGCACATGGCGCTCTGGTTCTGGGCTCACCCAAGGAATCGTCACGTCCTGCACATGCCTGCTTTACCTCACAACCGTATCAGGCCTCCCGCTCGACAGGGGCTGCGCCCTCTGGAAGTCAGCGGGGAGCAGCCCGTTGGTTTTGGACTTTTGTGACCACACAGATAGGTCCATTAGCCCGGCAGAATTTCACATCCTGAATCAGGCATATCGTTATCAGTTTTGTCCCAACACACTCGGGCGAGTGGGGTCTTTGGGTATGGACATTCGGCCTTTTGCATTTCAGTGCAAATTTTGATGGTCAGATTTTGATCCGTATGATCTAGTTTTGTCGGACATTTAGGCTTAGCCTTCCGATGGATGGTTGCTGTTGTGGTGTACCACAGCGCGGTGACGACGACACTGAGGGTTAACCGAGGATGTACGTGACTGGCCAGCCTATGGATGGTTGCTGTTGTGGTGCACCTCAGCTCGGTGACGACACTGAGGGCCAACCGAGGATGCACAAGGATGGCCAGCCCATGTATGGTTTCTGTTGTGTTGCACCTCAGCGCGGTGACGACGACACTGAGAATTAACCGAGGATGAGCATTGAGCAATGTTCTCTTTACTCAGCAGTCTTTTAACCAAGGGTTGTGATTTTAGCTGTACTTTTGTCGAACCTACTCATGTTCCTAATGAGTTTTGATAACATTTTTCACCCCAAGCGTTTGGGGGCGGGCTGGTGAGAGCCACAAGGACACATCACCTCTGGGGGCCGCCAAACTCCGAGATCCCCTGACAGCTCTGTTAATGCTCATTTGAGACATTATCCGTGGCGCACGACGAGGACGTGCTGTAGGGGTCTTGCGTGAGGTTCCGTACAACCAGGATAGTAAAGGACTGGCGCCCGAGTGACGTACGGAGTATCTCCTTATACACATCATGTTGGACTTAACTTCCCCTCACGCCTGTGACATAAATCACCGCGCCACTGCCTCAACTTTAAAAAGCTTACCATTTCTCCCATGTTAATCTATACTATTCTATTTCAGGCACTGAAATGGGAAACAAATGAACAGAGGACATAATTTTTAATGTTAGGAAACCAAAATAAACACATTTCCTTAACCTTAAACATATCAGTTATTCACGGGTACTGTGTTTATACTGAAAGGCTATTCCTTGCAAATTCACAGACTATCATCTCAGGATAATAACAAGTACAGGAGAATTAAATAGTTCCTTCTATAATGGGGCCGTAAAACTGAAAATCATGGATGTCAAAAATGAACAAGCTAATATAGTGTTACCAGAGAATGGCAAGGACTGTTTGGCTGTAGGAAATGTCATAGAGCAAACAATACTTCTTAGAGCAATGAAGTACATTCAAAATGAGTTTAAAAAATGTCACATAACATTCTGGTGGTGGTCATAAGCGCTTAGTCCCCACCTTCAGCAGTAAGTACAGACTTCCAATTTCAATTAATTCAGATGGTCACTCCTTACTGCACCATTCGTCATGAAGCAACACCAAAGCAAATACTGGAAACTAGCTTCATAGTAGATACTGTCAATAAGGAGAACAGCACATCTTCCTAAAGTTCCTGCCATGTGCACTGGTAGTCATGTCTATCCACAACCTTCTGTCTTGTGTACTAACAATCAACTCTGACACAGACAATTCTCCATGCTAATATGTCAAAGGGGTAAAGTACTCGCTTAGCCTCCTGATCAGGGTTATGTGAATTCATGGCAAGCAAGTGATAGATAAACATGGTTAGCAGTTAAGAAGTTTTCAATACTGGTCATCACATTAACTGTGCTAGGCAGAGGATGCCTCTATAGGCACAATGGCTAGGACAATCCTCATCCAGTATGGGCACTGCTCTCACAGACAAAAATTGCAACCTTCTGTGAGTATTTTGCAAAGCAAAAGCATGTCTGAACAGCACATAATCATTTTATATTCCTGCCTTTGCTGGTCAGTGTTTTGACAAGCAAGCATACTTATCACTACAGTACCATGGCTACTATCAAAGGGAGTATACAAGGCAAAGTAAATAGGCAATGAAGAAGAGAATGACCAAGGATAGCACACATAAAGGAGGAATGCAGAGATATATCAGTGCAGGCAATGCAGAGAATTAGGGAAAATGGCAGGTACAAGTCAGACAGTTATGGACTGGAGTTATCAGCATGATTCAAAACTAATCCACATACTAAAATAGAAGATGCTGCAAATAATCAAAAACATACACACATACAATTAAATTAAACACAACAGACTGTTTTTACCATAACTGCATAAATTTAATTTAAAAACATGCCATATTAATAAATTAGATGCTCACATTTAAAGTCATGAAATAAACTCAATGTGTTACAATATTAAAACATATTTATCTAATTATTCCACACGATCTAGTTTCACATCAAAATGGTTAATAATATACATACAATTATTTTATATTCTTTGAACCAAGGCTATGGTTTTTTTTCAGCCACATTAACTATGCAACTTTGTATAGTTTTATATATCTTCTGTGGAATAAAGGCTTTTTACACATGCCATTTTAATAAACTGGATGCCTTTGTGCATTCTTTCACGTTTAAATAAATGAAATAATCTTAGTGTGCTTCAATATTAAAAGATATTGTCTCACTAATTATTCCAGACTTGATCTAGTATCAAAATGGTTAATAAAACACATACAATTATTTTATATTCTTTGAACCAAGGCTATGATTTTCTTCAACCACATTAATTATGGGGGGGGGGGGGGGGGCATCAAAGGGGTGGTAAAGAGAAAATGTATAATTGGTTTATCCTGCGTTCATTGACTTCCATCTATGGAAGTATGATGTGTTTCTTGGAAGTGAAAGAGTTAAAGATGACATAATCTTTTCCATAAAGGTGAGAAAATCTTTACTAACAAACTTTATTCTCAAAGGGTTACAAATTGGGCACCCAAGCCCGTCTTACATTCGGCTACTCCAAGCACAATTCTTTCAGACCACAACTGCATGTTATGTTTATATAAAAATATATATATTGACAAAAATGAATACACATTTCATATATTCACAATCACACACACTCGAAAATACAACGGAAAACACTCTTACATGCTCACACACATATCCATCCATACATACATTTTCATGTAGTCTACCTACATTATAATTTAAATATATGCAAAAAATGTAGTTTCCATATTAACACTGCTTCTGATGCCATGCTGTAGCTGCCTGGTATCAAATCAGCCTCAAAGATTCTGCAGTCTGAAAGCATCAAGAACAGAAATCAGCGTAAGGATGAAAAAATACACCTAACAATTTTACAAAAATGACCTGGCAGCTGAAGTAAGTAAACAAGTTTGTTTACTGGCACCTCTGCATCTTTCCTATTGACAGTGTTATACTGGGCTACAGGGAGGCATGGGAATCAAAGCTCACACTCAAGATAAGGCCAGAGATGAAGTTTCTCCTCTCCAAAGTATAAAATTAAAATGTAAAGGACTGGTTTCAAGCCTTCAGGCATACAGGGTTAGACCTATATTTTGTAGACCAACTGGCACTCTGTGGGTAATGTGGTCAAAATCATGCTGGCTGCCTTTACTTCCCAGGACTGTACCTGGTACCCAATTAAGGCTGGGTTGTATATTCTGAATAGTATAAATAAATCAGTAAAGGACCTCTTTCACACCATTAAAATTTAAAATAAAATAGAATAAAGGTCAATTCACATGCCAGTGCAGCAAAGGGTATTCAAGGCTGGACTCATACTTTTTATAGACCAACTGGACCTCGATGGATGATGTAGTCAGCATTATGCCGGCTGCCTTTAACCAATTTAAGGCTAGGTCGACCCGGAAATCAGTCATGTTTGAAATAAATCTGACTCTATGTGGATTTCAACCCACGAACTTCAGATTCGAAGGCACATCTAGCCGCTACACCACGGTGTCTTCCATTCACATCATTAGTATCCTCAGTTCTCGTTATGCCTAGTGGCACATGAGGCTTCAGAGAGGACTTTCCATGCTCACCTGTCCTGTGCAATCTTCAGTGCAACATCATTAGTATTTATACACAATATATTATAGACTAACTGGCAGTTGGTGGGTTTTATGGTCAACATCCAACAGACTGTTTTAATTTCCAGGAGCTGGCTGTTGAGGGGGTCTACATTTCTCAAGATCTACGCCAGCAAAGCTACGGGGCAAGGTCTCTTAAGTCAAACTGGCTGATGAGTAGCATACCAGACCCACACACACACAAAAAAGATAAACAACCATGCACAAATAATTTTTCAAAAACAAATATTTTATTATAAATAATTAGGAAGTTAAACAAAATTTGTATCATCAAAAAAGTGTGTTTTTAAAATTTTTTAATTTACCAGTTAATACGGACTAAGACATAAATACTTATACAAGAACATCATGAAAATAAACTATCACTTCTTAAGCAACTGCTACTTAGGAAGACTAGATCTACTTACTTTCAGCTGTGACCTGTTATCATCATTTTTAAACCGGTGATGACAAATGTTGCAGTCCACCTCAGTTTTTATTTTATTTTTATTTATTTTTTATCTCTTTATATATATAATCTCAACATGTAGATATATAAATTTTCTAAACATTTACTAGTGACATGTGTAAAATGGCTGTGTTTTTTTTCAAGGATTTAAAATAATAGGAATTCCTACAGAGTCATGACGAATATTTTTTGCATTTTTGAGGAGAATGGGTTAAACAGTTCACTTTCATTCATGTGTGCTTTCAAAATATAGATAATCTAGGGCACACTTTCAAAGGAACAGGAGGAAAAGTAAAGTAGTTTTGTTATGTGGCTGGAGATGTCAAAAAGAGACACTGAGAGTGAAGAATATACATGGCTGTCCCAGTGGGGCATTTGCAGTCTCATTTTGGGATTGAAACAAGAATAGGCCTACTGCCCCCAAAAAAGCACATTGTAAAAGGTAACTAACGAGAGGTTTTATAAAACTGGATGTGATGGACCGAAAGGTGCAGATACTGTAGCCTCATGGTAAACCACAAAACAATGTGCCAACCATCCTTTAGAGGGCAGAAGAAGAAAAAATAAGAAGAAGCAGAAGAAGAAGAAGAAGAAGAAGAAGAAGAAGAAGAAGAAGAAGAAGAAGAAGAAGAAGAAGAAGAAGAAGAAGAAGAAGAAGAAAGAAGGAGAAAAAGAAGAAGAAGAAGAAGAAGAAGCAGGAGGAGGACGAGGAAGAAAAAGAAGAAAAAAAGACGACGAAGACAATAGTGTCAAATTGGTTTTAAAATAAATGCAAACAATAACAAATATAACAAAATAATCACTGAAACATATGGCACAGACTTACACCGCACTTGGTAGCCATCAATATTAACCCCCACTTACTGGTGGGATGACTGCAATTTCATCACCAGCCCTAAGGTTCACTTCTGTATTGTTGTCTATGTACTCTTCATTCAGGGACAAGACAACATTGTTTGCTATCAACTGCAGTCTAAGAGTCAGGAAATTAAATAAAAGAATATGATTTTATGATGATCATTCAACAATCATAAAACCGTTAAAATCCTGTGTCAAAAGTAATGATCAATGCACATAATGGGGGTACAAAACAAGTAAGACACTAGTAACTGTGAACAAAATGCATCCTTCTTCAGTTTGTTAACCTAACAAAAGTAAGCAAAGAACCCTTTTTAACACGAGTAGCATGTTGCACAAATAAATAGTTAACAGACCAATCAGCACTTGTTGGGTGATGTGTTCAACACCAAGATGGCCACATTTTCTTCCAAGGACATTGCCTCTATCCATTTTAGGTAGGGTCAAGGAATTTTTTGTTCTTATTTTTTTAAGCTGGCACGATGTGGATTTGAACCTAAGACCTTCGGGTCTGCTGGCCAGTACCTAGCTGCCAGAGTGCCCTGTGCTTTAATACAGACCCAAAATTATACTGTCCTGTTGTCTTAACAAGGTCTTGTGTTATAAGTTACAACTTCCTTTTCAACCACACAGCAAAGCAATTAAGGCATGTGCATATCCTGAGAACAGACTATGCAACTGTCTGTTGAAAGTTCCAGTTAATCATGTTTAATTTATTCCTAGAATGTTTTGTAACCTTCAAAATGTGTTAATATTGTTTCTCTCATTTTCTGTCACAGTGTGCGTAAAACATTCCTTGTTTTGTGTCTTGTGTTGAAAACTTCCTCATGAGTTCTTAAATTTTAGTGTCAATTTCAGCTTAAGACTATTCAACCCCCACCATAACGATCTTTACACTGGTGGTGTTTAGCCTAGTCTTGCTAACATACAAATGTTATTGGTACCTAATGCCAAGTATTCAGTCTATTTATAAAATATATCTCACTCAAGGAGCACATATCTATATTATAAATTACTAACTCTTTAAGTATTTCGTGTGTTTATAATAAATGAAGTGATTATTCCTTCCAAACCATGACCAATGCACATGTTAAATTTTCAGCTGCCATTTTGACTACAATGTTGAATTTAAATTTCAAATTGGTGGCTCAGGTTATTGTGCATTTCTTAATTTATTGCAACAATCAGTAAACATAAACTTTCACTGGAGTTATGTTATATCCCTTAGAATATCTCTCCCCCCCCCTCCCCCCCCCCACCCCAATACTTCCGTTGAAAAGGTAATTTTTAAAAATTATTTTTTTACCGTTTTCCTTGAAACCACACATTTATATGTATCTGAGACAATACATGTGTCTGTCTTGCAAACTTTTATACTGGTATTAGTATTACAGGGGATGCCTTGGGTGCATTTAGAGGCGATCACTAGAGCATTAGCTCCAAAACAGCTACCTGTTTTGGAAAGAAACTACAATAATTTGGTCAAACATACCAAAAGCAGGCTGTTAAGAGTTTTATGGAAGTGAATTTATGTCAAGTACCTGTCACTAACTTTACATGATGATGAGATGATGATGACAACTCATATAGATCTGAACATATTGAATGAAATACACTGACATATTTACTAACCCAGGAAATTCATTGAGTATGCCTTCTAAAATGTTCTTGCCTGTGGTTTTTTTAGGCAAATAGATTTGTGTTTGTTTCTGACCAACAATCTCCTTACTTTTTGCAAAGAAGAGAAGATTAATCTGAAATGGATTACAATAGGTAGTTATAATAGAAATCGTATTTCAGTATTACTTTTTGTATGTACAAATAGTAGCAGTTACACCGAATATATACAATTTTTTAACAAGTGCTGTCAAGGAGTACAGGGTCTCTTTTTTTTTTACTATTAGTACTCTTCTTACAACTGAGTTTTGTTCCCATTAATAAGCCGTAAGTCGCCATAAGTCAAAAATTTATATGTTTCAAATGTCATTTTCATTCGAACGGGTTATGCAAACTGTACACAAAACATAAAAATGCAATCTATGTATACATAATTATAATTACTGTACGCAGTGAAAAATACATATGGACTAAACTCTTTTATCAGGTTCAGATTGCATGAATTTTTTGACGTTGTTATACTAGTACTACATTGACTACTACTAAACTACTACTTATAGTACTAATTACTACTAGTTATCTTTCTTTATTTACTAGTTATTTATTTATTCTGCAGTTATTTTGTGTGTGTGTGTGTGTGTGTGTGTGGTCGTAAGTCGCAAAGGTGGTAAGTAAATAGAGGAGAAGGTGTATGTGTATACACAAAATTTATAATTAAAATAATTTTATTAACTGTAATAATATTCCAGCTATGTCATTCATTGTGGGCGGCAACCGAGACTACTGTACACTGTTTACATTCAACGATTGAAATTTTTAAAACATACTGAAGCTAATTAATATAAAATCTGCACTGATCATATCAGTTATATTACTAAATTTCTTTTACAAAGGCAATGATTACTTAAAAGAAGTACTTGTGTGGTGGATTCGGGGAAAAAATTCCTAGTAGCTTAACGAATAACACGTACCATCACAGCTCCCTCCATGATACATGTCTGACCAGCTTGCCAGATTTTTCCATAGTGATGAAACGCATCCACGCCATAAACAAGTACAATTAATTATTTAAATAGGGCATCAATAAAATGTATATAATTTACCATTGTTACGGTTTAAGATGTGGCAGTAAATAATAGTCAAATGATTCACTCTTACAATTAAATAAAAGCACGCAGATAATTTAGAAAATAATATAATATAATCTAGTGTCATATAACTAGTGACTGGCCAAGACCGAGCAAAGTTATTCTCGCGGGATACATTCGACTGAAGTAGTTTAGAACAATTAAGCAAAGCATGAGCAAATACACAACTGCGCAACCCGTGTATTGATTGAAGTCAATTATAATATCTGGGTTTTAGAGCAATCTTTATACTGACAAAATTATTTATTTCTAAGGTTACTTAGATCTATTCTATTTAGCCGGCGGCTGGCCTCGATTCCATCGTTAGAGTACACGTCTTTTCAACCGGAAGTTTCCGTAAAATAACAATTACAGAAAAGAGCAACACACAAGACATGGAACTGTCATTAGTGGTCATTATTGAAACATCAGTTGGGCCTCCTTATCTTACTACGTTCTTTTTGCACTAATTGTTGAAGGTAAATGTTGTCAGATGTTATGTGGACATGGGAGATTATTTGATTGTGATTAATGCATAGCTGACGTCTGCGTAATGTTGAATTCATTGGTTGTGTCTGCAAAGAATTGTCTTACGCCACGGCTCTTACCCTTACTCTTAGATATATGTGAATTTAGGACATGGGCACAGCACAGCATAGGTGTATTAGTATGTTTCGACATTCAGATACAGAGTACCACAGTGTGCTAAATATCATTAACATTCCGGCGCTCCTATTTGAATAATTAACCGACGTTGATTTATTTCAGAGTTTTGTTCAGTTATTTTTTTATTCAAGGGTTTTAGAGCTCCCTAATTGTTATTTTATGCGGTTAGGTAATTAAAAGTAGGATAACTCCGTTAGTAGCATAGAGCTATGAGTTTTACACAGATTGTGTTCTTCTTTCGTTCGCTTGAAATGAATCATCTATATCTGTAATGTTGTCTCTAGTATGAACTTCACTTTCTTTTGTAATTCTCTCAGCAACCCGTAAAGTTTGACGGGCACCGACGTTTCTCTTGGCCAAAAGTTTTGCCTTGATATGTTTTATTTGGAACAGTTTTGGAAGACATGATCTGTTGTCTCAGGTGCACAGTATGTAATAATTTTTAGCGGAAAGATTATTTTATGTTTTGTAATTCCTGTTTTCAACATCTGGATAATAAGTAAATACGGGGAAAATACAGATATATACTTGACATGTTCTGCCTCTGACATACTGCCAGTAAAGATGACACTAAACAGACTGTTAAAACAGTCATTTCCTTTCTCTTATCTTGGGATGGGTGGAAAATCTACAGCCACACCATCTCATTTATTTAAAAAAAAAAAAACAGTCAATACATATCACAATATGGTGACTCCAGTAAAGCAAAGGCCTAATTCTTCTTCTTCTTCTCTTCCACCTTGTACCTCATCGAAGTGTAGGGGGGAGATGTAATGTTCGTTGATGAGCTCTGTCAAGAGCACTATTAAGACTGATGTTCATTTCTGTAAGGCTGTTCTTAATGCCATCACTCCATCTTTTCCGAGATCTTCCACTCGCTCTATACCCATTTCAACATTTTAGTGTGGCTCGCTGTGGCAGATAGTACCAGGGCATTCTGGCCTAATTAAACCCAGTTAATCACATTAACTCTTCCAGTCCCATTATGTTTCACATCAAAAGCTGTCTGTAAGATAGGAGTTTAGCTCAGTCTAGAACTGATCTTAAAGCACTTGAAGCATTTCCAAATTATCCCTGGTCATTCCTTATCGCACCATTCTCTCCACACCATAATGATCTATTTGCACTTCCACAAAAATGAGATCATGTAACATGTAGGAAAATTAATGACTGCATTAGTTTCTTCTTTAGCCATATACTTGCTGTGGGCCTGTAGGCTTCGCAGTGTAACAGATGATCAGTTGCTGAGCCAGGGTACGCTTGGTATGCTGTGATGTTTAAAAATCTTAGGTTATCTGTGACTCCTTCAGTCCATTTTCTTTTGGGTCTGCCTCTGCACATCTTGATACTTAATTTCTATGTTGTACAGTCTCGCTACTGGCATCGTTGGATTCATTGTCATTAGGTGGCTGAACATTCACAGAGATGAAATACACCTTAAAAGCAGTAGCTTTGAAAGCCAGATTTCAATAATTTGGCTCAGCCAAATTTAAAATGTTATAGTTCATGTAACACAACTGTTGAGATTCAAATAAAAGAACACACTTACTTGGGACTGAAAAGGTTAATGAGGGTCCAGCCAAATCACCTCTTCTGTGTTGTATGTTACGTACAATAATTGATATCCAGTCATCATCATGCTGCTGTAATCATATGTTTTTAAAAAACATAATCCATTGGCACAGGAAATGTAGAACAGTTATACAAAAAGCTGGAAAACATCAGTAACAAAATAAGAAAACTATACTGCATGTAGACTGTTGAGGTAAATCTGACTAGCCTGGTGATAATAGGGTGCAAATATTCAAGACAGTGATGATGGCACAACATTATCTAAAGAAAAAGGCACCAGAACAACATTCTTTGGAGGAAATTGGTGCCATTAGTGGCATTAGCAGTTCTGGAATGAATTTAATATCATAATTTGTCAATGACATATATTTTAGTAAGTGTTTGTTGTGAGTTATTGATAGAGCTTTGCTCTTGTGATCTGGCAACTTCAGCAGCCTGCTTTGTTCCAAACATACTGCTGTTACCTCTCCTTTTGAGTAAACAAGTCAGGTGGAGGGAAGGATCATAATGTATGCGCTACATATGGTCTCTTCAATACTGCTCAGGCTTTATGTTATAGAGATGGATGAACAGTCACACTTGCCATGGGCTGTGAGTCCCATGCCTCATAGCGCAGTCTAACACTGTCAAAAAGACAGAAAGGTACCAGTCAGTCAAAATTACTAAAAATGAAAAGATATGAGTTAAGAAATGACATCATAGCACTTGGGATATTCTCATAAGTACTCTGTTCCCATCTTCAGCGGCAAGTGCAGAGTTCCAGTTCTGATGGTACCAGTAACAGTCTGATTTGTATTTCTTTCTATTCTATCTGTTCCCTAAGTGTTGAGCGTCAGGCAAATGCCTTAGTTATTCCTTACTCCACCATTCTCTTCACACCATCGGGGGATCTGTTTGTGCCCCCACACTGTTTACTCACTTCCAAAAGGCTTTTATAGTATCTAGCTTGTCATGCATCAGTGTATGATCAAATATTGCAGAACAAGCCAATATATCTTCCTGTTTGTTTTCCAACTCAGTGGCGACACCTGAAAGAAATATCTAAAGAATGCCTAACTACTAGTGACTTCTGTAGCGATGCTTCCCACTCTGTACTGAACATACATGTCTCCAGTTTTCTCAACTTGCTGTGTGAGTCAGTTAAATCACCACATATGTTTACAGCTGATTCTCAAGCTATTGGAAGGCACCCCACCCCCTTCTCCCATCCATTCCCAAACTAAATATTTCTATATCATATGCCAGGCTTTGTTGCACTAAACAACAACCATTCTCTTTTTGCTCAGAAGTCCCAAGCACTTCATCTGCCTGTCAACACAGAGCCATCTGTATAGATAATCATATCACCTGACCAGCATTGTCATTAATCATTTGTTGAACTTTTGATTCTGCAGTGCCCACTGGCCAGTTGCTACACTGAAGACCTAATGAGATTATAACCCCACACAAATATGATTGTTGCTTAGACACTTTGACCTACTCCTGTCCTCACCCATTTTAAAATGAAAAAAGTTTCCACTGGTATTGCCTTTTTAAAATTTTCTGTGCCATATAGATTTTACCTTTACTCTTTCTATCTGAGATAGTTGCTACTTAAAGTTATTATGTTTAGATGTGAGAGAGTTAAATAGTACTGTTGAATGAATGAGTGAGAAAGGAATCAATATAAGTACAGTTTAAACATTACCTCAAGTGATCCATCCTCTTATTCAGATGCCAGTAGAATTTTCGTGGGACAGAAGCAGTTAAAATACTACTGAGATGGAGGAGGGGAATTGATTAACTGATTGTGGCAGGAGACCTTAGCTCTCTTTCAGTACCAAACAATTCCATGGACATTCATTGATTATTTCATTTTTTTTTTTTTTTACAATTTGTTACTTTAGAGGATTTAAACTGTAACATTTATGTAATCATACATGCTACTTGTTCCTCCAGGTTTTTTAGTCTGAGTGAACCAACTCAAGAAGAATGTTTTCATCTCAAGTTCAGTTTTCCAGACTGAATTCTGCAACAAAATGATCATTACAGCAATGACACTAGTATAGTGTAATGCATCCAGACTGTGATAGTGATCACTCTTAATTGACAGACACCCAGCAGAGGTTGTATCTTGCATGTTGCTGTTCATTTGAAGGCAAATTTTCAAAATGGATTCTGATAGTGGTAGAAACACGGCTGAACTCAACCAGAAAGGTTACTTTTTTAAGCCATTCACTGCTGAATCCTATGCTATGCTTGTGGAGAGAGAGAAGCATCTACAGGAAGCAGACATCAAACGAGCTAAGCATGCACAAGATGCTCATTTAGTGGATGGAGAACTCATATTCGGGGCCCAGGATGATGATGAAAGGTTACCACCAGAGAATCCAGAGTTGAGAGAGGGAAGCTTATTCACCAAAGTGTATGGCACGTTCCCGCATCATTTGCTTGGCACTCCTATTGAAGAATTGGATCCTGGTATTCGAGAAAAGGTTAGTGGTAACTTGAAGACTGTAGCTATGCTGCCGTAAGTTTCACAGGATAAGAGGTAATCGTATAGGTCAAATATTTTCAAGTATTCGTGACCTGAGGTCAGTATTACTTTCTGTCTTTCATAGGCACCAGAACTGTGGGCTCGGGTCCTTTAAGCCTCCCCACAATTTTGTGTGTGTGTGGGGGGGGGGGGGGGGGGGGGAGAGGTAAGTCTCAGTAACAGTTAGCTCTTTGTTGACTGTGGCTTTTTTGAAACATCAGTCCAATGACTTCATCTGGTTTGAATCTGCCTAAACCCTTTTAGCACGGGAAGTTTTTCAGAGGTCTAGCCAAAAACACGGAGCATTTTTTCAGTAATTTTGCTTATTACTTTATTTAATTTTTTTGACAGATTTCTGTTATTCTGACTCCCATGAAATCATATATCTATTTGAAGGATATAGATTGAAGTTCATGATTTTCACAATATCGTTAAAATTAATTGATGTATATGCAAATTATCTCATTTGCATATCTAAAAATATAAAATTTGAATTTGAATTTTCAACTTCAATGCTTGAAACATAAAACTAAAAACAAAATTTTTTTTTATTTGAAATCTTTTTATTGATCTTTGGCCTTTTTGCAAATGTTGTAAGCAATTCAATAGTCAAAAACAGGTATATATATATATGAAACAGCAATAATATCTTTAGGTGACATGTGTTTTTCACCATCAGTCAGCACAAGAAATGGATGTGCCGGAGTGTCAACACCTTCGGGTGCATATACCCTGAGCCATGGTTGGGCTGTGGTCTGAACACAACAGCGTCCCTATCTGATTCCCACTATTACTACTAACACTAAAACCTGCATCAGTATCAACAGAATTAGTGTAATCACTTGATTCAAATGTTTTATCAACATCAAGTTTATGGGCAGAAACATACGAGTCAGACGTACTTTTAGCGGTTCAGGTCACTATCTTTATTCAACAAAAATTTTCACTTCGATACAAAACACTCGAAAGTCGCCATTTGTAAAGGCTAATACAGCAGTTAATATGAATGAATCACTTTCAGTGTTTCAAAATAGAACATTTCTTAGCTGTTCGAGGCGAAACACGATCGGGCCGATCATCGGGCGTTCCGTGTTTTTGGCCAGACATCCGCCCGTACGTGCTAAGAGGGTTAAATAGAATAAACAGCGATATAGCCTACCATAACTATACAGACATGTCTGTATCTGTCCTAAGAATAACAGAATAACAGTTAGTGAGCTGACGCCTAATAGTTTTGCTTTAACATGCATGTGTTATCAGGGAAGCCATAATTTCTGGCTAGAAATAACAAGACTGGCAATTGCACCAAAACCTGGGTGCTCATGTTCCCAACCATCCCCCAATTTTTTCTTCAAATTTTGTAAGAGGACTATGAAGCCCTCTTTATCATGTCTTAAGAAAGTATTTGTTTATACATTTTGATTTCAAGTATATTATTATATTTGTTCACCATTTTGCACATTAAAAACCACAACATCTAGCATGAGAATGGAGGTGCAGGCAGTAACTGCAGCTCTCCAGTGGCTAGAGAACAAGATGCATACACATGTCGTAATTGTAACAGACTTTGAAAACATGCTGAGAAAGGTGAAGACAGGGATGCTTCGAGCAGAGTGGCAAGCTTCACTTAAAGGTCACAGGTAGTGAGCATACTTTGGATCTTTTCTCCAGGCCATGCCGGCATGGTGGGTAATGAACAGGCAGACAGATTGGCTGGATCTGCACCACTGGGTGGTGAATTGATACAAGGCAGATATGGTCAAGGCCCTTTGGAAACAAGCAATGGAATCAGTAGAAGATTATTATGTTATGGCCTGGAGAGAATGAGGCATCTGGGTGTAACCAGAGGGCCTGGCCAGCTCAGTACACTCAGAGGAAAGGCAAGACAGACATATAACAAAATTGCGACCGGTAACATCAGTATTGGAACTCTGCGCTGGCTGCTGAAGATGAGGAAGGAGCATGCATGGGAATGCTCAGAGTGCTGTGATGTCAATTCTTAACTCAACTCAACTCAACTTTGCACATTAATAATAATAACTATTATAATTATTAAAATAATAAACTTTGCTAAATGGCAAGTATCACATTCTAAAAGCTAGTTGTGTATCCTTTACAGGGCATTGCAGCACCAGCTCCAGCATTTTTTTTTAGCTGTTCTGGTTTTTCAAGGCATATTTTAGGTTCCTTAGTTTGCCATTGCTTCCTGAACAGTCAGCTCTTGATAACACTGTTGAAACCAACGCAAGGTGAAAAATTGCCTGCAGCTGGCATCAATCCTGGCATCCCAGTATTACAAAGCTTGTTCGTAATGTCTAAGCAACAGAAGCCATCATAACAGCAGGCACGCACACACACACACACATACACACACACACACACACACAAATATATATAAAACAAGATACTTTAAATAATTTGAAATTAGTCACTGTAGCGTTAACATACACAAATGGCCGCCAAAGACATGAAGCATTTCAAGTAAACTATTAAATAGCAAAAAAAATTAATTCCAAAAATATGATCATGATGGGCGTGAATGGTATACCATACAGACATGTGGAAAAATGATCTTTAAGAGGTTTTTAATAAGATCACGTTATAAAATAAAATCATAAATCAGTATTTTAATTCTTTGTAGAAATGAAATTTGTACCTCCTGCAAAAAGAATTACTAGCATGTAATTTTTTATTAATTACAAAATTGACCCGGATCAAATGTCTGTCTGGGACAGATCTATTAGATCACAGATCTGAAGTAAAACAACGTGGTCACTAAAACATCTTTTTTCAAACACTTGCTAAAAAGTATTCCATGTGAAAATTATCACATTTTTGTTAAAATTAAAATAGAATTTAAAAAAAAAGAAACACTTATTCATTTCCCCTTGGAACCCTGTACGGAGAGGTGCTCTATATATTGCAACCCACCAGCTCTTTGATTTATTCATCTTCCTGACAATTATTCTCAATTGTTTCCATCTAGCTACACGTACATGGCCAGCAAAGGAAATATTTGAGTAAGTATTTGGTAAATTTTTTTTTGTTTTTTTGTTTAATCCAACAACTTTGTTTCTGTTAACTGTTAATATGTGTGTGTGCGTGCGTGTGCGCGCGCACAGCATTCACAAAGCTGATTTGTTTAGTTAGTTTTGAGACATGATTCTTCATGCATCCCATCTTCCTTGAGGAATCTGGTAATCTGTTAATCCTAGTTTCAGCTTCATAGCAAACGGGTCACCCCACATATGCTCCGCTCCTGTGCCAACGAAAAACAAACGCAGCTCACAGTGTCATGCCATGCACTCAACTCAGAAGCTGGGCGACGAAACTACTTCCTTGAGGAGCTGACAGATACTGTCTGTGAAGAAAGACTTTGGCTGCTCATTGAACCATTTGTCCCCATTGTCATGATGTCTGTATCGGCGTGCCAGGGCCAGGCTATGGCCTAGAGAGGCAACACAGTATGCCAAACCCTAGTAATTAAACTCAGCATGTCAGAACCTAGCATCAGCAAGATCTGAAACTCCTGGAAGGGACAAAAAAGAGTAATCACCAATCACCATCAGTCAGCAGGTCCTTTACAGAATGGCACTCTCTTCTTGGCATGCCCCAAAGTCTTTCTTAAACTAGCCAGTTTCCTAGGCCTAAAAGCTTACATATCCAATGCTTCTTTAGTGTCTTGTTTTCACCTTCACAGAGGTTAGTGTCTGCCATGTTTTCCAGAATCTGCACCTTCCATCACCATTCTTTCCAGGCCATAGTGACGTTTAAAATGACCAAAATACCCCAGCTTGTTATCTTCCGTGGTTTGTATAGATGACCTGCCTGGCCTGGGGGCATCACCGTCAGATCTTTGAGATTCTTTTTTTGGCTTTAGAGTTTCTAGTGATATATAATGTGATTGCCTCCCCCTGCTTTCCACATGTCTTAGCAACTCAGCCTTCAGCAATTGTTTAGATTGTAGGGGGAATACCCTACTCTGTAATGCTATTGCTGACAGCAGATAGCACCCCCGAGGTATCTGCTTATCCTGGCAGATACTTGGTCCACAAGACAGCGTTAGCTACACTGAGGTGCGGGTCTATCCTCCTCGGCAAGGAGAATAACCAGTAGAGACTATATTTAATCGAACTGTGTGGGAAGTCAGCAATATTACTGTTTAAAACAGCTTTATTCAACATTTTTGCACCCAGAGACCAAAAAATTAGGTTAGGAGACATAATTTCACAGACCATCTGTTGGTTAACAGAAAAAAAATATCAAGTATATTTTATTTATTAAATCATATGTGGGGACATTTTTGGAGAACCATCCAGAAACTTTCATGAACCAATGAGCCAGTGCACCACAGGTTGAAAAACATTGGCCAGAGAACTCTGTATATCACTTCTACATCCCAGGATTCTTTAAAATTGAGAGAATCAATTTCATTGCACTGTGTTTTGGCTGATATGCCTCTCTCCACAGAGCAGCAGCTGCCTGCAGAGAGCATTTCACAAAGCATGTAACTCCAGTGGTGATCACCAGATTAGTGGCACTATAAGATTAAATAAAAAAAAGAATAAGTCATCTGTTTTTGGGAAACTTTGTTGACCTTCAGTTTAAAAAATGTGTTTGCTAAGAAAGGAATTAAATTATTTGTAAGACACATTCCGCACATATTTATTTTATACATGTTTTTTATTTATTATTCTCATTGTCAGCATCTATGGTTTAGGCATTGTGAACAGTGCCCAGATACCCAGTTCAGTTCCAGCTGCAGGCAGTTTGGCTGCAGACCACTTTGCATGGATTTTGACAATGTGTGAAGTGCCGACCTTCAAGAAGCAATCGCGAACTACTGAACATGAAATTGCTTAATAAAAACCAAACAGTCAAACAATGCTGTGGTTGGTAAGGCAGTGTCATGTAAACTGTAGCCAACGAACACATTTTTTTTTTCCAGATATATTTTCTTAGGCATATACACAGCAGAATGTGTCATCAAAGTAGTGGCACGGGGATTTATCTTTAACAAGAACACATACATGCGTGAGCCCTGGAATTGGTTGGATTTCTCCATTATTGTCACAGCGTAAGTGAATTTTACTGCATACACATGTACTTCTACATTGTATTTATTGTTTTTCTATCACCTTTACAAAATTACTGAAACAATTTTTGAAATAATTTTTTTTTAATCCTCTGGGAAACTAAGTTTTATCTTTTAAGCTTAGTGCATTTGTGTGTAGGTCACATGAGCTCTGAAAATTGCTCTATATTTATGATGAGCTCTGAAAAAGGCTCTGTATTTATTGTGAGCTCTAAAAAAAAGCTGTATATTCATCATAAGCTTTGAAAAAAAAACTCTATGTTTATCAAAGTGAGGTTTGTGAATGAACCATCTTCAAAGGGAATATGTTGCAAAGCTTTCTTTCCAAGCTACAAGATCTCCCCATGTGGATTCTGAGAATTCTTGGGTGGGGGGAGCGGGGGTAATAATATACCTACAGCAACACCCCACCCCCCTCATCCTCCCCCCAATAAGCATGTCATAAAAGGATAAATAACAAATGTGTGACTAGAAATCTTAGTGGAGTGAATGGAACAGGCGCACAGAAATACAAACAAATGATTTGACCACAGTCTTTATGAATTGAACAGAGTACTAAATGCAACACAAACTGTGATGTAAAACTCAATGGACAGGACAACTGAGCTTCTAAACAACCAAGGTCAACATGAAACCAAGAATGTATGTAATGGGTGGAAAAAATTGAAAACCTAACTCACAAGACTATGAGCATCTAATCAACCAAGGTCAGCATAAAGCCACAAAGTACATAATGGGGTGAAAATATTTTGTGCACCATATTAATAACAGTGCTAATAAATAAATAAGCACTAAATTAACTCAGAAGCTAACAGTATGTGCAAGACTGGTTGGTACTGAAACCTCACAGCTGTGAACAGGCACATAACCAGTCCATGATTCATGTCAAGACAGTCTGCTCGGGATAAGCAAGTTTGATAATGAATCATGTTTTCTCCAGAGGTTTTAATTGCTTCCTTATCAACAAACTTCAGTCCAATACCAAAGGAAAGACCTGTTAACCCATAGCTGTTCCATTCCTGTGTTGTGGAAATCACACAAAATGCCCTTCACTGTCACATTTGAAAGACTTGAAACTTTAACTAAAAAAACATAATTAGCAAAAGACTTTTAAGTGGAATTAGTTTTCACTTGTTTCAGGTTTATGACCCTCTTCCTGCAGTATGTTATACCTACTTCATTGGATAACTTTAAAGGTCTTCGCGCAGTCAGGGTCTTAAGGGCACTCAAGACAATTTCTATTGTTCCTGGTAAGTTGTGATTTTCTTTTTCACCATGCTGATAACAGTATTACAGTTTTTATATTAGTATTACAGAGACACAGCGGCTCCATTCACTTCACGAGTGCAGTTTTTACGGAGATCCCTTGGGGATTGTCACCTGAGCTACAGAGTTTGTGCTCTGTGTGATGCTCTTGGCAGGCAGCTAGCTGTTCTACTGAGAGAGACTGTCATAAGGGGTAAAACCTGGTGAAATGAAGTCAATCTTCTCAGCTGTTCCTGTTCACCTGTTGAATTAATTGTACAATAACCTAAATTATGGCCATCTCCAAGGAGAAAGAATTTTTTTTTTAAAAAGTTAGTTGCTTATCCTTTACAGGACATTGCAGATCCAACCCCAGCATTTTTTGGCTGGTGTGGTTTTTCAAGGCAAATTTACGTCCAGTAGTTTGCTATTGCTTTCTGGACGGTCAGCTTCTCGATACCACTGTGGAAACCGATGCAAGGCCCACAGCTGGAATCGAACCCGGCACCCCAACATTACAAAGCGCATTCCCAACACCTGAGCCACAGATGCCAAAAGAAATAACACAGAAGAAAAAACTGTCCTTAACTGCCTTTATTGCCACTTTTGCAGTGAAGGCAGGGGGGTCTTTGAGCCTGAGGATTTATGGCTAGTGCGTCGCCATGACTGTGCAGGTCAAGATTTTATTTTCCCAGCTTTACCGAGGCTTCGAACCTGGGTCTCCCGCTTGAAAGCCCATTGTTGCAACCATTTGGCCGGCCGCTTCTCTCTAGGAAATATCAAAATAATGTGACAGTTCTTAATCACATGAATCAGTATAACTATTTTGAAACAGTCATAATATACACTGGAAGATGTCTTGTAGAGAGTAGAAAAAAAGCAATGATTTGCAGGATAGAAAACATACACCCAAAAAAAAACTGAGAAAAAGAGTATTGAAGTGCAGTATAAATACTATATTCTTGTAAATATTTGAAGCCGCCATGGTGTAGTGGCAAGACACTTGCATGCAGATCAAAAGGTAATCGGTTCAGGTCCTGACAGAGCCATACTTTTTTTTTTTAATGACCTTGGTTCTTAGGTCGACACAGCCTTGCACAGCCTTATATGGGTACCTGGTACACTCATGGGAGGTAAAGGTGGCTGCCGTGGTTTTGATCACATCACCTTCTGAATGCTGATTGGTCTATAAAATACAGGTGTAGCTTTATATGCTCAATAGGCATGAAAAAAAAAAGGATTTTTTTCTTCAAATTTATGTTTAAGGGAAATATGGACAATTAACCTACAAGCTGTGAAATATCTGATGGTAGCGTAAATATGTTTTCTGAGAGAAAGCAAAGAATACTAAAGACAGATTGAAGAGTGAAGGACATGGTCCTTCAAATGACAGATGAAAATAGATTGATTGGAGAAATCATAGGAAACCATTTTGGAACTTTTTACACTTATTAGACAAAATTAGCTAGAAAAATTAATAAACCAAACAGGGAATTCATTTTTGATTGATTAAGGGGGAAAAAATGTAGGCGATACTTTTATTAGCTTAAATGTTGTTGGTTCAAATCTATAGTGAGGCATATTTGATTATAGTCATCCGCCAGATCGATCAAGTCTAAAATAGATATCAGGAAATGTCTTGGGAAGCACAGAGGACCAGCATGTTTTTGACTATAACACCCATAAGTTTGCTGATTGATCCATAATAAATATATGGGTCTAGCACCATATGCCTGATGAGCCAAAAGTCCTTTTGTTTGGCTTTAAAAAGAGTTCCCCCTGGCCCCACCCCAACCAACATTATAATATTACACTATTTTTCAAAAAACTTAGCAGGACCTTCATTGTTGTCACATTTATTGATTAATTTGATTTTTTTTTTTTTTTTTTTTTCGGGAAAGGGTGGTTGGTGTAAGGTTTAGGGAAAGAAAAAATGTCTGATGCAGCCAGATCTGCAGAAAAGGTGGCTGTGGAAGAATTGCAATATGGAAATCTTTGGCTCCTAGCTGCTCATTCAATGTTTTTTTTTTTTTAAAAGGCATGTATGCTGTCTTGACACCCCCCCCCCCCCCCCCCCAACCCACCCAAAAAAAATTATGAGATGTGCTTATGCTTTAATTTGTTGGTTACAGCTGATTGAGTTCAGTAAGTATAGGTATAGCCCTCTATTCCTGATACATCCCAAGGTGTGGGAAAATAACTCTTTACTTTCTTTTATTCACTGTCTTTTTTTTTTTTTTTTAACTTTACTTGGAACATTTGAATTAATTTAAAATATCTTCATATTGATCTTTCAGGACTGAAAACTATTGTCAATGCATTACTTCGAGCCTCCAAGATGATGTTTGATGTTATTCTGCTCACAATATTTTGTCTGATGGTATTTGCCATGTTTGGGCTGCAGCTTTATTTGGGTACTTTGAGGCATAAATGTGTGCTTGAGGTGAAGGGCTACAATGAGAACGATGCATTGATGTCGTATGATGAATATTATTCTGCTTGGATTAGAAGCCCAGGTATGGAAATAATTTATGTTTAAACTTTTTTTTTTTTTTTAATACTTAGTTGCTCCTCTTCTACCTTGGGGTGTAGAGGTTTGCCAGAGAGATTGTCAGATGTCTCCATCAGCAGTTTTCTTTCTGGCTTTGTTCCATTCCACATCTCTGTCAGTTAGGGACTGTCGGATGTTGTCTTCCCAGCGGACCCTGGGTCGCCCTGGAGGTCTGGTTCCCTGGTTCTTAGCCTCCCACACCTGCCTCGGTGGCTGATTTTCTCCCAAATTGCATATGTGTCCAAACCATCATAACTGTGACTCATCCATTTGGGTTTGTAATGACTGGGTATCAAGATCTTAATGTATTTTCTTATTTCGGACTTTTTCCCTTCTTGTCACTTGGACCGCCTTTCTCAGATATCTCATTTCTGAAGCTGACTTCTCTGAGCTGTTCTCATTGCCCTTGACTCACACCCATGGGTCAAGACTGGCACATAGGTAGAGAGGTAAACAGTTTTTTTCGTCCTCTTGCCGATTTCTTTTTTGCTAAGAAACCCTAGGTTTATGGTCTGGAAAAGTCTCCCAGCAGCTGCTTTTCGTGTAGCCAGCTCAGTCTTAATGCCTCCGTTTCGGTCGGATACAACTCCAAGGTATTTGAACTGGTTGACCTGCTCCAGTGCATACTGACCCATCAAGATCTGGTGTTTCTTCTCCTCTCTTGAGATCACCATGGTTTTAGTTTTGGAGATACTGATGGTCGTCCTTCTCTTCTCAGTCTCTTCCTTCCAGACAATTTATGTTTATAGTGTTGCTTTATTTCTCTGCTTTCTATGCGTATTGGGCATTGCTCAAACAGTATTTAATAGACCAGGCAGCACTCGATGGGTGACATGATCAGTGGCCGCCTTTACTTCTCAGGACTTTAGCTAGTACCCATTGAAAGCTAGGAACTAAGGTCATGTTGAAAAAAAGTCTTGCTCTGTTCGGATTGAACTTATGATCATCTGATCCACAGATGAATGTCTAGCCGCGACACCACTGTGACTCTTTCTTAGCAAAAAAGAATTAGTTAAAAAAATAATTTACATTTTCTTTTGTGTGTGTGTGTTTCTTGTGTGCTTTTATAGAAGAATTAATGTTAGGGACATAGCTGCTAATCACAACTCTCCAGGTATAGGTATTTATTCGTAAAGTAAACTATTAAATACAGTTTCGCAAGTATAACATATTGTTTGATTTAAAGTGTCTAAATTATTTGCTGAGACATTTCTCCAGTATTTAGTATGTTTCAATCATAAACTGCAGAGATTATGTTTTATAGACGAATGATGAGAATACCCTGAAGACATCTCGAAAGAAACTGATTCATGAAGAGAACTGATTACCCACATCAGAAAGAGACAATCTACATTCTTTGGTCATGTGATGAGAAGGAGAAAACTAAAGTACATCGTGATAGTAGGAAAGATGGAGGAGAGGCAGAGGGAGACCTAGAGAACAGATGCTGGACAGTTTGACATCATGGTATGGAGGATCATCTGTGTCAGAGTTGATTGAAAGTACACAAGACAGAAGATTATGGATAGACATATCTACCAGCGCCACACAACATGGACTTTAGGAAGAATAAACCATAAAGAAAGGGTCAGGATGTTTGCATTGTGCAAAACATTTATTTAGACTAAAGATAATTTGAGATTATTTATGAACATGTGCTGTCTGTATGGTGAGTTTGAATAAGCTTAATATCCTAACCTTCAAGACTAAGATCTTTAAGATTTTGTTTAATTGTATATTATTTCCCTCTCTGGAAGATTTTAATAATTTAAACATGCTAAATGAATTGTCTTTCTTATGAGAGCGTCAGATGAAATGTACAGTTACTGTGGTTGCCATCGCTTGTGTTTAACAAGCTTCTTCTCAGACACTCAGCTGCTAACCTACCTGCAGTTATTTTCTGATTTGACCCTCCACTAGAGGAGCAGCAGCAGCTAATCTATCAGCGTGCTCATTACCACATACACCAGAATATCATGTGCAAAAAAATCCATAATATGCTTCTTATCCGAGTCTTATCAAGTGTCACAAGCCACTCTGAGTTCAGGACACTAGTTTATGTTGTCCAAAGCTTAGTCAGTGAGCCATTTATGATTACAGCATGTTGGGCTGTACAGCTCTCCAGTACTGTGAAGAAGAGTGCTGAGATCTAGTTGCGATCTTTCCGTTCACTCAAATTCTGTTTGCTAATATGTGTGTGAGTTGTGAGGTCCCTAATTATAACATAAATTATCAATGGTTTGACATCTGAAATGTGGCTCCTCAAAAAAATCAACATAATAACGCAGAATGGCTGATGGAGTTAAAGGGGCAGCAATCATGGTAAAGTAGATTTGTCTAACGACTATCCGTGACTGAAGACATCAAGAAAAGTCAAGTTGTTAATATATTCTAAGCATCTTGATACAATGTAAGATGTAAACAGGGAGCCACCATGGTCCAGCGGCTAAATGCTTGCCTGCAGATCAGAAGTTTGTGGGTTTGGATCCTGACATTGTCTCCCAGGTCAACCCAGCCTTGAGTGGGTACCAGGTTCAGTCCTGGAAAGTAAAGGCGGCCGGCCTGATGCTGATCACTTCATCCACCAAGTGCTGTTTGGTCTATAAAATATAGGTCTAGCCCTATATACCCAAAACGCCTGAAGGCATGCAATATGGTCCTTTAATATGTAAACATGGCAACCTACTGAAATGTAAACATTGCCAAGGTAAATCACAAACTGAAAAAAAAAAAAAAAAAGAATGTTGGGGATGGTTCTGCAATGACCAGCAAAGTATACGCAACTAACGTTGTTTTGTTTACGCAACTAACGTTGTTTTATTTAAATATGGAAACAAAAATATAAAGGACCTTTATCAAATCTTTGGCAGTATACCAGGCATGTGATGCTAAGATTGCTGTGTTTAAAGAGCAATCAACACTCAGCTGATCATGTGGTAGCTTTACACCTGCCACTGTTACTTTCCAGGACAATTCCAGGCAGTCATTTTAGGATGGGCCAACCTGAGAGCTCTAGGTTAATTGTTTAAAAAGCTGTCACATTGCGGATTCAAACCCGAGACTTGGTTAGGCAGACATGTGTCTTGTCATTATGCTACCACTGCTGTATGTTTTATATGTGTCATGTCACTGTGTTATCTAAAACTACTGTATGTTTTATATGTGTCTTGTCACTGTGTTACCTACAACTACTGTATGTTTTATATGTGTCTCATCACTGTGTTACCTACAACTACTGTATGTTTTATATGTGTCTTGTCGCTGTACTACCTATCACTGCTGTATTTTGTGTATGTGCATAACTCATTTTGTTTCCATCCGACATCAAGAAAATTGGTACGTTGACAACAATGATGAAGTCCCTGTTTGTGGAAACATTACAGGAGCAGGGTAGGTTATGCTAGTTAGAATTATTTTGATGTTAAAGAAATATAACAGTATTTTATAATTCATAGTGGAGGATGTTGGTAACCATGCATGTTTGCATCCTTTTGTCTTGTGAACTGTCAGTGATTTCAAATAAAATTTACCTTTATAAAATAAAAATAAAACAAAAGCAAACTTAATAAGAGCTTATAAAAAAAAAGACATTTTCTTGCCTGTTTCATCGTCATCATCATCATGTAGCAGGTCCTTTTGCAGAACGTTACTCTCATCATGGTCTACTTAAAAGAAACACAGTCTCTTGCCAGCTCTCCCACCTCATGTACAGTCATACTCAAGGAGTCACTTATATCCTGTGCCCATCTTTGTGTTGGTTGGCCCCTGCCCCTCCTTCTTGGTACCAAGCCTTCTGCTATTATTTTTCTAATCCGTCGTGGCTCTTGATATGACCAAAATATTTCAGCTTCTGAGACAGGATGCTGTTTATTAGCCAATCTTCCTTGATGTTCAGATCTTTAATGATGTCAGTATTTCTCCTCTTCTTTGTCTAAGATATTCTGAGAATCTTTCTTTCTTGCCTGTTTACAAGCCTTAATTCACTAAAAACTGTACTAGAGTGATATGAGTCAGAAACTCAATGCTGTTTTAAAAGATCTAATGTGGAGACCCTAATGTGAAAGACTGAGCTTACTTATTGTATTTAGGTAGCAATGTAATCAAAGGGAGAACAGACAACAAAATAAGACATGAAAAATTAAGAGGGAATGTGTTAAAACTGAATTAAAATTAAACCATGTACAAAACCTGATATTTCTCTAATGTTTAGTCAGTCTTGCTTGCAAACCTTCATTAACTGGTGTGCTTGTACATAATAGAAAGAATAAAACTATATAACATAACCACTGAGAGAGAGAACTAAATAGAATCCATTGTTTGAAGATGTGAGGAAGACTGTAAAAGGCACACATTGGAAAATCTGAATATAGCATAATTAGAATGGGTTTTTACTTGATCCTTCAGAGAAAAAGAAGAGATGGAAGGGAAGAACTAAAAATTCAAGGAAAAGACCAGAAGAATCAGGTTAATAATATGAAGGGAGTCATTACAGGTGCCCAAGTTATAACATCTGTAGAGGTTGAAAAGGGTATCCAGGATCTGCCATACATTGAGACTTTGTAATCTCAAGGGCCACACCTCCAGGAGAAAATATAGATACACAGTTGATTCATGATCTGTGTTTTAATGGGGAATAATAGGCATTAGAAGAAAGAAGATCATGTTTTTCTGTTGTGATTGTAAGTACCAGGTACTAGCCCTATATGCCCACATGCATGAGGGCATGGAAAGGGGTCCTTGACTTACCATTTTGGCAATATGATTTATGGTTGACATTTAATATTTTCTTGCTAGCTTGTGCCCCATAGGATATTTGTGTCTGCCTGATGTTGGAGATAACCCAAGAAATGGCTTTCTCAGTTTTGATAACTTTGGCTGGGCACTCCTCTCCAGTTTCCAGCTGATCACCCTAGATTATTGGGAAGACATTTACAATAAGGCGAGTGTTTAAAATTTTAAAAATGGAGTTGCATATCCTTTACAGTATTTGCTGACTAATTCCAGCATTTGTTGACTGTTAATGGTTTTACTAGACAATTTTATGTTCACTAGTTTGCCAGTTCTTTTGAATGGTCAGTACTCCATACCATTGTTGAAATCATACAAAGCAGTCTACTGCCAAATTACCTGCAGTTGAATCCAACAGAATATTTAAATGTTATGAACCATGTTTGTAACCATCAGGCTGTAGATGTCTTTACCACTTACATATTCAAAGATGGTTGCTTACAATTGTGAATCTGTCTCAGTTGTCTTTAAGATTAAGGACCATTAACAGCTGCAAACATTATTAAAGTCAATCATTCTAGGCAGTTGTTACAAAGTGACATGCGTGTGACATGCTAACATGCCTAAAATAAAGACTGTACAGTCCCCCAAAGTGTGCATGTCAGACGGGACCACAAACGCCTATCACATTTTTCAGGCCTGCACACTATACTTACAACCATGAAAAGAAACATTGCTTCAAAAACACAATGGGCAAAGCAAGCTATGGGAAACCATTGAAGACCTGCAATTGATATGTTGAGTTCACAAGAAGAAAATTAGCACAGCATGAACTGTGACTAGGAAGTTCACCAAAGGGGTAAGGAAAATGATGTACACATATGCTGATGAATGTTTTCACCAAAGTCTTTATCAACACATCAAACAAATAGGAATCCAGACCTCAGCAAAGGACAGAGGAGATACTAGAAAAGACTTGCAAAAATCAGAGACAGGCAAAGCTGTTGTGACATAAACATGTGAGAAACATGCATTATAGTAGTATGTTAATATAGATGTGATCACTGAAAATGAAATACAACTACAGGAAATGATGGTCATATTTGTAACAGAATGTCAAACCAAAGGTTTTTTTTTACAGTGGAAAAATAGAAGTAATAGTAATTTTTAAAAAATTGTTTACAGAATGCAAAATCAATGTAAATGAGTCTTAAACAAGTTGATATATTTGAGTATTTGTTTACTTTGTTATTAGCAAATGGAAGATAGGTTAAAGAAGTTAAATGTTGAAGAGCTCAAGCAAAGACAGCTTTTCACAAAATGAAGAATATTCTCTGCAATCTTTCTTTATCAGCTGATTTCGGAAAGAAAATTACTGGAGGCTGTTATGGGAGGCTATATAATGCTAATCCTGCTGTACGTAAATGAATCGTAGAAAGTCAGCTGACTGGTGAATAATTATGGGGAAGCTGCAGAGATGTGAGTTTATAGATCAATGAGGATATACTCTAGTTCAGGTGTGACCTTCTAGGAAGTTTAAAAACACTGTGACTGGTCCAGCAAACTGACAGTGGTTTATTTAGTGCTCATAGAAGTATGAAGCAGTCTCACGGACTGACTAGATGAAAGGGATAGTAGAATTACACGTCAAATTCGTAGACCAAGAGAAATAAGAGAAATCTTTTGATAGAATTTATAGGAACAAATTATGAAAGATACTGAAGGATTACGGAGTAAACCAACATCTTATTACATTGTGCAAGAGTTTATATGTAGACATTCAGTATACAGTTAAAACAAATACAGGAAATCAGAGAAGTTCTAATCAGATCTGGAGTGAGACAGGAGTGTTTTATCACGACTGCTGTTCAAATTTGTAAATCAGCCAACACCAGTGAAGGGGACAACATTGGGAAATGGCTAAATGAATTGCTTTTCCCTGATGGCCAGGCAATCGTAGTAACAACAGCAGTACAAGTACAAGAATGTTGAATTTAAGAATCGACATCACAGCACTCAGGACACCCCCCATAAGCGCTTGTCCCCATTTTCAGCAGCAAGCGAAGAGTTAAAATTCCGATGGTACCAGTAACTGTCTGATTGTATATCCGTCTCACCTTTCCTCTGAGTTTCGAGCGTTGGCCAGATCCCTCTTGTAACTCTTCGCAGTGCCATTCTCCTCAGACAGTAATAGGTCCTGAACCAGCCAGTCTATCTGCCTGCTCATTTCCAAACACACTGGCATTTCCTGTAGAAAATATCCAAAGGATGCCAACTACCCGGGACCTCTGAAGTGATGCTTGCCACTCTGCACGGAGCATGCCTGTCTCCACCTTTCTCAGCATGCTCTGTGAGTCAGTTACAATGACGACATCTGTGTACAGCTGATTCTAAAGCCAGCGGGAGGCAGCAGTGACTGCCTCCAACTCTATTCTCAAACTAGACATTGCGATATATGACAGGCTTTGTTGCACCAAGCGACGTCCATCCGCCTTTGCTATGAACCCCCATGCACTTCGTCTGCCCCTCAACACAGAGCCATCTGTATATACAGTCACATCACTTGGGCGGGAATTGTCATGAATCATTTGTTGAACTTCTGATTCTACAGCACCAGCTGGCCAGTCCCCGCAATCACGTCCCAAAGTGATTAGAACCCTAGACAAGTCTGAAACATGATCAAACACTCTGACCCACTCCTCTCCTTGCCTAAATTTATCAATCCTGCACACATGTCCAATTGTGTCTTCAGCTTGCGCCATCCAAGACTTTTCTCTTTTCAGTCTGTGACCCTTAGCTCTATCCAGGGCTTCATGCAGGAGATGTCTCTTGTTCGCTGCTACTCTGATCTATGACTTTGCGTTGCAGAACTTTGAGCCTATCTGCAATAGTAGGCAGTGCAAGTATATATACTACCGGGGTATCTCTTGTACATCCCAGAATCACCCGCATGGCTTCATTCTGTATGTGTTCAAGTTTCATCAGCTGACTCTTTGATATGGTGGGCAGGCCAAGTCCATAATCTATCACCGACAGGATTGCATGCTGGAACATTGTGAACAACATTCTTTGTTCCATGTCCATTGCTGCCATAATCTATAGAGCATTGAGTCCTTTTTGGTATTTCACTACAACTGCATCCACATGATCCCTGAAGGACAGGCTTCTATCGAAAATGATACCCAGGTACCTCAGTTTGCTTTCTCTTTTGATGTTACTATTATTAACTGGGAGGTTTGGAACCTTAACTTTTACAATTCTATTGTCCAGAGAGCACCACAAAACAGCTTTTCTGAGTTGAAGACAGCACCCATTTCTGCACAACAGTCAGTCACTTTGTCTACAGTTGCCTGTAGCTAATGATCTATCCATCGCCTATCTCACCCCTGCCTATAAATTCAAGAATATAGTAATAGATTCCACTTAGCTTGCAACATCTGTGATATGAAGATCAACATAGACAAAAACTGAAGTGATGACATTCTTCAGAAAAGGAAGAACCAACAATATAAAAGTGGATGAACATCAGTTAAAGCAGGCGAAGGATTTCGCATATTTAGGAAGTATTTTTTCAGAAGACAGAAGAATTAATAAAGAAATCAAACAAAGATGCAATAAAGCCAGTCACGTTTTAGACCAAATGACACCAGTTTTGAAATGCAAGGAAGTGAATAGGAACACTGAAAGAGCACTGTTCAACACAATATTCTTATCAGTGCTATGCTATCAATGCCAAACATGGACACTGTCTTCAGAAGCCAGAAGAATTATCGTCACCACAGAAATGAAGTGTTTACATATTATGCTAGGTATACCGTGGAAAGATCCACTTAGGAATGATGATATCATGAGGAGAGTTGTCTCAGAACCAATACTGAACTTCATCGGTAGACAACAGATCAAATGTGTTGGCCATGTAACAAGATTGGCAACAGACAGGGCATCACAGAGAGCAGAGTTATACAGACGCAGATGGACTGCATAAATATCTGAGACACTGAAAAATACTTTATTTGAAGTAAACAAAAGGGTCTATTTCAGAGATCTCTTCCTGCCCAATCCCTGGGAGGCATTACAGGAGTAGAGAAAAGAAGGACAAGATGAGAACACCATGGTCAGATAAACAAGTGTAAAGTAGACATCTTGAAAGAAATTGAAGAGACAGTTTCTAACAGTGACTAGGTCATCTCAATAGGCCATGTTTATTCTCAAACTGTCGTCTTAAAAACTGCTAGATTTGGGATGTTTATTCGTATTTCATTTTGGATTTAAGTGTGATTTATGAGTTAGCAAATCTAAAATTGTTTACAACTGGTGTGTTAGTAGGTCAACAGAGTATCTCCTGTCTGTGGTATTTGCTTATGGAGATGGTTTGCCAGAGTCCTGTTGAAATGGAATCTTCATTACCCATTTATATTTCTGGTCTCTGATGTGCATGTGTGTGTGTGTTTTGTTGTTGGTATAGTTTTTTTTTTTTTTTTTTAAAAGACAACAATGAAATTAAAGTCATGTGCCAACTATGGCAAATATATTTGGCATTTATGTTTCAGATTCTGAAAGCAAACAGACCATGGGATATTGTATACTTCATTGTGACAATATTTTTTGGAGCATTTTACTTGATAAACCTGATCTTAGCTGTTGTATCAACATCATATGAGGAGGAAGCTGTTAGCGCTGTCAAGGTAAAATGGAAGTCTGGACAATTTTCTAAAATACTTGGCAATAATTTTATGAAGGAAATATAACAGAAGAAATCTGTATAAACACCATCACATTTAATTGACTCTTTCTGTCCAAGGATCCGTGGTAGTGTAGTGAAGGTTTGCCTACCAGTCCTGTAGTCTTGGATTCATATCTCCACCTGACACATTTTTCGGGGGGATCTTGGCAATTTATGCCTGGAAAGAGAGGAAGAGGAAGGCCAAAGAGAAGATGGGTGCAGGATGTGGGTAATGATCTCCAGATGGATGTCACGGACGCGAAAGGTTTTTCAGAGGGTTATGGGAGCAAGGTCCTGCAAAGGACATGCTACTGACTGACTGACTATCTTGGCAACCCAGCTTAAAATGAGTACCAGGAAATATTCTCTGAGAATAAAGTTGGTTTGGCCAAATGTTGGTCACATTGTCAATTGAGTGCCAGTTGTCCTTTACAAATGTGATTAGCATCATATTCACCATGCAGCATGTGGCATAAAAAGGAATCTTTACTTTCTGTCCTTAACTTATATCATTTTAGAGTAAATGAAATTCTGAAGTTGATGAATGAAAGAAGAAAGAAAAAGAATGGTACATAAGAATATTCTAGTACAAATAAACAAATTCAGACAGGCAAAAGAAACCTAGCTCAATTAGATATGCACAGAGATTGGGACAAATCATATTCCATGTACCAAAATAAAAATATATAAATAGAGAAGATGTGACAACAACACCATCGAAGGATGGTGAAATATCAATGGGGCAAAGTGATATAATTAAGACAGAATACTTTGGGGAACTGTGTGATGATGATAATAGATGAGGAGTAGATTTGCGAGACAACAGTGAAGGCCTACCAATACTGGCTGTAGATGTGAGGATGCTTTATATTACATGAAGAAAGAAAAGGCACCTGGACCAGACAGCATCACACTGGAAGAAAAAAATTAAGTCTTGTGATATTTTGATATTGAAGTAATAACAAAATATCATTAATGGCGTTTGTAACTGTGATTACATTCTTAATGATATACTAAAATCAATATTTATTGCTCTGCCAAAGAAACCAGGCACTTTAAAACGTGAATAAAACATTGCATAATAAGCCTTATGAGTCATGTGACAAAGATGTTACTGAGAATAATTGTTAGAAGAACAAGAAACAAGACGAAATCAGAAATTAGTAAAGAACATTGTGATTTTTTGGAAGAAAAAGATTGAAACAGTGTCATATATATCTCCAGGATTATTTTGGAAGGAGCTATAGAACTAGAAACCTATCTGTACTTATGCTTCATTCTTCTTCTTCTTTTTCTTCACTTCCTCTTTTACCGCTGCGGATGTCGAGGGAGATATAAGGTTCTGTTTCTGGCTCTTCTGGCCACCTCGACAATAGGCACATCGTGCTGTTGTAGAGCTTCTCTGATGTTGTCCTTACATATTGTTCTTGGTCTACCTCTTGCTCTACGACCTTCTTCTCTTTCCATGTATGCTTTGTATGGTATGGTGTCACAAGGCATTCTCTCTAAGTGGGCAAACCATTTCACTTGCTGTCTTTGTATGTAATTTAGAATTGGTTCTTTGCCGACTTTTTCTCTTATCATCTCATTCCTGATCTTATCTCTTATGGTCACTCCTACAGCCCTTCTCAGACATCTCATTTCCATGGTTACTAATTTTCTTTTTATGGTTTGTTGTGAGTGACCATGTCTGGCACTGGTAGCACAGAGTTGGAATAAATATGCTTTGAATAAGATGTCTCTTTTTGCTGATTGGGATTGTCTTATGCTGTAAGAGGGGGGCTAGCTGTCCCAATACTTGGTTTGCTTTACTGCATCTAATGTTAATTTCTTTATCCAATTTCCCATCTCCGGTAAATGTAGTTCCCAGATATTTAAACTCAGATGCCTGTTTAATGCCTTTGTTCTCTACTGCTATGTTTAGATCTGTCTTCTTTTTTCCTATTGACATTACTTCTGTCTTTTCAGTGTTGATTCTCATATTATTTGTTTTACATTCTTCATTCATGGATGTTAGATGTTGTTGCAATTTCATGGCTGGTCAAGGCCTGGTCATCTGCAAAGAGAAATTCGTTGATCTTACTAACATTTTCATTCATGGGCTTGGCATTCTTGCATATACTGTCGATGTAGGTGATAAACAGCAGTGGTGATAAGACACACCCCTGTCTTACTCCAGATGTTACTGTGAATGGATGAGATGTTCCCTGATGTATTCTAACTACACTTCTACAATCTCTGTATAAACTTTTGCACACTTCGATGAGGTGTTCGCTTACTCCATATCTTGCCATTACTTTCCATAATAATTGTCTGTCGACTCTGTCAAATGCCTTCTCCTGGTCTACAAAGGCCACAAATAAGTTCTTATTGTATTCAATGTTCTTTTCTATTAACTGTTTAAGTGTGAAGATTGCATCTGTGCAGCTTCTATTTCTCCTAAATCCCATCTGTTCGTCTGCCAGCTGTGGTTCTATTACTTGTCTCAGTCTTGTTTCTATTATCTTGGCATACATTTTGCCAACATGGCTTAAAAGAGAGATGCCTCGGTATTGACCGCATTCTCATTTGCTTCCTTTGTTCTTCCACAATGGTATAACTATTGCATGTTGCCAATCAATAGGGGCCGTTTGTTGTACCCATGCTGCATTAAATATTCTGTGAAGCCATCTGATGCTGCTTTCACCTGCTGTTTGAATTATTTATGTTGGTAATCTATCAGCTCCTGGGGCTTTATATTTGGGAGACTGCTTAATGACTTTTTCTATTTCATCTATTAGTATGTGTGGTTCTAACACTGTTGCTCTGTGCTCTTCAGTTGTTCTTTCCTGATGATCTCCTAGAGGATTATAGAGCTCATTGAAGTATTCCCTCCATCTTTCTGCTATCTCGGGTGGATCTATCAATGGCCTTCCTGTCTTATCATTAATTATTTCAGTGGGGTTGTAGCTCTCATCTCTTTTCCGCATATTTTCAACTACTTTAAAAAATTTTCTGCTTGCTGTTTTCTCATTTTCTGCTAATGATTCACCGAAACGTTCTCAGGATGCTTGTTTTGCTTTCTTGACACTCCTGTTGGTTTCTCTCCTTTGCAGTCTATAGTTTATATAATCTTCTTCTTTCTTTGATTTTATCCACTGTTTATATAAGTCCTTTTTCTCTTTAATTGCGTCTTTTACTTCTTTGCACCACCAAGGTGAATATTTGTTATTTCCCCGTCTGTTTTATATTTACTCCATTCTTCTTCAATATTGCCAACTACATGTGGAAGTTGTTTGAATGCTGTCTCTACTTTCTGTTGTAACTGTTCTTTTACTCCTTCCTGTTTCAAATTTGCTATCTTGATGAGATCCTTGTTTTTGGTTAATTTCTTTCTGTGTTTCTTTAATGTAAGATGTTTTGCTGTTAACACAACTTTTTTATGGTCAGTGTCACATAGACCATTAGGGATTGCTCTTGAATCAAGAATTCTCCTTCTTCCTTGAACTCTGGTAAGTATAAAGTCAATCTGGCTCTTGATGGAGACATCATTCCATTTGTACCAAGTGTAAAGTTGTGAATCTCTATGGTCAAAGAATGTGTTCGTAATAAAAAGATTGTGCTGGCTGCATAGATCCAATATTCTTTGACCATTTCCATTTCTATCATTGTTCTTAGCTGCATGTGGACCTAGAAACTGTTCTGTTATTTCTTACCCTCCCGTTGAAGTCACCCATTACATATAGTATGCTGCTTCCCTCAACTTTCTCTGTCTCATCAGACAGATCGTCAAAGAATTCATCTTTCTGCTCTTCTGTATAATTATCATTGCATGGTGCATATAATTGTATATATGTTTCAGCTTGTTCTCCTCTTTTTATTTTCAAAGTAATAATTCTATCTGAGTGATCCTTAACATAGCCATGGTCAGATACCGTTTGATCAGTCCATTTATATCTCATTGTGTTTTCTGTAGCGATAATAAATCCATTGCCGGCTTGCTAGGCATGTCCCAACTTCACCAGAGCCCCGTTGGCCAGAACGTTTCGGGGTGACCCAGGGTGGCCTTCATGGCTACCGTAGCGGTCCCTTGGCACAAGGCCACACCATACTTCGCCCACACCTAGCAATCCCCTACTTTGTTCTGTTACCACCTCTCACAACACGGACGTGGGGTTGGACTTTGAGAGGCTTCATTGAAAGCATTTGATGTGTGAAACATGAGTAAATAATCAAACCTCTAAAACAATTTAACATTAGTGGACATGATCTACTAATAATGAAGAACATATATTGAGGCGCAAGGATGTGTACTATCACCTGTTTGCTTTCTTCTTCTTATTCTTTGTTCACCGGCTGTAAGGTCTAGCCGAAATTCCTGGTTATTCGTCCATTTGGTTTTTTGTTTCGTGCCAGGGCCTGAGTTTTGCATGTGCATCTGTTTTACTGGCTTTTTTTGTGTTCAGTTAGTTGTTCCTTGTCGCTCAGACTCTGACTTTGAAGGAAGCCCTCAGTTAGTTGACTCATAGGACATGCTTGTTGGGGAGGCAGTGGATCTGTTCTTGTTTTCCTCCACAGTGGGGCCCTGGAACCCACACAAGTAGATTTGCTTTCATTATACAGTAAATATAAAATTAGGTTTACCATGGATGTGCCAAAAATTATGGTTAGTGATCATAACATAAACAAACTAAGTTATACTGATGACACCATTTTGGTAGCAATAACAAGTTAGAAAGAACTACAGGGATTGTTAGATATGGTAGTGGTTGAATAGGGATAAAAAGGTTTCAGCTGGAATAATGGGAAGACAAAAGTAATGGTAATATCAAAGAAAAGAATAATATATAATAAAAGTCAGAGGCATTGTATTAGGACAAATAGAGAAATTTAAGTATCTAGGCACATGAATAACATCTGAATGAAGATGTTTTACAGAGATAAAGAATAGAATAGGACAGATAAAGAACAGAAAAAATCCATTTCATTATAGGCTAGAAAAAGAATTCTTGCATCCTATGTATAGCCAGTTTTAACATATGGCTGTGAATAATAAACCAGCCAAACAATTTCTTGAGGCCTCAGAGATATATACTTACAGAAGAAGAATCTTTGCAACTCCTTGGACAGCTAAAAAGAGCAACCGAGGTGTTCCGAAAGAGGCAAGGGCTCAAAGACAACTTATCAGAGACAGTCATCGTTTTTTGGGTCATGTGTTTATAAGAAGGAAACTGGAACAGATTGTGTGTGACCACCGGAAAAGATCTTTGGAAAAGAAACAAAAAAACACAATGCGGGATCATTCTTGACAGCTTTTTATCACAGCATTGGGACAGGAAACTGAGGGGGAGGGGGGGGGGGGTTTGTGGAGAAGTATGATTGCCCCACCTGCCAGCAAGGCACTTGTTAATGATTATGTTCCTTGTGCATTTGCAGGAAAAAGAACGAGAGAAAAAAGAGAGTGCACGGAAGAAACACAATGCCATGTACGATGTCTCATACCTACAGATGAAAGCTAAACTGCAGGCTGCTGCTGCTATCATTCAGTCAGGTTCAGACGAAATAGATGTCAATACCAGTGCAGTGGACGGATTGAGAATAATGATACCTGGAGAAGAAATGAATGAGACTTTCATGCCTACCCAGTTCCGGAGGGTGACACCTGAGGTAAATAATATTTGTTTACTTTTTGTCTTGGGTTTGTTTCTTGAATTAAGTAAGTTAGAAAAGGTCTGTGGTGCATTGGGCATTCTAAACTCATTCTTATAGACAAGCTGGCACCAGTGGGTGATGCAGTCAACATCAGGCCGACAACCTTTACTTCCCAGTACTTTACCTAGTACCCATTTTAGGCTAGATTGACATGGGAGCCAGTGTAAGTTTTGAAAAAAGAAATCAAATTTAGTTTGGATTTCTTTTCTTATTTCTTTTCTTCTTCTTGGTGATTACTGACTATAAATTTGAGCGGAAAGTTTCTATTTTTCATCCACCTCTGGACTTTAGTCTTGTTCCCGAACCTGAATGTTGTGTGCAAATCCATTTTTCAGGTATGACTTTTTTTGTATGCAGATTGTGAGTTCCTTGCTTCTCAGGCAGACGCACTCTGACTTCGAAAACAAAAAAGTTTACACTGGCAGAACACACTTTTAATCATGTCAGGTTTTATTTACTATTTCAAAGTTTCAACCGTCTTCTCTTCTGTCTCTGCTGCATCTAGGTTGGAAAAACAGGCTGTCAACTCATCTTCCAACATGAACACTGTTATCTTTACTCACAACAGACATTCTCCTGGCCACAAGTGTTACTTTTCAGACTCATAGGAGGTCAGCATCAGCCTTCATCCATCGACTATGTTTATCACTGCCACGCTCGCTCAGCTGCCACTTTCTCAACTATCATGTGGTCAGGTACACTTTACTGCTTAAGTAAATTTAACATGCAGATGCACACACATTCATAGCACTTTGCACTTTCAGAGTGCCAAATACAGAATTATCCTTAGTTCTTTCACATTTCTCATCATCTTTTCAATTCTCACACATTTTTCGTAACATTGCTCAGTTATTCTCATGTTGCATAATTGTCCTGTCAACCTCATGTTTGCTATTTCATAGTGGTGGCCTTGTTAAGCCCTACCTCTTCCATACACTTTTTGCTTGCTTATTAGCTATTTAAGGGCAGTATAAACACATCAGCAGAATTGCTACATAGATTATTTAGTAAAGTCTAGGAGACCGAAGAAATACCAGCAGACTGGTTATCATATGAAATTCTGGAAACTGCAAAGGCAGATGCAAAGAAAATATTGGCCTATGACAGTTGGAACAATTTGTAGAGACGATGGTGAACGTGTAACAACAGACAAGGAGAAAAGGGAGGTTTTTTTTCCTTAGGTTTATAGCTCAGACAGGTCATAATAATGTAGACATCAGGGATGTAGTTAGAGAGGAGTTAGCTGGCACCTTGAAGAATATGCATTATAAAGACATGATACAAGTAGAAGATTTCAAACAAATTTTGAAAAAGGCAAAGGACACTGCACCAGGGGCTGGTGGGGTCAGGTATGGCCACATGAAGGCTTTAAGTGATGTAGACCTGGCGAAGATGGCTGACTGTTTTAAACAGAGCATTAAGACAGCATCATTACCACAGGACTGGGTGCACAGCTATCTAATCCCACTACCAAAACCTTTTAAGGATCATTCAAAGCTTAGTGGCTTTAGAATCATCACCTTACAAAACACATTTGGGAAGATAGTTGCTGTAAAGCTGCAAGTATTTTTGGAAAGGTGGAAGCTTCTCCAAAGAGGTCTGGGAAGTTACGGGCCAGGAAAGGACACATTGTCAAATGCGGCCACTTTTGGTTTTGACGTCTACTAAGGGTTTCAGAACAGACAGGAAACTATGGCAGTAGCACTGGATCTCAAGGATGTTTATAACAGAGTAAGATATGATATCTTGATGACTGCACTGAAGGATAAGGATATCAGTCCATGGATGGTGAATTGGGTTAAAGCTGTCCTGTATTCACGTCGGGTTGTTCTCCGACTGGGTTCATGGACCTCAGAACCATGCACTTTGGCCCCAGGACTGCCACAGGAACCCGTCATCTCGCCTGTGCTCTTGAACCTGTATACAAGCAAGATTGCAAACCTAGAAACACCAGGAGTTGGAAGGATACTGGCTTTTGCAGATGATATACTTGCAAAGAGGGGTTAAACAGCCTGGGAGCTACAGTAGACAAAGTGACTGAGTGCTGTACAGATATGAGAGCTGTCGTCCACCCAGAAAGGGCGTCTGTTTTGTGGTGTTCTCTGGACAACAGGATCACTAAAGCTAATGTCCTAGGTCTCATGATAGATGGTAGAAACGTCAACAGAAAGAGCAAACTGAAGTATCTTGGAATAACATTGACAGGAGCCTGTCCTTTAAGGACCATGCTGAGAGTGTTGTGACAAGATGCCAAAAAAGAATTGATGCACTTAAGACTATGGCTGCAGTTGACATAGAGCAGAGAATGCTTTTCAAACTATATAGGCACCTGATCCTGTCATTTGTTGATTATGGCCTGGGACTGCTTACCGTCTCAAAAAGTCAGATGGACAAACTAGAGCGCATACAGAATGCAGCTATGCAGGTCATTCTGGTTGCACCAGAGAAACTCCAGTGGTGTGTATGCGATACATCCTTGGTTTGCCGACTGTTGCAGGTAGGCACAAGGTGCTGCAGACGAAATCATATCTCAAGGCAGCTGCAGACACAGACCACCCTTTGCACAAAGCTCTGGGTGCAGTTAAAGATCAGCGGCTAAAAAGAGAGAAGTCATGGATGGCTCAGACAGAAGACACGGACAGACAGGTTTGCATCCTTGAGTACATTAGGCGAGGAGAGGAGTGGGTCAAAGTACCTGCCCAAACAGTCAGACTTGTGTAGGGTCATAATCACACTGAGCGGGAATGCAGAGACTGGCCAGAAGGTGCTATGAAGGTGAAAATTCAGTAATTAATTCAAGATAATGCTCACTCAGAGGATTTCATCATTTACACACAGTTCAGTGTTGAGAGGCAAAAGAATTGCTTGGGGTTTGTTAGCAAAAGTTAATGGTCGACGTTTGGTGCAGGAGAGCCTAGCATATATACCACAACATCCAGCTTAAGAATGGAGGTGGAGGCGGTTCCGCTGGCTAGAGAATATGACACACACACTCATCGTGATTGTAACTGACTCAGAAAGCATGTTGAGGAAAATCAGGACAGGCATGCTTCGTGCAGAGTGGCATGCCTCGCTGCAGACACGGGTGAGGTGTATTGTGTGGATTTTTTCACCAGGTACGCTGGTGTGTTGGGAAATGAACAGGCGGTCAGACTGGCTGGCTCTGCACAACTTGGTGGAATACTTATGCATGATAAGACCGACGTGGTTAGTGCCTTGTGGGAGAGCGCGTACAGTTCGGAGGAGCAGATGGATCACCACAGTCTGGTGAGATTGATGCAGGGGGGGAGTGACGAGAGGTTCTGGCAGATGCTCGAGGCTCAGAGGAAAGGCACGACAGATGTTTAATCAGAATGCTACTGGCACCATTAGTATCGGAACTCTTCCATGGCTGCTAAAGATGGGGACGGAGCGCTAATGGGAGTGCCCCGAGTGCTGTGATGTCGGTTCTTGAATCAAATCAAATGAATCAATCAACTGCCCCCCCCCCCCCCCAAGTGATCAACTGGAGTGTGAAAACTATAGAGGAATTATGTTGCTGTCAGTTCATGGAAAAGTATTAAGTAGGATTATTTTAGAAAGACTGAAAGATGCCATTGATAAAAAGCTAGAGATGATGAACAGGCAGGTTTTTGGCCAAACAGATCCTGTATTGACCATATAGCTGCATTACATATAATAATCGGTCAGTGATTCAGGTGATCATGTAGGATAGGGAAACATGACTTTGAGTGTATTTTCAACACCTCATGTGATTCTTGGTATGCATAAATAGTAGCTAACCGTACATAATATGTTACTTGGCATGAAAGAAGCTAGCCTCTTGCTTCTTTTAATTGTTTTGCAATTTCAAAATGTTTTATTTTTATTTATAAAATCATTTGGCAGGATGCAGATCACTTGGTAAGATGATTATATTTTAAAGCACAATTTGTTTGAATTTAACTATTCGAGATTTCTTAGTTTTTTTTTTTTTTTTTTTTCTTCAAAATATTGCACTATTTGAAGAAGGTACTCACTTAACAATATCACTCCGAGAAGGCTAAATCTGGTCACTTCCTGTTGTGACACAGTCCGGTAAACGAGGATAAATCACCATTTCTGCAGTGACCTCTTCTTGAAAAGCACTGGCTGAAATTCCTTTTGGCTTGAAGTCAACTTATCACAAAAGTCAAAAAGAAATAGTTATAATTTTTAATCCTGTTATGAGAAGAGGGAAACTGGAATGTCTTGTGACCACTGGTAATATATGTGGCAAAAGAGACAGAGGAAGACAGCGCAGGCAGATTCTTGACAGCCTTTTGTCACAGCATGGAGCGGTGTCAACTCATGAACTGATACACGCAGTTGCGGACCACAGATTGTGGAGAGGCATGATTGCCCAAGCCAGTTGGCTTTTCATTTTGAAATGTCCTTAGTTCTCTTTGTGCCTCTGTGGTGTTTAGGAGGCCCAGATGTGAATATATTAACTAAATATAGCACTTAGAAGGGTTTCCTTGGGAATCCAGTCAGGGCTGTGCGATAGATTTTCTCAGTATGATGCAAGTCCAAAACTTTGTAAACAAAAAGACATGATTCTGACATTCAGGAAGTTGTGTTTGTTTTTGAATTTGTACTGTAGTTATTAAGAATTCACTTATGTAATTGTTACTGTAGTGTGCTCCTGATGAGATACGGCAAAATATGCTAGGCAATAAATTGTGATAAATGCTGTTTGTGTTTTCTTTGTGAAAGGATTTTTTTTTTTGAAATTCCCATGTGTTCATGACTCATTGACAGGGTGAAAAGGTTAATGCTGTGGTTTATTGCTTTCTGACAAACACAAAATGTTTTGAACTCCATCCCAAATGGATAAGCATACACCCAGATACACAGACGTCCTCCTAAAGACACGCACTCACACACGTACTCCAGAAATGAACACACAGATACACAAACACATACTTAAGCTACATGTATAACACAAACTGGATAGACACACACATTCTTATATAAACACATACATACTTACATAAAGAAATAGCCTACATACTTACATATGTACATACATACTAGATAGGTAGTAAGATCAGACGCCCGTGTGTATTGCTGCGCACGTAAAAGAATCCCTTGGCAGTTAGAAATCGAAAAGAGTAGCCTAATGGTGTTGCCTCTGCAAAATTTGGAGTTAAAAATCTACGCAAAGTATTTCAGGATCCTTGCTGCTGCTACAGAGTTAGTGCACAGGGCTGAGTATCTTCAGACTTAGGCTTGAGTCAGAAGTAGAACAGAGGACTTATGGGTTAACCCTGGTTTCCATGATGTTAATCCATCGTCTAAACCTAACTATACTAGCATTCAAATAAATAAATGTATGTATAAGGTGTTTATTCTACTATACGTTGATGAGCAAGTCTTTATTATAATTAGCAAATTTTTGTTTTAAAGAAAAATGTTTCAGTTATTTTGTTATATTAAGTATTAAATGTAAATGTATATTATTATACCTTAGACTTTTTTCTTTTTATTGTGGAGAAAATATTTGTTTTACATATATTTTATGGCATCGTGTTATCCCAGATATTAGATTGGTCCCTCTGCAAGAACAGCTAGCTGCCTGCTGAGAAAATCACACAAAGCACTTAATCCATATCTCCAGGGACAGTCCTGGGAGATCTCTATAAAACTGCACTTGTGAATGGAACCACAGATCCGTGGAACAAACCCAGGACCTAAAGAGCATGAGGCAAACCACTTGACCATTTTGCCGTGGAGACCCCCAATATTTAAGATAAATGTGATAAGTCAAGAAAATAAGAAAACTTCATAGGAAGTCAGCACGTAAAATGAAAAGATTAGCAGTTATGAATCTTTCAAAATCCATTACCTACTTTTTCTCTAAAAACATTTACTATTGTTAGTGAAACTGAGGCAAAAATATGAGAAGTCATTATCAGTCTTGAAATGGGAAGAACAACTGGGGCAGCAAAAGTGACAGATGTTACAAATAAACAACATATAAACTGACAGACTGGTGACGTTGCAGAAACAGGGGATTAAATAGTAGGATCATATCACTGATGTGGAGCTTTGGGAGATAACTAAATACATTTCTGTGAACTAAGAGATGAAGAAAAGACGCTGGCGTCGGATAGGACAAAAACCTAAGAACAATATAACTAAAATGTCTTTGCAGTGGAACCCACAGGGGTTTAGAAACAAAGGCAGACCAAAAGAACACCTAGAAAGATAGCAGTAAAATATTTGGAGGACACAGGATGAGCTGCATACGATAGCAAAGGATAGATTGACTTAGCCTGAGTTGGTTGAGAACCTTTGCTCCATTGGGGGATAAAGGGCAGACCAAAAGAATGCCTAGAAAGATAAAAGTAAAATATATGGAGAACACAGGATGAGCTTCAAAGGATAGATTGACTTAATCTGAGTTGGTTGATAACCTTTGCTCCATTGGGGAATAAAGGGCATACCCAACACACACAAAAACTGAAGGATATAAATGATTAAATATGTGCAATAATGGAGCTGTGAAACATGTCAGCCAGGAATTTTCACTGACAGTTACAGGTCAGGTCTCAGTACAGTGAGGCAAACTGTAAGTCAATAGTTGGAGATAAGCCTTTGTTATGTTCCTGCTGTGACTAATTATGATTAGGAATAGTAATTGTCTCCAGCTTGTATAAAAAATTATATAAAGCAAGGCTGACAAAGGGGACATCATAACTGGCTCCTCATAGAAACAATCAATGAGTAATTCAGGAAAATAGAGAACAGCTGGATCCAAAAGCAGTGGTTCGAGCCTCTAAAGCGGTTGGGGCTGACACATATCAGTTTCATATTTGTGGCTGGGTCGTAACCGATAAGCGCATGAAGCGTTCCTTGGAACTCAAAGAATTAATGGCTTGATAATTTATCCATTACTATACCAAAAAGCACAATTATTTGATAAATGGCACTTAAGTTCACCAGAATACTTTAAGATTTTGTCACAGTAGGTATAGTAATCTATTTTTAAATGTTTATTTTCTGGGTGCAAAGAGTAAATGAAATTGAGGACTTATGTGTGTCTGTCTTCTTCTCTATTTGTCTTTTTTCTCTCTCCTGTCACAATCTCTCTCTCTCTTTCTCTCTCTCTCTCTCTCTCTCTCTCTCTCTCTCTCTATCTCTCTCTCTCTCTCTCTCTCTCTCTCTCTCTCTCTCTCTCTCTCTCTCTCTCTCTCTCTCTCTCTGGAAGGGGGGAGTGTGCGCCTGTGGCTTTCTAAATATAGACACACCTATTATTTGGATTTTCTGTGTGTGTTCTGTCCAGCATCAGCCTTTGTGTGTGTGTGTGTGTGTGTGTAAGTTCACCCCATTGATTTTCTGGAATTAGGATCATGCTCTCAAAGAGCTCCACATTGGTGATTCTTGTCAACCATTTTAGTCCTATTCTATGCAAGCATCACTTCATCAATATTTTAAAATCTGATTCATTTACGAGAGACATATATGGGAGTCGCCCTGGTGTAGCAGCTAGACGTTAGCCTGCAGATTGGAAGGTCGTGGGGGGTCGAGTCCTGGCCGAGCCAGGCTTTCTGCAAAGATGACCTTGACTACTCTGTTGACCCAGACTTGAGTGTGTACCGGGTGCATCCTGGGAAGTAAAAGTGGCCGGCGGGATGTTAACCACGTCACCCACCAAGTGCCGACTGGTCATTCAAATATAGGTCTAGCCCAATATGCCTTAAGACATGGAAAAGGGTCCTTTACTTTTACTTTACTATATATATTAGATGTATGGAGTGGAATCAATAAGATATGTTGGTAATAATTTAACTGTGTTTCGGTATTGAAAATAGATATTGAATAGACTAATGCACTATCAGATTGTGACTTTACTACAATATCTTCTCCAGAAAATGGAACCTAGGTTTGTTAAAACTCACAGTACAGATGTGCAGGGAGGAGTTACCATCATCAAAGGTAAGGGGATATTCATATACTAAACTAGGAATAATAAATGCCACTATGCCCCAAAGCTTTTTCTCTATGAAAAAAAAACTAAGCATGTAGTCACCATAAAATGAAGAAAAAGTTGCCAGTACTCACCACACATTCTTCTTCTTCTTCTTTGCGTTCACCAGCTGTACACTCTGGCGGAAAGTTCTGGTTGCTCGTCCACTACTGAACTGCAGTCCTGCTCCAGAACCTGAGTGTTGCATGTGCATCAGTTTTACAGATCTCATTCTCTTGAATACAGACTGTTGGTTCCTTGCCTCTCCGGCAGATGCACTCCGTCTTCAAAAGAAGCTCCCCAATTAGTCGACTCTTACGACATGCTTTTGGGGAGGCAGTGGGTCTATTCTTGTTTTCCCCACAATGGGGCCCCGGAACCCACACGGGGGTCACCACACATTGTCTGGTACATTGGCTCTGAAAGAAAACAATGATGACTAAAAAAAAATAGGGGGGGGGGGGGGGGGGGGGGGGGGGGGGGGGGGGGGGGGGGGGGGGGGGGTAATACTAGTAGTCCCAAAAATAAAAGCCCAAATATGTCTTATTGCATTTAAGATATTACATAGTTTATCATTTGTATCCAGAAATAACTTATAACTAAACACAACACAAACTGCGATCAGAAATCTGAACTGAAGGGAAGGAAAAGACTCACACAAATATAACTGAATATCCAACCAGTCTTTATTATGTTAGGTTTAATATGGACCCATGACTTTTCATCTACTTATGGTAGAATGGGGTTTATGTGGGCAAATAGATGTCTACGGGGTTAAGGGAATAAAGGGACAAGCAAAGAAAAAATACATAGTCGTTACGGTTACGGCATCACAGCAAACGAGCTTGGCCCATAATTGCTCAACTGCCTTTGCCAGTGATTCCAGTCACAAATTGAGTCAGATACGCTGGATACTTCAAATGAAGGCCGTAGCCATACAAAGTGTCCTCAGTCAGCAACACACAAATGATTTGATTTGGCAAACCATAAAATGCATACCTCCTTAAACACACAGCGAGATCAGGTGTCATCACTGAAAATCAACTTAATTCAACGAATAGCTGGGCGATGAGTAGATTAAAACTATTCCTGACCATTCTCTATGTGTCCCGGCCAAGTTGCAGCCACAGCCAGCAAATAAATAGCAGCTATAGCACACGCCTTGTCCCAGGAACACAATAAAGAAAAAAAAACATCACCCATCATTGCCATTATGTACGAATCTAGGACTTAGTCAATAACCGATAATCACAGCTCTTAGTGCTGCCAGAAGCACTAAACTCAGTAGCTCCGGCTGCAAACTTTCATTATCTTATAACATCAGAACTGGAGGAGAAACGGTGATGAGAACGGTCAATATAAGCCAAGTTCTCAACCATCATCCATTCTCTATCAATGTCGGAACCAGAAGTCCAAAAAAAAAAATATGTAGAAGGATACTAGAGCTTGAACTGGAGAAGACAAGGACTGAGCTGCAAGCAGTAGCAAAAAATAGTAAGATTTGCTAAGAATTAATTGAAAGCCTATGCTCCTTTGCTGTACAAAGGGCAGAAGAAGAAGAGATGGCTGATTAGGCCAGTCTTGGCACAGTGTTCATGGCCAGTATTGACAGGGTATTTGAGCTGTATAAGATTCAGTTGACAGGTTTTTCTGCATTTTTTTTTTTTTAAACTGCATCTGCGGTTCTGCTTGCCTTGCGAACCATTGCTGCCTGTTGCAAAAAATGAAACCCAAAAGTACTCTGTTCTACTTGTAACTCAAGCCTGAGTCTGAAGAATCTCAGCACAGTGCACGAGCTCCGTGGCAATGGTGACGATCCTGAAATACTTTGGGTTGATTTTTAACTCCAAATTTAGCCAGGGCAGCACAGTTGGGCTACTCTTTTTGTGATTTCCAACTGCCAAGGTATTGTTTACGTGCACAACAATACACACAGCATCCGGTCTTACTACCCAGAGACCAGGAGAAATTACTAAAATCCACGTGAAGAATCCCAGCCTTCACCGGGGCTTGAACTCGGGACCTCAAACACTCGAGGCAAATGCCATACCTCAAGATGAGCCCCCCCCCCCCCATCCCAATTATATGGGCTTTGTAGTGGTGACTAATTACTAACATAAGTATTTATGTGAGGAAAGTATAGCTACTACTTACTAAATACTTATAAAGCCTAGTTAAACGTTACTGATATCAGTATTTATGTGAGGAAAGTATAGCTACTACTTACTAAATACTTATAAAGCCTAGTTAAACGTTACTGATATCAGTATTTATGTGAGGAAAGTATAGCTACTACTTACTAAATACTTATAAAGCCTAGTTAAACGTTACTGATATCAGTATTTATGTGAGGAAAGTATAGCTACTACTTACTAAATACTTATAAAGCCTAGTTAAACGTTACTGATATCAGTATTTATGTGAGGAAAGTATAGCTACTACTTACAAAATACTTATAAAGCCTAGTTAAACGTTACTGATATCAGTATTTATGTGAGGGCAGTCTAGTTACTACCATATTTTTGTGAACAATTTCTTGTTACACAGTTGCTTCAGCTTGTACTGCAGTTCAGCATGCTAAGGCCTGCCATGGAGAGGTCACTAGCATTGTTTAACAGCAGATGCTGTTCCCAAAACCAGCAGCTAAGCTGCATGGTCCCTTAGTGACTAGCTAGTTGCCTATATATATATATATATATACACACACACACACACACATTTATATATAGTCTTGTTGCTTTCTTCTTCTTCTTCTTCTTCTTCTTCAGCATTCCAAGCTCTTAAGGCTCATTACTGCAGCTATTACCCACCATTCATCTCTCTGGTTGGCCTTCTCTTTTCAGTTTGTGACACCAAGTGTTTGTAGGTCTGTCTGGATATTATCCTTCCATTGTCTTCTTGATATACCTCGTGGTTTACAACCATTCAGCTCCCTTGTGTATACAGTTTTTACCTCGCTGTCATCTTACATTCAATATACCCCAGCCAATTCATCATGAAACAGATATCTAAGTCTTGTTACTAATTTAATTTTATTTATATGAAGAAATCTGACATCTATAATCTGTTGTTTTTCTTTTCAGCTGACAATTTGCTTAACCCTGAGGTTGGCTTTCTGAAGGATCAAGTGATCGACCGCAACTGTGATTGTTGTGAAGACTGGATGATCAGTTACCATAACATATTGAAGGCTCAGAACTACTTCTATGTCTTTGTCTCCGACTCCTTGTTTGATTTGTTTATTACCTTCTGCATCGTCATTAATACATTCTTTATGTCGCTGGAGCATCACAATCAACCGGAGAAATTGACTTTGATACTTTCAGTGGCAAACTATGTAAGAACATTTTTTTTTTTTTTACATTTTGGTAAATATTTATTGCCATTTGTATTTTTTTTCCCCCTGATTGTGTAGTTAATTGATTTTTTGTTTTGTTTGTTTAATTAAATGATATTCTAGAATGTCTAGGCTTTTTTAAGTGTTTATAAAGAAGCAAAAATAGGTACCTGATAACTTGCCAAGCATGTTGTAGAAGGCAACTGAGACTTGGCTACCTCATCCCTATTTGACATAGCAGCTTCTTTTCAGAAGCTGAAGATTTGCTTTTGTTTGTGTATCAGTTGTAGAATAATTAAAGGTCAGTTTGAATGTTGGAGATAAGACACTTCAAACACATATGATGATTAAATATAAAAGACAGTGTCTCTAGACACTTTTGCACTGATATAGAACAATAGGTGATACCTCACAGAGACATCTGTGAGTAGATGTGATAACATGCATGCTTTAAAGCTCAAGTGCCAAGGTCAGCACATGGGTTTAAAACTATGCTTGTTGAAACAACACCCGGAAAAATTACAATGGGAAAACAATAAATATGCACGGGCATTGCAGTGCTAAAACAACAGAACAAGAAATCAGGGCTAAAGAAAATTATGTCAAGAAAGATCAAACAAATAAAAAGTTGTGCAAAGTGAGATAAGAGAGCATATGTTGACAGACTAGGCAAAGGAAGGGAACAGGCAGCTAAGCGTGGAAGTGGTAAATTACAATATAATTCATTAATACTAAATTAACTAGTACTTTCAGACTGTGGTGTGGTCACATTAACAGTACGGATTGTAGAGTGCTTACCTCTTATATTGAGCAGAAGAAAAAATAAGCAGGTTTTCGACCTAGCAGCTGCTTATATCAAATAATTACCCACCACTTATTTTAGAGGAATTTGATGAAAAATGACAATCCTTTGTATTGAATTTCATCAACTCCAAAAGGGCTTTTGATGGCTTTCACAGAACAGTACTATCAAGAATTTAGGAATGGTATAGTATGCCAATGAAACAAATATTATTAAAGCAGTTTATGAGAATGCAGAGTGTGCTGTGCAACAGTCAATGGTTGAAGTGCTTGATTGATTTGATTGAACACAGACCTCCCGAATTCATCTCATACTGATGTGAATGGGTACCAGAAGGTATTCTATAAATTTAGAGGCCTCATCACTCATTGTTTGCAGACTCGTCTGAAATTATTGGTTTAACACAATAACCAGATCACTTGGTAACAGGTGCATAACTTTTAGGTGTGAGTACTTTAGTGATGTTACAGATTTTAACAGTGGCGTCCGTGGCTAAGGCGTTGAGAGTCCGACTCGTAATCCAACGTACCACGATCGAAACCGACTGCGGGCTGCGTGGATTTTTATCATGGTATGGGACGTCGCTGGTTGACCCAGCCTCAAATGGGTACCAGGATGGCTGTCCTGGGGAAGTAAAGACGGCCGGCGTAAGGCTAACCATATTACCCACTGAGTGCCGATTGGTCTGTAAAAATATGGGTGCTCTTCCCATATGCCTGATGCGCCTTAGGCGTTAAAAGGGATCTTTACTTTACATCATTACAGATTTTAACAAATCTTTTCAAATTTTTTTTGTAGGTGTTCACAGCGATTTTTGTGGCAGAGGCCTGTAGTAAAATATTTGGTTTAGGGAAGTACTATTTCCTGAGCGGCTGGAACATTTTTGACCTGTTTACTGTGGTGGCTAGTATGTTAGATCTGGCCCTGGAGAATGCAAAGGGATTGAATGTGCTAAGAGCTTTCCGTTTGGTAAGTCAGTACAAAACACTGTCAGATGGTTATGTTTTAATTAATCTTATTTTCCAGGTCTGCCAATTGGTTAACGTTAGTTGAGACATCATCCTCAGTAAACATTAAACCATTTGTTTAAAAGGTTAAAGGTGAGAGGATCAAACTGATTGCACTAGTTTTTTTAAAATCCAATTTGGCTTGGTCTCTGTCTGTGTTAAAATTGCAGCCATGAACAGAAACAGAGCCACTATAAAGCAAACACAATGACCTTCAGAGCTAGAGCCAAACAACTTTGCCACGGGGGCACCCATTCAGTCCTTAGGTGCCCAGAACCCTATATCCCCCAGTATCCACTAGATCTGATCTGTTTTGTTTTATTAGTACTCTTTTCCTTCCACATTGGGCTGATGTTTTGCCTCGCCCATTTTCACTTGCTGCTCTTGCAGTCTGGTCATGATTGCAGATTCAGTTATCAATGGATTGGTGAAAAAATGAAAGTAAAGTGCTGAGATCCATTGACTGAGTCAGATACAGAAACTTAGAATAAAAATGATTGCAGTACCTGCTGGAGTCAGAAATCATATGCGTTCTCAATCCATGGTCTCCAGCATTTTCTATCAGTTCTTTTTCCTTTGTGACTGCATGTCAGTCCTCCAGGCGACTCAGAGGAAACCACGAAACAACACGGAGAGAGAACTGACCGGCCAGCTAAATAGACTCACAGGGAACAAGTCGTTTTCCTGTGGATCCCGGCTAACTGCGGCATACCAGGAAATGAGTTGGTAGAAAGACTTGCAAAAATGGAACAAACAAGAAACAACACACCCATTCATTGTTATTACCAGAAATCAGCACACTTATCAAGGGAAAATACAAGGAATTGTGGAGAGAACAAACCAACAGTAAACAACCACAAGACTCCATCAGCAGACTCAACAGAACACAGCAACAATTTCCCATCTACGAACAGGACACTGCAGGCTCAACTACCACATGCATAAAATAAAGATTGTACAGTCCCCACAGTAAGCCTGTCAAACAGGACCACAAACAACTGAGCACGTTCTGCATACCTGCCCACTCTACCTACAACTTTGAAAAGACACCTAGCCTCAAAAGCTAAGTGTGCAGAGCAAGCTATGGGAAACCATGAAGGACCTGCTACTGGTATGCAAGTTCATAGAGGCAGCCCACCTGATGGTCTGATCTGAGCATACAAAACCGAATGCAAAGAAGAAGAAGTATCAGTTCATTTCCTTCTGAACTCTTGCTTCTATCTCTCTATCAAGTCTGCCATCTTCTATAAATATGCTTCCCAGGTTTTTGAATTCTTTTACATGTTTGATTGTGTTACCACGAACATGAACATTCATGTTTTTATGTTTCCTGCCTGTTCTCATTACATTATTTTGAACTATTATTGTTATTAATCTGTTGTAATCTTTTCCTTGTAACCAAATTTCCTGAATTTATCTTCCTTCAAGCTTCGAGTTTTCAAACTGGCTCAGTCATGGCCAACAATGAGGCTACTATTGACTATTATTCTCAGCACGCTGGGGGCCCTTGGTAACTTGTGTCTTATTTTGGCCATTGTCATTTATATTTTTGCGGTGATTGGTATGCAGCTTTTCGAAGATGATTATGTAAAAGAAAAATTTATGAACAACATACCCAGGTGAGATTTATTTTATGAATATATTAACATTTTTGTGAATTTATTTTGGTTTTAAACACAGGGTGCCCCATAGGTTTCCATACATGGAAAAACTAAACATACCACCAGCACAATTACCAGCATAATATAACTCAAGCTGTTCTTATGTTTGTTCAACAGAGGAAACCAAACATTAAAATGTAGTTTACAAGGCATGGTAGTGATATAAAGCATATTAAATAAATAAAAAGGGTTTTCTTTAAAAATAAAGGGGGAGGGAGGGTCCCCCATGTATGAAACTTTATGGGACACCCTGATATTTGTTGACCTCTGTGGCTTAGGAGTGTTCAGGATTCAGCTGCAGGCAGTTTTGTAGTGTTCTTTCAACATTGGTAGGAGCATTGGACTGTTCAGAAAGCAATGGCGTACTGTTGAACATGAAACTTTCTGTTAAAACTACACACAGCCAATAAATGGTATGGCTGGTTTGGGAAGTCCTGAAAATAGATGTGCGACTAGCTTTAAATATTGTCTCATAATTGCTTATATCAGTTCACTTTTTCTGGAGCACAAGATATTGAACTATGGACAAGAGAGGTTGTGACCATCTATGAATGACTGCTAATTAAACACATCAGCAACCATCCTAATCCTATTGCCCCTAAAAGACTATGTCAAGTTACTTTTGGTTGTGACACATTTGCTCTAAATGCAGATGCATCAGCGTTTCTACAGTGACCTGATCTTGAAAAGCATAGTGAAATGCCATTGGTCCTTTCTGCACCTGTGCAGTGTTTAGAAGTCCCAGATATGGTTATATTAACTAAAAAATAGCATTTCAAGTCGTTCCTGGGAACTAAATGGCTTTTCTAAAACAAGTTGACATCAAAATTTTTTCTGAAAGTCTCCCTAACAGGTCACAGCATGAGTCATATACATACTTTTTTAGGAGCATGAGTCATCTATACTTTTTTAGAAGCGTGAGTCATGTGATACATACTTTTTTTAGGAGCTTGAGTCATATGATATAAACTTTTTTTTAGGAGCATGAGTCATATGATACATACTTTTTTTAGGAGCATGAGTCATATGATACATACTTTTTTTAGGAGCATGAGTCATATGGTACATACTTTTCTTGGGAGCATGAGTCATATGAAATATACTTTTTTAGAAGCATGAGTCATATGAAATATACTTTTTTAGGAGCATGAGTCATATGAAATATACTTTTTTAGGCCTTGGAAAAATGTATTCAGTTTATTTAATGTTTCACCACCTATGTCGATAGCGTAAGCAAAAATGTGAAGACCAGGAACTTCATCTCTAATGGAAAGTTCTAGTTGTTTGCCTACTTCTAGACTTTACAGTCTTGTTCCAGAACATGAGTTTTGTAGGCACGTCAGTTTTACAAATCTGGCTTATTTGTGTGCAGACTGTTGGCCCCAGAACCTACACAGTGAAAGATGGGGGGAAGATAATATTAACATTAATAAACATCGAACCATTCAGTCCATTAGTGCTGAGATCCCCTCTTCAATATGTGTAGTGGCTTATGATACCAGTTCTGTGTTGGTTTACTATTCTTCTTTGAGCCCTTTTGAAGCGCTCGTCTGGCTTCACCCCTTTTGATGTGATAATCGGGTAGTCTTGTCAGTGTTGCAGGTTTACAATCATTACTTAATTAATTCAAGCTGCCCTGTTCATAGCTCGTCCGTTTCCTACATGAGCATCACTTGCAAGTCTGTCAGCTCGTTCATTACCCTTTACACCAGAATCCCCAGAACAAATATGAAAATGATTTTTGTCAGCCTAGATCTATTCAGGGACTCCACTCATTGACTTTGTATGCAACCCTTCTTGATCTACCTGAGCATATTCATTGAGTCGGTGAGAAAGCATGCCCGGGTGAAAGTCTCTTTCTAGCCAGGCTATTGCTTTAGTTGCTCCCATGACCTCCACAGTCAAACTGCTAAACAAACAGTGTGTGAGAATAATCACCAAAAAACATAACCAAAAAAAAACAGAAGCATTAGGAATTTTAAAAAAAACTGAACATAAAGATGCAGAGTGCAAAAGCATTTAACTGGCATCAGAATTTAAACATCGAGGAACAACATTCACTGCCATAGAAATTATACGTAATTCAAAGGATTTTCAAGTTGGGCAGATTTTTTTTTCAAGTGACCAGATCAACCCAGCATAAAATAGATAATGCCATGGAAAATAAATCAGCCGGCATGATAAAGGCCACATGGCCTATTAAGCGCAAATTGCTCCATTAAAATATGCATGCAGCACTATGTACTAAAAGGACTAGTGGTGTAAAACAGGGTCTGTTTTGACAAGTTGATTACCATTACATTCCCTTTGTGGGTTTTAGGGCCCCATTGTATGGGCAAACAAATTTAAAAAAAAAAAAGTGATAACCAACTTTCCCCTAACAGACATGTTGTAAAAGTTTACAAGTTAGGGGTGCTCTCTTTGAAGTTGGAGTGCATTTGCCTACAAGGCAAGGAACCAACAGTCTGCATACAGGTAATCATGATTTGTAAAACAGATATGCATGCAAAACTCTTGAACAAGATTAAAGTCTAGGTGCGGATGAACAACCAGAACTTTCTGCCATAGTTCACCGTTGGTGAACACAAAGAAGAAGAGTACTTACATCCTCATCATCATGTAGCAGGTTCTTTGCAGAACATCTCTCTTATGATGACACGTGGGAAGGCTCTCACTCCACTGCCAGATTTCTACCTCATGAGGTCATTGATATCCTTATGCACCATCATGCTGATCACCCATTGCCTTTTCTTTCAGGAATCAGATCCCTCATAACTGTTCTCTGCAAACTAATAGGGGACTCACTTTGACCTAAGTATTTCACCTTGTGAGAAATGATACTGTTTATGAGCCAGTCCCCCTCTGTACAGTAAATCTGGAAAAATGACAGTATTTTTTTTTTGTCCCCACTTGTTGGTCCATGATGCTCTAAAACAAATCTTCCTGTAACATATCTTTTCAAAAGCACAAGTTTTCCTCTTTTCCGTCGCCCCCCCCCCCCCCCCCACCTCAAACTGCACATTTTATCATAAGAACTCTTTCTGTGTACATCAGAGTTACAATCACAAGAAAACAAATTACATCTGTCAGGCATAGGTTCCAGAATTTTGGGGCTCATAAACTTTGAGGCCCCCACTCCCAATAACATATTTCATATTTACACCTGTATATGCCAAACAGGTGTATAGTCTACCCAATGTCTGGGACAATAATGTTTAAGGAAAATATACATTTTGTTATAATTTCATGGAGAGACCAAAACCAAAACAGTAGCACACTAGCAGTGTAACATGGGAATTCCTCAGAATTGGGGTTCAAGCCAGTTTTGTTTTCTCTTATGGCACAAAATGACTTTGCGATTTCAGCAGTGGACAAGAGTGATGTAGTGACTTCCCAACAGCCACCAGGAGAAACTGTTTATGTTTTAAAGACATGTTCCGACGTTACAGAAGACACATAACCTCAGCATGGAGTCAATAGGAAATGCATTTGAAATTCTCGTTTACTTTGATAGGCTAGAACAGTGAACACAGCTGACACACACACACACACACACAAAACAGTGCACGTTCGAACTTGAGGAGAGCAGAAAAACCTGGCTGTACCATTATGACAGGTATCACTGCTGATGGACACAAGAACAAGATGTCATTTTTAATGTAAAACAACAAGCTGCCACTTTGAATATTGGTAACAGTGCAAGAGAAATGGTGAATGACTGAAGAATCGTTGTAATGTTTATCAGTTAATATTGTACAAGTGTCATGTAGTGCTAATATCTCGAATATAAACCGCACCCTGTTTTTCACAAGCGATTTTTGGTTAAAATGCATGTATAACTGCAGTTTTTGGAGCTTGAGCCCACACTCTAGAAAGTTGGTTGCGGGGGAGGGAGGCTGCTCAGCTAATAGTAATAAAAAAAAACTATTATTATTGCACAGTTAAACAAAGCTTAAGCCCAGTCAGTCCCAGGGAAAATCATAAAGGGGCAGAGCCACACATGTTTCCAAGATTACTTGGTGGTGGTGCACCCCCCATAGTACTGATATTATTAACTATATTATAATTTAAATAGTATAAAAACAAACAATACATTGCACAATTTATTGCCTGACATAGACATAAATTGTTTAGTGTATTGTTTGTGTTCACTTTATATACATTTAGAATGTGGAAAAACTGTTTTGTATATTGTTATTAACCAGGGGAACCACAGTCGTGTAGTGGCTAGACGCTTGCCTGCAAATCTGAAGGTAGTAGGTTCAGGTGCTTATGGATCCAGACTTTAAAACAAAATGTATCAGGTAAAGTCCTGGGAAGTAGAAGTTGCCGGCATGATGTTGACCACATCACCCACCGAGTGTCAATTGGTCTATAAACTATACGTCTAGCCCTATATGCCCAGTGCTTCTGAAGGCTTAGAAAAGGGTTGTTTACTGTTTTTTTTTTAAATTACATTTTTTTAATGTTAACTAGAGTTGTTTCAGTAATGTTTTTAGTATTCACTATAACTTTCCTACTGTTTTATTTTCAGGTGGAATTTTACTGACTTCTACCACTCAATGTTGATGATTTTTCGAGTCCTTTGTGGGGAATGGATTGAGCCATTGTATGATTGTATGCAAGTTACTAATGAACAATGCATGTTTGTCTTTCTGCCAGCTCTGGTCTTTGGCAATTTCATTGTAAGTGTTCTTTGGTTTTATTTCATTATTAAACAGAAAGTGTTTGCATTGACAGTGTAATCAGTAATGTAGAGAATACTAGAGAAAACTATTCAACAATTGCACTGCAGTAGCTTTTTGATGTTATGATCTAGTTATGTGACCTGTGTGTTCTGTGTATGGAAGAAGTATATATAAGAAGTAAGGTGACCACAGTCTTCTTCTTCTTCTTCACTTCCTCTTTTACCACTTCGGTTGTTGAGGCGGATATAAGTTTCTGCTTCTTGCTGTTCTGGCCACCTCGACCATAGACACATCTTGCTGTTGTAGAGTTTCTCTGATGTTATCTTTTCATCTTGTTTTTAGTCTACATCAAGCTCTTCATCCATCTGCTCTTTTGGTGTATGCCTTGTATGGTATGACATCATGGGGCATTTTCTCTAAGTGGGCAGACCATTTGATTTGTTGTCTTTGTATGTAATTTAGAATTGGCTTGGCGCTAACTTTTTATCCTATAACAATATTTTTTTAAATTTTTGTCTCTTCTGGTCAATCCTGCAGCCCTTCTTAGACATTTTATTTCTTTAGTTACTAATTCCCTTTTCTGATTTGTTGTGAGTGACCATGTCTTGCACTGGTAGCATAGGGTTGAAATGAATATGCTTAGTGTAAGATGACTGCACACATGAAAGTCTGAGTGGTCTTGAGGCATGGTGTCCGCTTCGAGTGTTGGAGGTCCTGGGTTCAGACCTCAGTAAAGGCTGGGATTTTTTCACGTGGACTTCTAGTAATTTCCCCTGGTCTTTGGATAGTAAGATTGGACACCCGTGTGTATTGTTGCACACGTAAAAAAATCCATTGGTGGTTGGAAATTGAAAATAGTAGCCTAACCACACTGACTGGGCGAACTTTTAAGTTAAAAATCTACCCAAAGTATTTCAGGATCCTTGCTGGTGCTACGGCGTTCCTGCATTGCGATGAGATTTGTTAGACTCAGGCCTGAGTTAGAAGTAGAACACAGCCTTTATGGGTTACTACCCTTGTGTCATGGTGTTGATCTGTTGTATAAACCAAACCGTATGAAAGTCTCTCTCTCTCACTCTCACTCTCACTCTCTCTCACTCTCACTCTCACTCTCACTCTCTCTCTCTCATTCTCACTCTCTCTCTCTCACTCTCACTCTCTCTCTCACTCTCTCTCTCACTCTCACTCTCACTCTCACTCACTCACACACACACTCTCACTCACACACACACACACACAATATTGGAAAAACATAACATAAATGTCAGCTTTACAGATTCACTTACAGTAGACAAACATTGAGATGACTGGTTTTCATTAGAGAAAAATGACAAGAAACAAGACACAATCCAAAAACTGAAATGACTGAGTCATTCTTTTCAATTAATACGTAAATATATGGAACAAAAATATAATAAAGGACAAAACTCTATAAGTTTATGATACTTACCTGGATCACTATGAATTTTAAAAGGGAAATTAATTAATCATATATGGTTCTTTAATTGGCCCCTAAAAAGTAAAAAAAATGGAGGAAGGGACCATATGTGCACATTTTTATGTATATGCATGTTTGAAGATTCTTAGGTGGACAGAAATATAAGTAGATAGTGTTGATAGACATATCTAGTTTAACACAAGTGTTGGGAGCATAAGTTTGATACAGTAATCCTTAGGGATAAGAAAGATAGAATAAATCAAGAAAACAATAATACTGAGTGGTGGAAGTCTTTCTAAAGGTGAAATCATACACCTGTTTAGATGGCAGCCCATGCAAAAACAGGAAACAGAAGGAATAGAAAGCAAAGAATTTACAAGTTAAGAGAAGCTCTCATGGCATTTAAAAATGTGTGGCTGTTAAAAGAAATTAGGCCTCATACCAGACTTTGAATATCCAGCTGTAACTTCAAATCTCTGTTGATTAGAAACATACAGAATGCCAAAAAATATCTACTAATAAACATCATTAACATGTAGCAGATCTTTTAAAGCATTCCCAACACAACTATTGTGCATCTCCCCTCTGATGATTGGCTGCAATGGATCTTAAAAAACTCTGAATCTTATCCTGATTGTTTGCTTTCTGGGTTTTCTATTCATTTAATCAGATGCCTCTGCACACTGATAATTGGCTGCAACAGATCTTCAGCTCTCTTTGAAACTTATCCTGCTTGTTTACTTGCTGCATTTTCTATTCATCTAATCAGATGCGTCTGCACACTGATGATTGGCTGCAACAGGTCTTTGAAACTCTCTGAAACTTATCCTGATTGTTTACTTTCTGTGTTTTCTATTCATCTAATCAGATGCGTCTGCAAAATGTAATTTTTTTTTTAGAAAGAGTTATTTCTTTTAATGTAGTTCAAAAATTTGGCAGAAGGCCACACCATATTTTGCCCTATCCTAGCAATCCCTGACTTTGTCCCGTTTACCACCTCTTGTGATGGGGACATGAGGTTGGACTTTGAGAGGCTGTCATTCATCACAAAATTTATTGTTATTATTATTGCACACTTAAACACGGTTAGAGCTCCTTGAAAGCCTCCACCCCTATAAAATAATAAGATGGTTTCTTTTGCCGTCTCTTCTTACAGGAGTCATGCCTTCCTTGACTTTTTACACAGAATGAAATAGAAGAAGTGGGAGATGCTGTATCATATTATCTATATGTTTGCCAGCTAGTCCAAGGATAGTTTTTTTTTTTTCTCAGGTCAACCCAGCCCAAAATGGCTACCAGGTAATGTCCTGGGAAGCAAAGGTGGCTTGCCTGATGTTGACCACATCACCAATTTAAGTACGGAAGTATGGAAAGTATGAGAAGTATGGTATTGAAGTAGTATAGTAAAAGTATGGAAGTATGAGTCTAGCATCATATATCTGATGTGCCAATGAGAGTCTTCTTCTTCTTCTTCTTCTTCTTCTTCTTCTTCTTCTTCTTCTTCTTCTTCTTCTTCTTCTTCTTCACTTTTACTTGCTGTAAGCAACAGTGGAAAATTCTGATTGTTTTTTATCTCTGGACTTTAGGTTTGTTCCGACACCATAATGTTGTTATGCACATTCGTTTTCATATCTGGCTTATTTGTGTGCAGACTGTTGGCTCCTTGTGTCTCAGGCAGATGCATTCTGATTTCTAAGGAAGCTTGTTGATGAAGCAGTGGGTCTGTTGTTGTTTTCCCTGCAAGAAGGCCCTGGAAGACACATGGAGAATGAAGAGTCTTATATTTACTTACTTAGTTAAGGTAAAAGAAGAGATGTAAAGCAAAAGGACAGAAACTGCAGTGAATTTCTTTACCTGTTAGAGAAAGAAAAAAAAAAAACACAGCTTTGCTGTTCAAATTATTATTGTTGTATTGTACTATGTAAATTTTGTCTTTCAGGTGCTGAACCTGTTTCTGGCATTGTTGCTAAACGCATTTGCCAGTGACTCAATAGACAAGCATAGAGAAAGTGGTGCAGAGAAATCAAAACTAATGGATGGGCTTTATCGGTTGAAACAACTAATATGCTGCTGCTTTCCCTGCTGTAGCAGCAACATGTCTCGCTTGCCCGATGATCCATCATCAGACACTCGGGAGGATTTAGGCATGGCACCAAATGTAGAAGGTTAAAACTTGTTATGTTTATCTTCATCTTCTCCTCCTCCATTGTGTTGTGGTTTACAGCTAGGCTGCAGTATCTGGTTTTAGGCCTAACACATCCAGTGTCAGCAAATATGTAATTAGCCACCTCTTGCAACAGGCTTATTATGTGGCAGTGGGGCTATTCTTTTGGAACTGGAACTGGATGTAGAAAACAAAAATTTCAAGTTTGGACCTCTTTTCCTGAGAAGGACTAGCAGAGTTTGCCTGGGGCGGCCTCGATCGGGAATGGAAGGGAGTGGATCTGGTTGGTGTTTAAACTTGCCTGGCTGGTCTAACTGGTAGGCTGGGCTTCTTCGAGTCAGTGGGCTGGCTTGTTTCCTGGTAACTGGGTGTCATGGCGGCTCCAGTTGGTCTTCCTGGCTGCTGGCTTTGTCATGTTAAAGAGAATGTCAAAATATGCGGTTCTTGTTTCCATCTTGCTTCCAGCATCTGTGTCTGGGCAGCTTGCAGCTGTTCATGGAGCCCATTTATTTTTGTGTAGAAGGCTTTCTTATCCTCAGCTGGCAGCAAATCGACCTGATTCCACTCCTCGGGGTCGAAAGAGAATGCAAAAGCGGTTCTTGTAGAGTTTGAGCTTGTGCGGGTGTATTTCTTCGTTAATGTCTTTTAGCATCTTTAGAATGTCGGCCTCGCTAATGTCCTCGGGGGTTACCATTTCTTTTTCTTCTATACATGTTGTGGTCGGGATCGCTTCTGTAGTGCTGTTTTGGTCCGTGGTTCGTGATGTTTCAGCGGACTGTGCTTCTTTGCTCTCATCTGGTTTTGTCTGGTCTTGTTCCTCCTGTTCATTCTGTTCATCTTCCATGGTTTTTGAGGCTTGCATTTGCTTTCTTCTGACCGCTTCTTTCCTCGCCTTCTCTCTCGCTTCGATTACTGTATTTGTGTCTGCCAGGTCCTTTTGCAGTTGTATGTTTTTTTTTTGTTGGCTTGGGTTAGCTTTGCTTCTACTTCAGCGAGTGATTCTTTTATATTTGTGATTTCTGCCAGGCTGGTTTTCGGCACTTTCTTCCTTCTGCTTCTTAAGTTCGTTCAGGACTGCTAAGAGGTCACACTTGAATTTCCCCATGTCGGCGATTTCGATCTTAAAACGTTTCTGGGTTTCGAAAGATTCTTGCAACATTCTTCTAATCTCGATGTTTTCGTCTCTGTCTCGATCTTGCTTAGTTTTGATGGCAGCATTTTCCTCCCGTAGGGCCTCAATCTCTCTTTTTAGGGCAGAGATCTCGTCCTGGACTTTGTTCGCCTCTGTGTTGTCCCGCGGTCTTGAAACCTGAAAGCTCTGTCTTTCCCCTGGGCGGGAGTAGTGTCTAGTGGTGGTAGCTGTCAGTGATCTCCTGCAGTCCTTGAGGTATGGACATCCCTGGTACCTCACGCTGTGGGTGCCTGAACAATTTGAGCACCTTCTGTTTGTGTTAGGTTTTTTGAAGTCAGAGTCCTTCTTTGCTAGGCTGCACTCCTTGAAGTTGTGCGGGCCGGCACAGTACCGGCACAATGGGCTGCTGCGGCAGGTCGCAGCGGTGTGCCACGCCCTGTTGATGTCGCTGCTGTGGGCTCCAGGCTGCTGCCTTCGTATGCGGGTACTATAGGTCCCTGCGCCTTGACTGGGGTGGCTTTAGGTGGTGGCTCCACGATAGGGGAGGCTTCAGGTGCTGGCTCCTCGATAGGGGAGGCTTCTGGTGCTGGCGCCACAATGGGGACGGCTTCAGTTGCTGGCTCTCTCGATAGATAGGAGGCTTCTGTGATGCTTAGACGTGCGGCAATGTTGCTGTGCGCATCTTCTTTGGTTTAGGTGCTGCTGCTTTTTTTTTTCCCGTGATGGAAAAATTGCTGTTTCAGTGGCAGTCTATACCGAAAGCTAGGTCCCTACGGAGTCGGCAAGGCTTGTTTGAGTGTTCTGAAAAGAACACCAAGCGTGCTTTCTCCACAGTTCTCTAGACAATCGTTCTACAAATTGATGCTACAACTGGCTGTGTCTTCAACAATGGTGTGTTCACGGGCTGCTAATAACCCAAACGCAGACGACCCCGATAGCGTAGTCGAGACAAACTCAGCCAAATATCAAGCAAGTATGTCCAGTATCTAGCTATCGATAATCAGGCTATGAGTGGGTAGTTAGCTGGCGACGAGTCGAGACACAAGTGGCTGATCGGACGGTTGAGTCATCGAGTGTGTGAGTGCTATTCCCTCCCCCCCCGCCACAAATAAATGTGGTCCCAGACCCAATCGGGGACATCTTTGACACTATAATTGCAGTAAGTAATATAGTAGGGGGCCTTTTTCTCATGACAGCGTTAAGGTGTATGGGACTAGTCTCATACTTGTAAACTGATTTATGCTAATTGGTTATTTGATTTTAGTTATTACCACAACAGCTGCCAATTGCTTTCCTGAAAATGTAAAAAGTAAAATAAAGTAAAGCACCCTTTAAGTCATGTAGTTCTAGACCTATATTTTCAGACCAGCCTGCACTCTGTGGGTGATGTGCTTTATGCTGAATCAACCTTCAAACCCAGATTGAAAAGAGAAAAAAAAAAAAAAGAAAGAAATATCCCCACCTTAAAAATGGTTCTAGTCACTGATTACAGAACTTGCAGACATTGTGTTGTAGCCATTGCATTATCTTGGCTCCCTTAGATTGCTAGTTTGTAACCTAAAAGGATAGTCAGCATCTATTATTGTTCTTTAGGATCTTCATCACAAAGTGATTAAACAGTCTGATTTATGTTCTGAAAGTTGTGGGGTTGATTTTCGACTTCATCATTTGATTCACAGCTGCCTTTAGACCCCATCATGTGATTCATGTGCTTTTAAACTCCATCATTTGATTCAAAGGTGCTTTTCGGTTCCATCATTTGATTCACATGCTTTTAGACTCCTTCAGTAAGATTTAAATGTCTGCTTTTGTTCTCCATCATGTGATTCACAAGTGCTTCTGGACTCCATCGTTTGATTACTTGTATCACATGAAACGGAAGGTTTTTTTTTATTCCATCATTTTATTCAAAAATGATTTTGGCTTCTATCACATGAAACAGAAGGGCTTTTGTATTCTATCATTTGATTCACAAAAGCTTTTGAGCTCCATCATTTGATTCTTAAGTGCCTTTGAACTTCATCATTTGATTCATAAATGCTTTTGTTCCACCATTTAATTCACAAGTGCAAGTGGTTTAATGTATTTTTAGGGATTGTCTCTGCAGCATAAAGTATGTTGTCCTTTGTGTCATGTTTTTGGCTGGTGAGAAGCTGTTCTGCGAATTGAGACCAAGTCATACACAATAAAATTCAGTGCATTGAAACTGATTGTCTTCCTTTTGACGACTTTTGAAAACTCTTTCAGTCCCAGCCAGCTCGAACCTTAGTTACAGAATGTGAGTTCCAAATGATAGATTAACTCTTTTAAAGTTTGAACACTAAGACAGCTGCTGTAAATATATGTGCTTTTTTCCCCACTCTCTCCACTATCTGGTTATCCCATTCACTTTCTTTTACAAGACAGAGTCACCTTTCCTTTTTGACTCTGTTGAGTTGAGTTGAATATCAAGAAGTGACATCAAAGCATTCAGGATATTCCCATTAGTGCTGATAAAATGTTGGGAACAGTGCATCAATGTTGGTGGAAATTATGTTGAAAAATAAAGGAACAGTATGTGTAAAAATAAATGGTTTTCAAGTTGTCATCGTCTTATTTTTTTAAACAACCATTTGTGACTTACTTATTGACTTCCCCTCATATTTCTTATATATATATATATATATATATATGCAGGTGTGCAAGGTAACTAGCAGGCTGACAGATTAGCTGATGCTGTTCCTGTGGACATTGAGCTATTGTATGATAGTGAACCTGGTGAAGGCTGTGTGGGATAAAGTGGACTGCCAAAAAAAAGAGAGAGAGAAAAAGAGGAAATCCATACACTCAAAGACTAATTCAACTGGGTGTGTGAAGGTTCTGAAGGATATTTAACATTGAAAGGAAACAAACTTTTAATTATTTTGCATCTGGTACTTTTAGCATGTCAACTCTTTCTCTGTTACTAACGAGGGGGACAGAGCACGTGTGGAAAGGTCCCAAGTGCAGTGGTGTCAGTTTTAATTCATTCATTCATCTTTTTTTTTTTCTCCTCCAGTTGAAGAAACTGCTCCAGAGGAATATGTATGTTCAACTGTGAATAGAAATGAGACTGAGAATGTAAGTTGCATATCTTTAACACATATTATATTTTTTTAAAATACAGACTCATGAAGAGGAAGTCTTGCATGCTGAGATAAATAATGAAAAGGGTAATCTTTTAAAAAAAAAAACCATATGTGGCATGTATTAGATGCTTCCAGTTTGAGGTATAATAATTGAGTTGAAAAAAAAAAAAGAGGTTTTGATTGAAATACCAGTATTTGTAGCCAGTATCTCCATGTGTTCTTGGGGCCAGTTCATGGAGCCAGTTGTATCTCCAAGTCTGTGGTATGGGACCAATATTTGGAGCCAATGCCTCTAAATGTTTGTTATAAGAAACCAATCTATGGAGTATATGCAAATGATTGTGATAGAAGACACAACATCTAGAGTATCTCAAGATGTCTGTGATAAAAGGCATAGATGTCAGCCTTGTTAAAAACAGCTCATCAGATGGTTTGGTCATGTGACAGTGCCCTATAAAGATCTTCAATACTTTGACATGATGAAAAGAGCAGGACATAATCTGAAGAAAGATGTGAAATATCTGAAGCTGTAAAATCCACATCAAGTGTCTCTTCCTAAACTGTCAGTAAAAGGCAGTATATGGAGAAAGGAAGAAGAAGAGGAAGTTTATACGGAGAAGAAGTCTCCATTTAAATTTGAATAGCGCAGATAGTAAATTTCTTTTACATAAGTTTTTTTTTAAATATTTTTTTTGTTAGCTTCTTTTTTTTTAATCCATGAGGAACAGCTGACCTAAACGGTTAAGTACACTGAACTGTCAAGGGGGGAGGCCCTGGTTCAAATTCTCTGTAAGGCTATGGGATTATTTTTTTCTGTGTGGAAAAGGGGCAAGGGATAGAATTTTAACCTTCGGAGTTTATGGCAGCATCAGTGGCCATGTAGTACTAAATGCTCAAAGACCCTCTGCTTACACTGCATAAGTAGTCAATATGAGCAATAATGGCATTTGTTGTTTTTTTTTTTTTTTCAATCCTTGAGGCCCACAGTAACTCTGGTGGCCATGGCTCAGGGGACGCTCTCAAAAACCTCAGCAATAATGCCAACAGATCAAGTATAGCAAGTGTTATGAGGGAATATTTTGACGATTCTGATGCAGAAACTCCACTTTCTTCTGAGAGTGAAGCTCTGAGAATACCTGAAGATTGCTTCCCCAAATTCATGTCTAACAGGTAGGCTTTCTTTGCATTTTGAATGTGTTTCTATGTACATTGCATGATGCTTTTAGAGGTATTTAATTCTCTGTATGGGTTCCTTGGTCCCATCTTTGAAGGAAAGATAGAAAAGAGCACCCCACATGCATGTCATAAAAAGCAACTAATTAGGGAGTTTGCTTAAATCAGGCCAAAATGTGCGGATATTGCAGACTAACTGTTAACTGCAACACAACATGCCAATATTTCTTTTAATGGTAAATGCAGAAGAAGAAGATGCTTAGTATTTACTGTTGTTGAAAGGAGGAGGAAGAACTCGGATTTTGTGGAATGAAACAGCACCTGAGTAAGCATTTCTGATGATTGATTCGGTATAGGCCTCTCATTGTGTGAACAATAAATAATGCACTATTTAAAGAGAATTAGTTCTCTCACACTTGCATAAGAGGTAAGAAAGAAGAAAAGCTCCTAGCATTTTTATGAATTAACACATTAAAGATATCACATTAACCCTTTTTCCCGGTGACCTAGAAAAAAAAAATAACGTCAGTGACTGTATTTCAGGAATGCCCGAAAAAATCATTTAAAAAAGCTATTTTACTCAGGTCACAAACAGAATATTCATACAGTTCCATTTAGGGACTGAAACAATATTAATTTCAATACAGAATAAGAAGAGTAATCATTAAACATGAAAGTAGCAGAGACTTGCCTAACCACCTCTGTTTGATTTTTTAAAAATGTATACGCTGAATTATGTCTGACCCCTAACCCGGTTGCCAGGTAACCACTGGTGATTTTCAAAAATTCTGATATCAAAATATATTTTTTTTTTTTAAATCATTTGTTCACTATTGATTCATCATCTCTTTGTTCACTATTGATTCCATCATCTCTCTGGAACAAATGCTGATTATAATTTGCTCCAGCTGTTTGTCTATGATGTTTTTTTTTGACTTATTTGGTGGGGGGGGAAGCCTTAGACAGTCAGCTCATTTATATTGTAAACCCCCTGTCATATATAAGGACCTACAAAACCCAGTGTCTGTCAACTTATTTATATGTCTACATAATTCCTGGCAATGCCAACTCATTTAGGTATCTATCTACAGAATGCTACAGTGTCTGTAAACTTAATTATATATGTCTACATAATTCCTGGCATGCCAACTTTTTGTATCTATCTTCAAAATGCCTTACAGTGTCTGTCAACTTATTTTATTTGAAGTGCCAACAAATAGTATGATCTTATAAGTGTCTGTCAACTTATTGAGGTCAGACTTTATAACTCATTTGTATTGTCTAAGATGTCTTTTAGTGTCTGACTTATTTGTGTTGTTCATATAATGCCTTGCACTGTTGGCAGACTCATCTGTGTTGTCTACAGAATGCCTTAGACAGTCAGCTCATTGATATTGTAAACCTAATGTCTTTCATTGTCTGCCAAGTCATTTAGGTATCTATCTACAAAATGCCTTACAGTGTCTGTCAACTTATTTATATGTCTACATAATTCCTGGCAATGCCAACTCATTTAGGTATCGTTCTACTGGCAAAAATGCCTCTACAGTGCCTTACAGTGTCTGTCAACTTATCTATGTGTCTACATAATTCCTGGCAATGCCAGTGTCTGTCGACTTATTTATGTGTCTACATAATTCCTGGCAATGCCAACTCATTTAGGTATCTATCTACTACAAAATGCCTTACAGTGTCTGTCAACTTACAGTGTCTGTTATGTGTCTACATAATTCCTGGCAATGCCAACTCATTTAGGTATCTATCTACAAAATGCCTTACAGTGTCTGTCAACTTATTTATGTGTCTACATAATTCCTGGCAATGCCAACTCATTTAGGTATCGTTCTACAAAATGCCTTACAGTGTCTGTCAACTTATCTATGTGTCTACATAATTCCTGGCAATGCCAACTCATTTAGGTATCTATCTACAAAATGCCTTACAGTGTCTGTCAACTTATTTATGTGTCTACATAATTCCTGGCAATGCCAACTCATTTAGGTATCTATCTACAAAATGCCTTACAGTGTCTGTCAACTTATTTATATGTCTACATAATTCCTGGCAATGCCAACTCATTTAGGTATCTATCTACAAAATGCCTTACAGTGTCTGTCAACTTATTTATGTGTCTACATAATTCCTGGCAATGCCAACTCATTTAGGTATCTATCTACAGAATGCCTTACAGTGTCTGTCAACTTATTTATATGTCTACATAATTCCTGGCAATGCCAACTCATTTAGGTATCTATCTACAAAATGCCTTACAGTGTCTGTCAACTTATTTATATGTCTACATAATTCCTGGCAATGCCAACTCATTTAGGTATCTATCTACAAAATGTCTTACAGTGTCTGTCAACTTATTTATATGTCTACATAATTCCTGCAATGCAATACCTTACAGTGTCTGTCAACTTATTTATAACTCATTTATGTCTGTCAGCATAATGCCAGGCTATCTGTCTTATTTATATGTCTACATAATTCCTGGCAATGCCAACTCATTTATGTTGTCAGCATAATGCCAGGCAGTGTCAGGTTGTTTATAATGTCCATCTATAGAATACCATAGACTGTCTGTCAACAACAGGGATGTATACTGTCACCCTAATTATTCAATTTTTACAGTGAAATAATAATTAGATACATACATGGTATACCAGGAGTAAGGGTTGGTAGGCATATTGTTTACAACCTGCGATATGCTGACGATATAGTTTTGATCGCTGAAAAGGAAACACAGCTGCAAGAAATGATGGATATAATTGTAACAGAAAGTGAAAACAGGAGTCTTAGTTTGGAACAGCAGAAAAATTGAAGTAATGGTAATTACAAAGAAAACTGACCCTCTAAAATGCAGCATCAAAGTAAATGGGACAAACCTCAAGCAGGTTGATATGTTTTAAGTTCTTGGGTACCCTGATAACATCAGATAGAAAATGTTTTGAGGAATACCCTGGAGAGATAAAAAGAGTAATGAAGTCCTCTTAAAAGAAACTGACTCATGAAGAGAACTGATTGCCCACATCAGAAAGTTACAAATTACATTCTTTGGTCATGTGATGAGAAGGAGAAAACTGGTGTACATCGTGATGGTAGAACAGTTGGTTGGAGGGGCATAGGGAGACCGAGAGAACAGATGCTGGACAGTCTGAGATCATGGCATAGAGATCATCTGTGTCAGAGGTGATTGAAAGTACACGAGACAGAAGGTTGTGGATAGACATGACTACCAACACCACACAGTATGGGCTTTAGGAAGAAGAAGTTTGTCAACTTGTTTATGGCATCCACAAAATGGCTAAAATTTTCTGTCAACCTAATAATTATGTCCACAGAAATCCTTTCAGTGTCTGTAAATTCATTTATGTTGTCCACAGAATGCCTTGCCTTAATGCATTTGACAACACAAAGTATGGCAAACAATGGATGGTGCTTAGAAGTAAAGCAAACAAAATTGTCAACCACAAAATTTTTGAGATTTTTATAACAGTCATTATAATTGCCAGCAGTGTTGAACTTGTAAGTTAAAACTTATAATCATCTTTATGTAAATGTGTTTTTTTTTTTTTTCAGCTTTGCAAGTCCTAAACAGTTAGACTGAAACTTTTGTCCTCCTTTCTGTAGGTAACAGATTGGATGATATTATCAAAGGAGAGAAGACTGTAATAGGCCTGTTCTAATTCAGAATAACTGGAGAGCAGTTTTTTTCTAGACAAGTGTTATCAAGAACTATGCATGGTTGTCATAAAATCTTTAACATACTAAACATTATTAAAATCTTCAAATTTGCTAGCGTTTAGTTTTTTTTTTTTTTTTTTTTTAAGTGAGCAGTCTTGTGGTGACATCAGTATACAGTTTGAAATTAAAAAAAAATTAACCTGAATATATTGCTCATGTAGGGGGAGGGGGGGGTGTTTTAAGAGGTTCTTGATTTAACCAACAATGTTTGGGTCTGAGGAGTTAAAATAAGAACACTCTGAAACAAAGTTAAAGTAAAAATTAAGTCAGTGGGTTAGTATAAAGCATGTCATAAGGGGAAGGTAATTAGAGGTTTGCAGAAATAGAAAATAGGGGCAACTGCAGTTGAGCTGATAATTTTGTTTAAAATTATGATCAGTTTCATTTATATGCCAGGGCATACAGGCATGCAAGGAAATAAGCAAGTTAATGGGCTTGCAGGTGGGACTGCTGTAAAGGGCAGGGGAGCCGTAGACTAGGCTGAGGCACTGAATGCATTAGGAGAAGGAAGGTGTTTACAAGAACCAAGTAACTGAATCTGCAGCCATGACTGCAAGAGCAGCAAGTTAAAAGGGGTGTGGCCTGGCAAGCGCACTCTGCAGGATGCCAAAAAAGAATGAGAATCCAACACAGAATTGGTGCAAGATTAACTGAGGGGGGAATCTGAGCACATATGGACTAAATGGTTTAATGTGCAATAAAGATAATCTAACGAGATAAATATCAGAAAGGATTTAACTAAACACAAGCCATGACCACGGACCTTGGTGAAGCAGAACAAGACTAGTAATATATTTTTTTAAATAAAAGATTATTGAGGTCTGTGGCATAGGCGTTGTTAACACTGTTTTAAACTCTGAGATACCCGGTTCAATTCCAGCTGTGGGCAGTAAATTTTGCTGTATTTGTTTTCTTTAATTTTAATGCTTTGTTACATTTTATCGGAGCATGCAGAAGAAATCTGATATTTCAGTGACCTCTTTGAAATTGATGCATAAAGAATTATTTTTCACTTGTTTCAGTCTCTAATTTTTTCATAACAGATGCTCCCTGTGTGGGTTCCGGGGGCCTGTTGTATGGAAAACAAGAATAGACCCACTGCCTACACAAAAGCATGTTGTAAGAGTGGACTAATTGGGAGCTTCCTTCAAAGTCGGAGTGCATCTGCCTGAGAGGCAAGGAACCAGCAGTCTGCATACAGATGAGTCAGATCTGTAAAACGCAAGCACACGCAACACTCATGTTCTCGAACAGGACTGTAGTCAAAAAGTGAATTAACAACCAGAACTTTCTGCCAGAGTTTACAGCTGGTAAACACAAAAAAGAAGAAGAATAACAGATACTCATGAGAAAGTAATAAAAAATTATAAGTGCATTGTATTTAAAAGGTCAGGTGCATAGTGGAATATGCCAGTAGGGAAGCCAGGTTTCTGTAGTTTTTTCTGTCCAAATGTAAAAAGAAAAAGAACTTATTACACAGTGTTTGGGATTAAAAGAGAAGAGCCAATAGCTCATCACGTATTGCATGTGATTGGAACAGTTAAGACAATTCCTGCAATATTTAGCTTTGATTCTGTTGATTTTTCCTTGTATTTTCTAGGCTTTTGAAGACATTTACCTGTTTGAAAAACCCCAGTTTGAATATTTTCTGAGAATGGCGAACATTGTGTTTACTGTCCTCTTCATACTTGAGATGTTGATACAGTGGATTGGTGTTGGTTTTGTTGCATACTTCACAAATTTGTGGACTATCCTGGACTTCTGGATTGTGCTGGTAAGTTGTTTGCTGTGTTTCACTTGTATTCTAGGTTTTGACATAGTTGTTCAGTACTGTTTGAGGATGACATTTTCACATAACACTTCTTCTTCTTTCTTTTGTCAAAATCTGCTTGTGTCGCTAGGCGTCGCAGTCTATCAGATGATCGGCAACCGAGCCAGGGCGCGCTCAGTCGCTTCATATGCCGTGATGTTATGAAGTCTCAAGTTGTCCGTGACTCCTTCAATCCATCTTCTTCTTGGTCTTCCCCTGCCTTCTAATCTCGTATATTGTTTCTAGAGCAGATTTTTGTGAACTCTTAAATCCACTGCCGATTTGCTTGACCTGACACAGATTCATCCTTAAGAGAACACTGGAAAACACGTAAATCACATCGAGAACACTGAAAAATCACATAACACTATTGAAGTATATTCAAATATTTGTTATAAGAGACCAACCTCTGGAGTATCTCTATATGTCTTTGATAAAAAGTAACATTATTTTATATCTTAATACTGTACATTATTTCATAACCTAATACAGTACATTATTTCATATCTTAATACTTTAAATTATTTCATATCCTAATACTGTACATTATTTCATACCTTAATACTGTACATTATTTCATATCTTAATACTTTACATTATTTCATATTCTAATACTTTACATTATTTCATATCCTAATACTGTACATTATTTCATATCCTAATACTGTACATTATTTCATATCCTAATACTGTACATTATTTCATATCTTAATACTGTACATGTAGGGTCTCGCGTAGTGTCAGACTCAAACTCATGGACAGTTTGTCTTGGAAAATATAATGTTGGCCACATGAATGAAAATGGGCAGAGAACTCTGGAATTCTGCACTAGAAGTGACTTGTGCATCACAAACTCCTTTTTCAAAACTAAAGACCGCCATAAGGTGTCATGGAAACATCCAAGATCTGGCCACTGGCACCAGCTGGACCTTATTCTCACAAGGAGGCAGCACTTGAACTGTGTATCACTAACTCGCAGCTACCACAGTGCTGACTGTGATACCAACCATTCCCTAATTGCTGCAAGAGTTCGGATGAAACCAAAGAGAATTTTCACTTCAAAAAGCAAATATATCCCTAGGTTAAATATTTCCAAAACTAAAAATAGCTTGAAGATGCTTTCACTGATATCCAGGATAACTCTACAGCAAGCCTAAGATGGGATGAAATTAGGGAGACTGTTTACAAAACAGCTGTCTCAGTCTACTGGATTAGAGAAAATAGAAGTAAGGACTGGTTTGAAGCAAATAGCCAGACACTCCAATCTTTAATTGACAGCAAAAAGGTAATACTCCTCAGAAACAAGGAAAGAACAACAAGGAACACTCTCATTGAATTAAGAGCAGCTGGAAATCATTTGCAAAAGGTAGCTAGGCAGTGTGCCAACAACTACTGGATCCCGCAGTGTGAAAGCATTCAAAATGCTAGCAGTGGTGGTAATGTTAGAGGCATGTATGAGGGAATCAAGAAGGCCATTGGTCCTACAATTTAAAAAAGTGCACCACTAAAGAATTTCAATGGGGAGATTATTAATGATGAAAAGAAGCAGCTAGATAGACGGGTGGAACATTATCTGGAGCTTTACTCAGTTGATACTAAACTAGCAGATGGTGCTCTCAATGCCATGGAGACGCTACCCACTCTTGACTATCTTGACATTTCCAACAGTTGTAGAAGTTGGGAATGCTATTGACAAATTGGCTTCAGGGAAAGCCCCAGGCAGAAATGGAATTCCTATTGAAATCATCAGGAGTGGGAAAGAAGTTCTAAAAACCACACATCCATCAGCTAATAACACTCTGCTGGCAAGAGGGAGAGGTTCCGCAAGATTGCAAAGATGCAAACATCATAACTATGTACAAGAACAAGGGTGATCGAAGTGACTGCAATAACTACAGGGGAATATCACTACTGTGTACTGTTGGAAAAGTGCTTGCGAGAATTGTTCTGCGAAGACTCCAGATCCTGAGGGATCGCGTTTACCCATAGTCCCAGTGTGGCTTTCGTGGGAACCAATCTACCACTGATATATTTTCATTGCGTCAGTTGCAGGAAAAATGCCCCGAACAAAATCAACCACTGTATGTTGCTTTTATTGATCTTACCAAGGCATTTGATTCAGTTAGTCGAAAAGGTCTGTTCAGTGCACTGAAGAAGATTGGGTGTCCACCTACTCTACTGAGTATTATTGAGTCATTCCACACAGGTGTGAAAGGTACAATAAACTTTGATGGTGAAACATGGAGTTTTTATTAAAAAAATGGAGTGAAGCAGGGGTGTTTACTTGCTCCTACCCTCTTTGAAATATACTTTTCACTTCTTTTGACACATGCCTTTGGAGATCAGGAAGGTGCTATTTTCATTCATTCTCGATCTGACGGCAGCCTTTACAATGCATGCAAGCTGAAGGCCAAAACCAGGATAAGAAAGGTACTTATCAGAGAGCTGCTGTTTGCAGATGATGCAGCAATAACCACCCACTCAGAGAAGGAGCTGCAATGTTTACTATCTGCCTTTGTTGATGCATGCTGTGAATTTGGACTAACAGTCAGCAAAAAGAAGACAAAGGTTATGGTGCAAGGTGTCAATGACAGACCTACAGTCTACATTGACGGTGAAGAGCTTGAGACAGTAGACCATTTTACCTATCTGGGTTCCACAGTGAATAGTAAACTATCGCTGGACCAAGAAATCAACATCAGGATAGGTAAGGCAGCAACAACAATGAGCAGATTGACAAAGAGAGTTTGGGAGAACAGAAATCTCACAATTAACAAAAACCCTTGTCTATCATGCTTGTGTTCTCAGCACTCTGCTTTATGGCAGTGAAACTTGGTCAGCCTATTTGCACCAAGAGAGACGGCTTAATAGCTTTCACATGCGATGCCCAAGAAGAATACTTGACATTAAGTGGCAGGACAAAATCACAAACACTGAGGTACTGGAAGGAGCAGGTACTACAACAGTCTTTTCCATGCTCAGTCTACGAAGGCTCAGGTGGCTGGGTCACACCTGGAGAATGGAGGATGGCAGAGTCCCTAAGGACATCCTTTATGGTGAATTAAAGACAGGAAGAAGATGTCGAGGCCGACCTCTATTACGTTATAAAGATGTATGCAAGCGGGACATGAATGATACAGGTATTGAGGCGGACTCATGGGAACAAAATGCCATGGACCGTGTTGTGTGGAAAGGGCATATCAGGAAGGGAATGAGACTGAAGGAAGAAATGATTGCAGAAAGGATGAGAGCTGAGCGACTAAAAAGAAACGGATTAAACACAAATGTTGTTAATAGTGGTCCTGAAATCCCATGCTATCATTGTGGAAGACTTTTCTTGACGTGGGCGAGTCTTGCTAGTCACACTCGCCATCGCCATGGGCTAAGAGTCCTATGCCTCCTCATAGCGCAATATAACACTGTAGTCTGGAAAGACGGAAAGGTGCCAATGAATGAATACTGTGCATTATTTCATGTCTTAATACTGTACTTTATTTCATGTCTTAATACTGTACATTATTTCATATCCCAATACTGTACTTAATTTCATATCTTAATACTGTAAATTATTTTATATCTTAATACAGTATATTTTTTCATATCCTAATGCTGTAAATTATTTCATGTCCTAATACTGTACATTATTTCATGTGTTATCGTTACTTACATATCCTTTACAGGACATATCTGAACCAACCCCAGCAGGTTTTTGGCTGTTGTGGTTATTTTAGGCAAATTTACCTTTAGTAGTTTGCCAATGCTTTCTGGACGGTCGGCTCTTGATACTACTGTAGACACCAATGCAAGGCTTGCAGCTGGGATCGAACCCAGCACCTTGGCATTTCAGAGCATGTTTGCAACACCGAAGCCACAGACACTGACTCATATGTTAATACAATACAGTATTTTATATCTTAATACTGTATACAATTTTATATGTTAATACAGTACATTATTCCAAATGTTAAAACAGTACCTTATTTCATATGTTAATACAGTACCTTATTTCATATGTTAATGCACTAACACGTCACCTAAGCCACAGACGCTGACTCATATGGTAATACAAAACAGTCATCCATATCTTAATACTGTACACAATTTCATATGTTAATACAGAACTTGATTTCATATGTTAATACAGTACATTATTCCAGATGTTAATACAGTACCTTATTTCATATGTTAATGCACCAACAGGTCACTTTTTTTTCCGTTCTTGGAGATTTTTTTTCCTTTGGTCATTTAACGGGATTCAGATCCTTGAGGACCTTACGCTCTCTCCGCCCTCTGAGAGCAATATCAAGATGGCAAGGGATGAGGGTAATAGTTTTATTTTTTTATTTTTTATTTTTTGTGTGTTTGTTTTTTTTTTTTTTTTAAAGTTTATTTTTCTTCTGCTTTCTGAGATTTTATTTTTAAACTTCCATAAAAGTAAATGACCTGGCTTATGCCTTTAGGTATATCAGGCATAAAGTGCTAGACCCATATTTTTAAATGATATTTCTATGAATGTGAAAGAACATCACAGCAGCTGCATTTGCTTCCCATTACATTTTCTGGTACTAATTTTAGGGTGTATTGACCTGGGAATCTCAGTCAATTATAAAAATTCTGGCCATGTGTAGATTTGAGAGCTTGAGTCAGCAGGTAAACATTCAGGCTTCTATATTTCTAGAAAAATATTTGATGTTCATTGATTTGTAATCAAGAATTTTATTCCCAGTGTGGTTCCTAGTCCAGTATTGTATTTTACCTGCTATTTAGCTCTTCATATATGTATATATATATATATATGTGTATATATATATATATATATATATATATATATATATATATATATATATATATATATATATATATATATATATATATATATATATATATATATATATATATATATATATATATACATACATGCATACATAAAAATGTATTGTTATATGTGTGTGTATATATAAATATATATGTGTAAGTAAGTGTGTATATATATACACACACACATTTATAATACCTATATAATATAAATATACATATATATTTACATACATATATATATATATTTATTCATTTATATATCCACATACACACCCACACAAACACACAGTTAAGCAAACTCTCTTGAGCCTCGCTAGAAACTTTGTAAGGAAGCAGACGTCTCTCTAGTTTTTACTTTGCATCCTTAATTCTGGCTTTAAAAATGATGATTGAAACTATTAGTTTACAGTTTGTGTATGTGCATCAAGGTTGCCAGAACCTGGAAACCTAAAATTTGAGAGGGGGGTGAGCACCCCAACCCCACCCCCCCCCCCCCCCCCTTTTTTTTTTATTGATGTATTTTATATTATTTTGAAATGTAATATTAAATTTTTATTGCCAGTCAGCACAGTCTCATAAGATCTCATCGGAGCCTAACAAGTGAAACTTCATGATGAGTAAAGCATACATTCATTATTTTTCTGGGGAGGGGGGGGGCGCATATAACTTAGATTATAAAACATACTATTTTGAATTTTAACATGGGGGTCAAATGTTTATCACAAAAATTGGATCACATCAAGCGTTATTCGGACACATGGTCACACATGATGTGTTGGTTGCGACTAAAAAGGTTAAATTATAAATACCCCCCCCCCCCACACACACACACACACACACACACACACACACACTCCCTCCTAATGTTTTCTCTCTGTCAGCACGGTGAAGAGTGGAGACAGTTTTCCTTCCCTTTTGTTAAATGTGTAGCACTCGGCTCTTCAGAAAAATCACATATTATATGTATTGATGGCTACATTATATGCAGAAGGTATTGGATGAATGTTTCGACAATAGTGACTGATTTCTGGGAAAGTAGTTTTATGAATGTAGAATTTAACAGCAATAAGATTATTTCTTTATGGTTTTTTTAAGTATTTGTTTGGATGTAAATTCTTCTTCTTCTTCTTTTTCTTCTTCCTCTTCTTCTTCTTTTTCTTCTTCTTCGTCTTCTCCTTCTTCTTCTTCTTCTTCTTTTTCTTCTTCTTCGTCTTCTCCTTCTTCTTCTTTTTCTTCTTCTTCATCTTCTCCTTCTTCTTCTTCTTCTTCTTCTTCTTCTTCTATTTTAGCATTCCAAGCCCTTGACGATCACTACTGCAGATATCACCAATTTTCATTCATCCCTGTATGTATGCATGCATGCATGTATGCATGCATGTATGCAGGTGTGTGGTATTTAAATGTATTTGAATCTATGTACTTACCATCCATCATCATTGTCCTGTTGTTCCCATGTATGTCACATAGGGGAGCTTGCAGTGTATTCCTTGATTCTGTTCTATCCTGTACAATGCCTTTGATATCATGGGTTTAATCCAATCCAGGACATTTGGCTTGTCTCATCAGTATTCATTTTAGCGTTTCTTTTTGGGATGTATTCGCTCAGGAGCCAGACTTTTTTTTTTCTTCTTCTTCGTCTTCTTCTCGTTCAACGGCAGTGAATTCCAGCCGAAGGTCCCAGTAGTTTGTCCATTTGGACTTTTGGCTTTTACCTGGACCTGAGTTTTGCATGTAAATCCATTTTACTGGCTTATTTGTTTGCCTTTCCCTGCCTCACCGGCAGATGTACTCCTGTCTTGAATGGGTACCAGGTACAGTAATGGAAAGTAAAGGCAGCCAGTGTGATCTTGACCACTTTACCAATTGAGTGCCAGTTGATCTACAAAATATAGGTCTAGCCCTATATGCCTATTATGCGTGAAGGTGAGGAAAATGGTCCTAAACAATACTTTTCCTTTACTTACTTATATTCTTAACCTTTTTAGCCCAAGACCATCCTTATTATTAATCCTCCACTCTCAGTGAGTGATTTAGATTTAAACTCTGGTCATTCTGAACACCTCAAACAACAACAGAATGCTCTGCTATATATTTGAGCCACAGTAATAAACCGTTTCAGAAGACAATTATGCAGACAAAAGGAAGTGGTCTTGAATCTGCATTTTGTCCTCATCAAACAGCGCAATGCCAGGCAGTAAATTGTGCAATCTTTTGTTTGTGTCTTTTTGTTGTTGTTTGTTTTGTTTAAATGATTTAGTGTTTGACTGAGGAAATTTGTTAATAAATTCTGTTCTACCTTAGACAGTTATTATGTTAACTCTTTCTAATTCAGCTAATTATTGTATAAAAATCACATTTCTTGAGACAAAATTTAAGAAAAGCATATGTTACATGGTGAAGCCAAGGTGTGTTCGGGTATACTGCCTGGTAGAGAAAGAGTTAATGATTTGTATAAAATGTTTTCAGATTGTCGTCAATGCTCTGATGAATGCAATCCCAGCCATTGGCAATGTGTTCTTGGTCTGCATGGTGTTCTGGCTGATATTCAGTATCATGGGTGTTCAGTTCTTCAAGGGAAAATTCTACAGATGCATGAATATCACAACGCTAGTTATGTTTGATTCCCATATAGTGCCCAACAGAAGTGCTTGTGTAACAAAAAATGGCTTGTGGCTGAATCCAAATGTGAACTTTGACAATGCAGCAATTGGTTTTCTTGCACTGTTTCAAGTGGTGAGTATCCTGCATACACTAACAGTAACAGTGTGCGACTCAGTGGATTAGTGAATGTGTTCCACAATTTTGCAGTTCTTGGCATACCAGGGTTCAGTTTCCATAGCGAGTTATTGTTGTTGTGTTTTTTTTTTTTGTGTGTTTCTTTAAAAACTGTTCTCATGGCTTGTGGACCGGGGTATTCCCCATTATGGGTTCTGGGACCCGCTGCACCCCTAACTAGCATGCCAAAGAAGGCGACTAATTACAGGTGTTTCCTTTGAAGTCAAGAGTGCATCTGCCCTGAGAGAAAAGGAACCAGCAGTCTGCCTACAGATAAACCAGATTTTTAAAACTCAAGTTCTTTAGCAAGACTATAATCCCAAAATGGACAAACAACCAGAACTTCCCGCCTGAGCTTACAGCTGTGAACACGAAGAAGAAGCAGGACCTTGGTTGCTAGTGTCATAGAGTCTCATGGTAGAAGAGTCTGGTGCCTCACGCCCCCAATATATTTCCAACAAGGACATAAGGTGCACAGCAGCCAGCCTTCATTGTGCAGATGGTACAGAGTAAATAGTCATGGTTTTTTTTTTTTTTAATCTCAACATGTTTTTGATTTTGTGTCTTAAATCATTTTTATGTAAATACTTTATGTTTAGATTTGACATGACTGAATTTTACTTTTTTTTTCTTCCCCCTCCTCCTCCTACTTCTATCTTCTTCTTTTTCTTCTTCTTTGTCTTTTTTTTTCTTTTGCTCCTCCTCCTCCTCTTTCTTTGCTGTTTACCCTTATATGGTTGGCACTTTGTATTGTGGTTTACAGCTAGGCTGCTATATCTGTGCCTTTCTGCCCAACACATCTGATTCCAGCAAACCCTTTGTTAGATGCTTTCACGACATGCTTGTTAAAGTGCAGCATTCTGTGTCTTTTTTATTATTTTTTGCTGGGAAAAAATGGTGTTTATGGAATATTCTACATGTCCATTGAGAACCTGCAAAGAGAATAAATTTGCTGAGAATTTAATGGAAAGAATAATAAAACAAGGATCAGTCTCCTCCTGATTGCTAGTTGTTTGACATTAGTGTTGGATACAGTAATTTATTTAGGGATAACTGAAGCTTAGTAGCAAACAGAAATTTCAGTGTTTACAAAGTATGCTCGCTTTTACTGTTAAATACAGGCCACTTTTGAGGGCTGGATGGAGGTTATTGATAGTGCAGTAGATGCTACAGAGGTAAATATGGACAATTTATATGCACTTGCACTATGTCTTTCAGATTTATATAATTGTGTGCTGTACAAGCATATGTGTATGTGCATTTTGCTTTATTTTAGTGTAAAAATCTGCAGTTTGCAACTGCAGCTTTATAAATGTTTACTTCTATTTCCTGGAGTAGTCAGTTGGTTGTGAGCCTTCTAGAAGTGTGTCTGAATCCTGACAAAAGCCTACATCTTATCTGTCCTAGTGATGTTGGTGCAGACTTTTGTCCTGACTCAGTCCCAAAGTATCGACTTCACAGGGACCGCTGAAAGTTCTCCCTCCTTTTGGAAGTCCAGAAAACAGTGGTTGTGTTAGACCACTCTCTATCTCACTCTGTGTGTGTGTGTATGTGTGGGCGTACACGTGCGCATGTCATTTGACCCCTCTGGAGATTAAACAATCTGAGTCTGGATGACAGACCAGCTGGGCAACACTGAGGTACCCCGTTTAGCCGACTGAAAAGTTACAAATAGGGCACCTGTAACCATTTTACCAGTCTGGTGAAGCCTGCAGTCCAGTTGAAGTAGAGGCATATTGTGTCAGACCTACACTGGAACTTTGTGTATGCATAAAGGCATATTATGATGAAAGTAGAACTTGATTCAGTGCAGCAACACTTAGAGTAGCTGGAATTAGGCCTAGATTAATGCTGCCTCTACAGGATGGTTTCTTCTTCTTGTACACCAGCTGTTTACTGCAGCGGAAACTCCTGGTTGTTTGACTACTTCTGGACTTTGGTCTTGTTCCAGAATTTGAGTTTTGCGTGCACATCTGTTTTACAAATCTAGCTTTTTTGTATACAGACTGTGAGAGATGAACTCTGACTTTGAAGAAAACACTCTAATTAGTCACCTCCTACAGTGAGCTGAAGGGGGGGGGGGGGGGGGGCACACAGTGCGTCTGTTCTTTGTTTTTCAAAATGGAGCTCCAGAATCCACAAGGAAGTGCTCCATTAGAGAAGGCACAAGAAGAAACCGCCTCATATTTGTGCATTCTATTAGCAAAGGATCATTTTTGGGCCCTCAGATCAGACCAGTTGGTTGTGAGTCATGTGGTCAGCAGTACACGGGCCACCTTTACTTCCCAGGACATTATCTAATACCAGTTTTAGTTTGAGTCGACCTGGAAGCATAAATCAGTTTAGAAAACAAAATGTGCCTTAATACGGATTCAAACCTTAGACATTCCGGGCAGCAGGCAAATGTACATTCCATTAGTGTTCCAACAGTATTAAAGAAAGATAAAACATATTGCCTCCCTTAAATAAATCACTAATGAATGTCTAGAAGTCTTACTTTTGCATTAACTTGTGTGTGCTGATAATTTTTGGTAGTAATTTTTTTTTTCCTTCAGTTTCTGTACCCTTTGCTGTTTAGCTGTATGTGACTTATTATATTTCCCAACACATGTAAGTGACCACTGTTTTATGGCTTTTCTTCTTCCAAACTGACAGGTGGATATGCAGCCAAAATATGAAGCAAGCATTTACTCATACATGTACTTTGTTGTTTTCATTATTTTTGGATCCTTCTTCTCCATGAACCTCTTCATTGGTGTTATCATTGACAACTTCAATGTTTTGAAAAAGAAGGTAAATGAAATTTTATATTTACAGGCTACTTTTCATAATCACTATTTGCAGCTGTATTTAATTATGCTTTTTTTTCCTAAATAAATGTGTGATATTGTGTAAGTTTTCTGTGACAGAGTATTAAAGAATTTGTTTTAAGTCATTAGCGCTTTGGGTAAGTGTTGCTAGAACCATATTTGTATAGACCAGTCAACACTCAGTGGATGATGTGATCAACATCAGACCTCCCAGAGTGGGGTCTGGGGTCCCCTTGAAGAGGAAAATAAGAATAGACCCATTGCCCCTAACAGGCATTTAGTAAAATTGACTAATTAGGTGTGTTTCCATCGGTCGGAGTACATCTGCCTGATATTCAAGGAACTGACAGTTTGCGCACCAATATACCAGATCTGTAAAGTGGATGTGTATGCAGAACTCAGTTTTGCACAAGACCAAAGTCCAGAAGTGGATGAACAACCAGAACTTTCCACAAGAATTTGCAGCTGGTAAATATGTAGAAAAAAAAGAACATCAGACCTACCACTTATTATTTTCGTTTCAATGTTGAATGAAGAATCGACATCACAACAGGCAGGACAGTCCCATAAGCACTCCATCCCCATCTTCAGCAGCCAGCAAAGAGTTCCAGTTCTGATGGCACCAGTAAATGTCTGGTTGTATATCGCTCACCTTTCCCTTTAATGGTGAGCGTCAGCCAGATCCCCTGGTAACTCCTCGCAGTGCCATTCTCCTCAGACCATAATGATCTGTTTGTGCCTCGGTACTGTTCACTGGCTCCCAGAGAGCCCTCACAACATTATTTTCCATTATATTGCCTCATCCCTATTTTGGACTGAGTTTACCTGGAAGTCATCAGGCAGTTATAGAAATATGCCAGATACAGGTTCCAAGCCAAGATATTTGGGGTAGCAGGCCACATCTAGCCCTTGAGCTGGCGTGGCTGGCTCACCAAAGTCAGTATCTCATGATGTCCTAGACTTTCATTTTATTAGTATTGTTTCTTGTTTTGCTTAACTTGCTATCTACACAGGCATTCACTGATTTCATTGCAGTATGAAGGAAGTTATCTGGATGCGTTTCTGACACAAAGTCAGAGAAGTTACTATAATACTCTGAAGAAACTTGGGAAAAAGAAGCCACAGAAATCTATCAAAAGGCCACAGGTTTGTGTAAAATATGTAATTAAAGCTAACACAATAAAATTGTTGCGCAGCCTGTTCCTTAAAGATGTAGGTAGTCACAAGATGTAATGTTAACAACTCTTGCAGTTGAACATTACAGTTAGTATATACTGTTCATAAAAGAAGCGCATAATTATTCGTGGCCTGTTTTTATTAGTTGATGGGGGAAAGCCCATACGCCTAAAAGTTATCAATGACTCAGATGCAGAATAACTGTCAGTTGATTGCATGAACCCTAAGGTGTTATTTTATGCAATAAGAACAATTTCAGTCATAAAATTACAAAGATTTTGAATGTCAGAATTATGACATTATATTCCTTTCAGCAGCTATTCATTCATTTGTCCTTTTTATCAGGAGCAGCGTTAGCACAGTCGATAAGAGGCTCGCTTTCAAATCCAGCTGCGACTTGCTGCAGCCCACGGTCGGTGTTCAAAATGGGCAGGTTTCCTGGGGTTCACCCAGCCTCTAGCAAATGGGTACCAGTGTTGACACTCTGAGCTAAATGGAGGAACGTTGCTGTAGCTACAAAGCTACGTGCGAATGGCGACACAGGCGGACAATTCTTATCAGCTGTCCGTACTGATAGCAAAGCACTTATGGTTTATAACCGTGTGCAAAGATGCTGATTCACATCTCCCGACTTTACCTTTGTTTTAGGTCCTTTTTATTTTATTTTGTTTTAATTCAAAATTAGGTAACTATGCCAGATATGATATTTCATCCAGAAGGCATGCAAGCTCTGAAGCAGGGACACAACTCTTTCAGTCTTATGCAAGTGCCCGTGTGTTTGTTGGAGTTGTCTAGCATACTGTGGGTTTCTGAGTTCCTTACACCTCATCTTGCTTTAACATAAACCAGTTCTGTACCAGTTGTTACTTCAGCTCATTTTGTTCTATAGTTTTGTTATTTGAACCTCCTCAATATCCAAACATAATTACTTTAAACAGCAAGTACTTGGCAAAAGAGATGTTCAAGAAACACACACGTCATCTGATTTTGTATTAATGTTCTTCCCTGTTTATGTTTGTTTTGCAGGTTTCTTTCTAGATGACCTCTTTGTTTTTCTTAGTGAGATGCCATCTTTGCTGCCCCCCTGCCGCAGTCAGTTGTAGAAACTCCAAGCAGTATTTACCTGTTTGGAATATCAACAAAGAAGACACAGTAGATGGCACAATTTATTGCCTGGCATATTTCTCTGTGTCTCATCCGGTGCATACAGTTAAGCAAATAAATGAATCTTTCTAACTGAGACACAAAATTGACTGCATTTGAAAGTAACTGCCTGTTTCACCATAGTAAATGCAGGTTCACAATTATTTCCTTTTGTCTGCATAATTCTGGATGGAACTGGTTTATTATCGTTGTTTTCATAAAGCGCAGAATTCTGCGGTTCTGTGCGGTCTACTCCAACTGTTCCATGTGAAATCCATACAAATGTGGAACCCCTCGGGTTGTGGAGAGAAAAGGCAACTTTAGAAATTTATGAAAGATGCATTAGAAAGAATCATAACCATCCTTATAGAAAGTTGGGAATACAAACAAAGAAAAAAGCACAAATTGGTTTTACACTGTGTACATGATTTACAGGACAGATACCACCTCCCAGAAAAACATCAGGGCATTCAGAATGTTGCAAGAAACTTACCACCTCATGCTCCCTTTAAAGCTCCAGAAGTCTAGTTGAAATTGATAGATGAAGAAACTAAACAGTCCGATCCAATCGCCCTTATGAAATCATCAGTAAAGGCCATTGATTCTTACCCCACCATGGATCTGCATTCCTAACATTAAGCAGCTCCACATAGTTATCTGATGAATTTATTGAAGAGATTTTTGATGCAGATTCTGCTCAAATTACGAGCTGTGCATCTGGAAACAGCAATATACCACCTAAAGACTGTCATGGATGTTTATCCTTCAAAGGACCAAAATATTGCTCTTCGAAGTCTGCTCTGAGGGCTTGAGTGAATGCTGCAGAACTGACATAGCCAAGATAATTCCTAATGCTGATCAACTCATTACCTTTTACAACATCAGAATAGTGATGCAGTGGATTCCAGGCCAATCCGGCACACTAGGTAATGACAGAGCTGACAGACTGGCAAAGAAAGGAGCAACACAAGAACATCCACCTTTAGCAACAACCTTACACTCAGCAAAAACACTTATAAAAGCTATAAACAAAGAGACCTAGCTGAACAGATATACCATGGTAGATACTGGAAGAGAGGTTTATAGACACATGGCTGGCCCTGATCCTAACGACAGCATTAACCATTTAACAAGAAGAAACCAGGCCACCATCTTCAGACTCAGAACACAACATACTCCATTCAATTGACACCTAAACAGAATACAGCCACAACACTCCCCAGAGTGCCAGCTATGTAACTACCCCTACGAAACTGTTGACCATCATCTCTTTGAGTGCCCAAAACTCAGCGAGACTAGATGAATGCTACTCCCTCCGAGACCAGACAAGTGGAACACCTTGTACAGAGGAAAAGAACAGCTTGTGAAAACGTGTAAATTCCACTACATCCCATTGAGCCATAGGGCGAAAGCTCAAGCGGCGCTGCATCGATAACAACAACAATCCGAAGATGTACATGCTTTGTACCACACTAATTGGGCTCCATAAGGCAAAATGCTGTCAGCATTGACAGTATAAAGAATAGAAAAGACTGTAAAAATAGTAATAACTGAAAAGTCAGTTTAAAAAAAAAAAAGGTATAAAATACTAAAGAAGACACTGGAAGAAGCTTTTTAAAGCCATTATTTAAAAAAAAAATCTGCATTTGAATGGCATTCTGTTGTAGCTTATGAACTGTGGAGAAACACACCACCTGAAAAGCGCTAAATGATGTGAGGGTGATGATTAATTGTGGAAATCAGTTGAATGAATTAGAAGGTTTTCATGATGTTAAAGTATCTGGCGAAACTGGTAGAATGCTGGGCTATTTTTAGGAGACCCAGAGTTTGGATCTTCTTTAGACGATTAAAATATTTCCTGGGGCCCCCAAAAAAAATAATCATTACAGTTTATGGTGACAGCACAAAGAATGTCCTAAATCCCCGAGCTCAAGAACCTCCTCTCTTACACACTGGTCTAATCCCAAGGTTCAAGAACATCCTCTCCTACACCACTGGTCTAATCTCAAGGTTCAAGAACCTCCTCTCCTACACCACTGGTCTAATCCCAAGGTTCAAGAACATCCTCTCCTACACCACTGGTCTAATCCCAAGGTTCAAGAACATCCTCTCCCACACCACTGGTTCAATACCAAGGTTCAAGAACATCCTCTCCTATGTCACTGGTCTAATACCCAAGCTCAAGAACTTTCTCTCCTACACCACTGGTCTAATCCCAAGGTTCAAGAACATCCTCTCCTACACCACTGGTCTAATCCCAAGGTTCAAGAACATCCTCTCCTACACCACTGGTCTAATCCCAAGGTTCAAGAACATCCTCTCCTACACCACTGGTCTAATCCCAAGGTTCAAGAACATCCTCTCCTACACCACTGGTCTAATCCCAAGGTTCAAGAACCTCCTTCCTACACCACTGGTCTAACCAAGGTTCCAGAACCTCCTCTCCTACACCCAGGTCAATCTCAAGGTTCAAGAACCTCCTCTCCTACACCACTGGTCTAATCCCAAGGTTCAAGAACCTCCTCTCCTACACCACTGGTCTAATCCCAAGGTTCAAGAACCTCCTCTCCTACACCACTGGTCTAATCCCAAGGTTCAAGAACATCCTCTCCTACACCACTGGTCTAATCTCAAGGTTCAAGAACCTCCTCTCCTACACCACTGGTCTAATCCCAAGGTTCAAGAACATCCTCTCCTACACTACTGATCCAATCCCCAAGCTCAAGAACTTCCTCCCCCACACCACTGGTTCAATACCCAAACTCAAGAACCTTCTCACCTATGTCACTGGTCTAATACCCAAGCTCAAGAACTTTCTATTCCCCACCACTGGTCCAGTCCCCAGGTTCAAGAACTTTCTATTCCACACCACTGGTCCAGTCCCCAGGTTCAAGAACTTTCTATTCCGCACCACTGGTCCAGTCACTAAGCTCAAGAACTTTCTATTCCACACCACTGGTCCAGTCCCCAGGCTCAAGAACTTTCTATTCCACACCACTGGTCCAGTCCCCAGGCTCAAGAACTTTCTATTCCACACCACTGGTCTAGTCCCCAGGCTCAAGAACTTTCTATTCCACACCACTGGTCCAGTCCCCAGGCTCAAGAACTTTCTATTCCACACCACTGGTCCAGTCCCCAGGTTCAAGAACTTTCTATTCCACACCACTGGTCCAGTCCCCAGGCTCAAGAACTTTCTATTCCACACCACTGGTCCAGTCCCCAGGTTCAAGAACTTTCTATTCCACACCACTGGTCCAGTCACTAAGCTCAAGAACTTTCTATTCCACACCACTGGTCCAATCCCCAGGTTCAAGAACTTTCTATTCCACACCACTGATCTTAATCATCAATCTCAAGAACTTCCTCTCCCACACCACTAATCCAATCCCCAAACTCAGGAACCTCATCTCCTGCACCACCGGTCCAGTCCCAAAACTCAAGAACCTCCTCTCCAACACCACTGGTCCAATTCCTGACCTCAAGAGCCTCCTGTCCTGCACCACTGGTCCAATCCCCAACTCAAGAACCTCCTCTCCTACACCACTAACCCAATCCCCAAACTCAGGAACATCCTCTCCTACACCACTGGTCTAATCTCTGACCTCAAGAACCTCCTCTCCTGTACCACTGGTCCAATCCCCAAACTCAAGAACCTCCTCTCCTACACCACTGGTCCAATCTCTGACCTCAAGAACCTTCTCTCCTGTACCACTGGTCCAATCCCCAAACACAGGAACCTCCTCTCCTACACCACCATGAAAAATGGTCAGTAACTGACATAACGGGTGGATTTTTTAAACCCTCCCAGTCCCACAGGATCCTAGCTTATCTCCAGGGGAGTTAAGAATGGCAGTTCTAAACCTGTACATATAAATTAAGAATGGCAGCTCTATGCTTGTGGGTATACTACTCCCAGAGGGGCCAAATATATAACAATTGCGGGAAAGAAATACGTTTTCAGAGTCCCTCACTAAATGTAAGATGTAGAAACATACATAATATGTTGACTGCTACATGTGAATAATACCTGGTCACATACAGAGTGTTGTTTAGGACCGAAGGAGTTTTTAAAAAAAAAAAAGAATATATTACACTGTTGTCTCTATTTTTTCCAATAAACATTTTTCAGAACAAGTTCCTCCTGTTTTTCTACAACTTATCCATGAGCAGCCACTTTGAAATGGGCATTATGGTGTTTATATTCCTCAACATGGTGGCATTGGCTGTGCACCATTATAAAGAACCGCAGTCAGTGAGTGATGTGCTCTTTATGATGGACATTATTTTCACCTTCATCTTTGGACTGGAAGTAGCTGTGAAATTAATTGGCCTGCAGTTGTACTACTTCCGGGTGACATGGAATATCTTTGATTTTAGTATCGTTGTTCTGTCAACTGTTGGTAAGTACACACTGTTTGCTAATCTCTCATTGACTTACACTAAGCATTATTTTGAGTTTTTTTCTTCAGAGGATTAAAATTATTGAGTAAAGCACCTCCCTGTATGGTGCCCAGGGCATCACAAAACAAAACTATTGAGTAAAGCACCTCCCTGTATGGTGCCCAGGGCATCACAAAACAAAATTATTGAGTAAAGCACCTCCCTGTATGGTGCCCAGGGCATCACAAAACAAAATTATTGAGTAAAGCACCTCCCTGTATGGTGCCCAGGGCATCACAAAACAAAATTATTGAGTCATATGCTGCCCCATCACCAAAATTATTGAGTAAGCCTGTTGGTGCCCAGGGCATCACAAAACAGATCATCCGCTGCCCCCTAAGCCTGTTGTAAAAGTGGACTAAATTAGGGTGTTTCTTTCAAAGTCGGAATGCATCTGCCGGAGAGATGGGGGACCAGCAGTGTATGCAAATAAACCATTTCTGTGAAAGGATGTGCACACTGAACTCAAGGTTCTGAAATAATACTAAAGTCCAGAAGTGGACGAACATCCAGAACTGTCTGCCCTACTGTACAGCTGGCAAAGATTAAAAAGAAGAAGACAGCACAAAATTTTAATGCGATTTTGTCACATGAGAGATTTTTTTTAAGTGATTATAAATAGGAGGCTCAACTTCACTGCTTTAGGTTTTATTTCATCTGGCTTGGTCTATCTCCCCAGAGCTGCTAGAATTGTTTTCATGAACACCATGGCTCCAGCAGTGATCCTCAGAGGTCTCTTAAAATAATTTCATTAAGGAATCGAATAGCAGTCACACACAAAAAACACCCCATTGCTTTTGCAACAAAGGACAAAGGGGTAGACAACTTTGTCATGGAGACCCAGCTGGATTCATTTTTTGTATTGGAGTTGTGGTACTTGGGATCCATGTTAGTGCAGTGGCTATATGCGCACATACACACTAGAGTGCTTTAAATGAAAAGCTTAAAAGTGATTGAAATTACAGTAACCATGCCACTGTCTTGTAACCTGTCAGTATTATTGTTAAGGATGCCAAGAGTGTTATGCACATGACCATGATGCAGACAGAGACAGTGACATCATTATGGCAGTTCAAAGATGGCCGCCCTGCTTTTGACTTGGAGCAGAAAGGCTGTTGTCCACATTTTATCAATAAAGAGGTGAAACCTATAGAACTTCATTGGCCAGTAAAGGACCAGTATTATTATGCATGCTTCTAGGTCCAGCAAGTGTAAGAGTGGAGTAGGGAGTTTCAGAATAGTGTAACTTCAATGACAGAGTGTCACCAGGTCAGACACATTGAGAATGAACAGTTTTCAAGCATGCTGAAACACAAAATTAAATGAAACTAAAATTAGAGGTTTCCACTACTCAGATTATATACTGAGCACAGTTTTTGATGATGAAGAGCTATTATTGGCAGACTTTTAAAAACCTAGTATTAACATCAAATCTACCCACTATCTGGAAATACAAGGCAAGCTGCAAGAAGCCATCAAGAATAACTTCCAGGCATGCTTTGTCACAGTGGGATTTGGTTGCATGATGCTGCTCAGCAGTTTGTTGCACAGTTTATGCAGAAAGATTGGCATGGAAGAAGTGGGAAATTCTGCCGCATCCATCTTTTTGTCCTAATCTGTCACCATTTGATTTTCAGTTGTTCAGACTTCTAAAAAAGCTTCCAAGGGGCAACAGTTTCACAAAGATGCACACATAATGAACATGGTAAACACTTTGTTCAATGAGAACCCAGTTCAATGAGAACCCAGTTCAATGAGAACCCAGTTCAATGAGAACCCAGTTCAATGAGCACCCACAATCTTTTTTTTTTTTTTTTTGGTGGAGGCCGTTCACTGCCTACCTAAGCAGTGTCATGCTTGCCTACAGTGACTTATCCTACTAATCCGTGGTGCATAATTAATTCAAAATGATTTTTTTTTTTTTTGGGGGGGGGGGGGGGGGGGGGGGGGGTGCTTAATTCTGCTACGACTATTGATGTTTCTTTTTTATAAGCAACAATTTGATAGTCGTCCCCATGTGGGATGCAATTTTTGGTTTGAAGCCCCACCCTGGCATCTGCCGGGGGCCCTGAATATAGCTGGGGCATAGATATAGCCTAGCCATAAATATGGCCTATCGGCTGAAAGGGCTTTCTAGGACCTCTCCACGGGTGATCCTCATCCGCATGGTGGCACTTTGTGTCACCGGGTGTTTATTGCTTGTGTGGTGTCCTGGTGGGGTAGAGATACCTACCTACCTCAAGTCATTGGAATGGGTTTCAAATGAACGCTGCTTATATTACTCCAGGTTTGTCTCAACCTGCCTCTTTTCTTCTTGCTGTGTGCCAAGCCTTTAGTACTGTTTTGGAAAGGTTTCTAGAATATATAGTTTTAATAAAGCATTTAAATATGAGAGGTTGAAACATCATTCCAGCGGGTGCAGTGCCAGGTGGCTGTGTCTTTTTCTGGGGAGAGATTTATTTTGTGTGAGTACGTGAAAGCGTGTGTGTGCATACAATTTTAAAAGACATTTCACATATGCTACTATTTTTTTAAGATTTCTTTATATTAACCTGAATTCTGCTTTCTTGTAGGTATAATGTCACAGTTTATTGCGAACAGAGCTGTTGGTGAGTATTGTGTTGTCTTTTACCTTACAGTGTGGTGTATAAAACTTGTGATATCAGTCATTCATCCATCAAATGAAAATATAGAACAGATGAGATCAAGAAAGAAACTCATCATCATCATCATCATGTAGCAGCTCCTTTGCACAACGTCGCTCTCATCACTATCTGCCTGAAAGAAACTCGGTCTCTCGCCAGTGCTCCTGCCTCATGCACTTTCACACTCAAGGAGTCACTTATATCCTGTGCCCATCTTCATGTCGGTCGGCCCCTGCCGTTCCTTCCTGGTACCATGCCTTCTGCTATAATTTTTTCCAATCCGTCGTGGCGATTGATATGACCAAAATATTTCAGCTTTCGAGAATGGATGCTGTTTATTAGCCAATCTTCCTTGATGTTCAGATCTTTTAAGATGTCAATATTTCTCATCTTCTGTGTCCAAGATATTCTGAGAATCATTCTATAGCATTTCAGCTCAAAAGCCCATATGCTCTTTCTCAAGGACTGAGAGATAGTCCACGACTCACATCTGTGTGTAGCCACAGGGAAGATGCATACTCTCAAAATTCTAATTTTGATCTACTTGCTGGTGCTTAACCATATACCTTACAGTGTGGTGTATAAAAACTTGTGACATCAATTGTTATATAGAACCACATGTGGTGGTCATTCATCCATCAAATGAAAATATAGATCAAATGAGACCAAAAAAGACACTACCTTTTCATAATATAAAGAGTTTCTTCTACAATCTGTGGCTTAGGTGTTGTGAACGCGCTTTGTAATGCCAGGGTGTCAGCTGCGGGCCCTGCGCCTCGCATTGGTTTCAACAGTGGTATCAAGAAGCCCACCATCCAAAAAAGCAGTGGCAAACTACTGGACGTAAATTTACCTAAGAAAACCACAACAGGCAAAAATATTGTGGCATTGGTTCTGCAATGTCCTGTAAAGGATACACAACTAATTTTTTTCTTTTACTGCAGAAATTTGTCATTAAATGGTTTCAAAAGATGTACAGATGTTACGTTTAACCCATTTTAAGCCATTCATTCTTTCATTGTTCTATTGTACCATTAAATGTCACATAGGGCTAGCAGTCTATTCCTCCATTCTGTCCTATCCTGTGCAATACTTTCAACATCATGGATGCAAATTATTCCACCACCATTTGCCTGTCTCTGCACCAGGGGGGGGGGGGGGGGGGGGGGACGTCCTCACTTCCTCCATCCTCACTTCCTCCATCCTTTTCATTTCCCATCTTAGTGCCTGCTTGGTGATTCCTTTTTTGTTTCTTTTCAAAATGTGTCCAGTATAGGGCCATCTTCTTCGTTGTCATATAACTGTTGATACCATTGGTTGCCGAGACATTTCTCTCCTTTCTTCCCCCTTCTTGTATTTATCCTATTTTATGTTTTACATTTTCCTTAGGTATTTGTAGACCCCCTGATGGCTCAGTCTAAAAATGGCTAGTGGCAATGTTCTGCAAAATAAGGGGGCGCGGAGCTTGATGTTTGCGACACTGTGCATTAAATGCTTTTAGGTCTATTAAAAAAAAAATGTGGAAATAACATTATTATTCTAATATGCACTGAGCATAAAATTATGCCTCTTTTTTCCTTTTCTTTTTTTTTTTTTTAAATGCATGCTCATGAATTTCTTTACACCTTTCTTTTCAACACTGAATTAAGAGAAAAAATGGTAAACCACCCTTTTCCTGAGAATTCTAAACTTGTATTGTTATAGATCATTTAGCATTTAATAGGTGATGTTGTCTACATAACTCAATCGACCTTTACTTCCCAAAACATTTCCTGGTACCTATTTTAAGTTAGTTTGACCAGGAAGCATGGCTGATTACATGCTTAAAAATTTATTTGACCAAAATGTATTTTACTATTTTATCCTTTTTTAATATACTTTTACGTTTATTTCAGGTAAAATGCTGAGCAACATTGCCAATTTTTTTACAGTCAAACCGACGTTCATCAGGATTCTACATATTTTTCGTATGGGCAGTGTTTTGCGTCTATTCAAAGGAGCCAAAGGCATTCGCAAACTTCTGTTTGCCCTAATTATCTCTTTACCAGCAATTTGCAATATTGGAGCATTGCTTTTCCTGATTATGTTCATGTATTCTATTCTTGGCATGTCTTCATTTGGCACAGTTAAACTAAATGGAGTTCTTAATGAAATTGTAAATTTTCAAACATTTGGGAATAGCTTTACACTGATGCTTCGTCTGGCAACATCGGCAGGCTGGAATGATGTTCTCGAAGGCTTGCTCATCAAAGAGCCCTTCTGTAATCCAAACTACTACACCCTGCCAAATGGCATATCTAAAGAATCCAGCAATGGAGACTGTGGTGTGTCGTACCTGGCAATACCTTTCATGGTCAGTTATATTATTATTGTATGGTTAATTGTTATAAACATGTACATTGCAGTGATTTTGGAAAACTTCAACCAGGCTCATGAGCAAGAGGAGGTTGGCATCACCGAAGATGATTTTGATATGTTTTACACCGTCTGGGAGAAATATGACCCTTTTGCTACACAGTTCATCAAGTATGACCAGCTGGCAGATTTTGTTGGGGACCTGGAGCCACCCCTGCTGATTCCAAAGCCGAATGAAATAGCACTGGTGACTTTCAATATTCCCATTATGGAAGGGGATAAAATTCATTGCTTGGACATTCTGGTGGCACTTGTGAGAAATGTCTTGTCAGATGTGCAGGAGTCAGACGAGTTGACCACCCTGAAAGAGGAGATGGAGGAAAAGTTTGCTCACCTGTTCCCTAAACGGTACAATGTCACTGTGAAGTCAAGTACAATGCAGAGAAAGAAAGAAGACGTGGCAGCCAGAACTCTTCAGAGGTCATGGAGGAGTTTTAAGGCCCAGAGAGCCATGAGAAACATCACTGCCCTTGCCGTACAGCAGAGGATTCGACGCATGAGCAACATCTGCATAAGATCTCGCACTGTTATCATGGATAATCTCAGTAACAGAATTAATCAAGCTCTTGCCCACTATTTCAGAATGCAAAGAGAAGGCTATGGTCTTTTTTTAGGAGAGTCACAAAACGCTGATGTTAGGAATGAAGAAAGTGTCAATCAGATTACCTCCAGTGGGAAAATATCGCAAATGTCTCAACAGAACAGTGAAGTCGTAATGATAGATTCCTTGCTGTGATGTCAGCGTTTTATTGTCAGTGATTGCAGGATTGTGAATCAGCAGCACAAGCTCTACTGAGACACTAAATAAACAATTTTGTTTCATATTCTCAGTTGAGTTGACTACAGTACTAGGCCCTAATCTCTTCCACAGTGGGATTCTCATACTAATATTCAAAAACTGGAGAATTTTAGTTTTTTTTAAATAAAACGCAGGCCGTGGAAACGAACCCCAAAAACCCTTGAAGATCTTGAAATCGTTAAAAGGCTTTACTAACCTCTAGGCCACAGAACAACCACTGGTACACCACTACCTGGTCATATCTACATATAGGGCACTACAGTCTGGCTAGTGTGTCTTGTAGATGTATTATCTCAGTTACCCAAGACTGTTTATTTGGTAAAATACATCCTTTTTTTTTTTTTAAATTTTCTCGATTTCTGTGATGTTTCGCGATAGAATGTGTCAGTCGTAATGCCTGACAAACTTTAAGAGAGTACTGAGGTCTCATCAGACTGTGTTATTAGCCAGAATGGTTCCTTTCACGTGTGGGATACATTGCAGGGTTGTCATAACAGCTGTTGCTGTTGCAGATGTGTTCTGAAATCCAGTGTTAAATTTTTCCTCCAATCAGCCGCAGATTAATTTGAATAACTTTAATCTTTTTTTTTTTGTCCTCCTGCTTATGCCATAAAGCATTGCAGAGAGGAGTTAGATGTAGTTTCCTGTCTTTTGCTTGTGCCTAGCTTGTGTTAACATCATGCTGCATTTCTTTAGTGTCTCTTTAACTCCCTCCACCCTTATCTCTCTTCATTGGCCTTTTGATTGTAGCTGCTGTTCTCATGTTAGTATACTCTACCTGCTGGCTGATTTTGTTCCATTCTGATCAGATGATCAGACCATTTTATTCTGTGATGTTCTGTGAAATAATTTATCGGTATTGTGCCTACCAGTCTTCTTAGTGCTTCATTGGTGACTGTTTCTTTTTGTGTGTTTTTCCTGCCCCATTTCTTACACATCTCATCTCACGTTTTAATTTTGCATTTATGTTTTTCTAGGACTGTGTCTGGCATTGATAGCACAATGTTGATATGATTAGTGCATTTATTAGCTGCTTTTTTGTGTCATTTTGAAAAAATAACTTTAAAAGGGCAAAATAAGTTCATCACTGGAGACAGAAAAAAATGTAGTTTTAACCAACAAACATGTTTCTGTACTTCAAGCAGAAGAAATGAGTCTTTGGATGTTACATTATGCTCATATGAATGTACAGCTGTGAATCTGAGACCATAATTATCAAGATTAGGAAGAAAATAACTGTATGGCTGGAAATCAAAGACTGTAATTACCAAGATCAGAGTGAAAACAACTGAATGGCTGGAAATCAAAGACTGTAATTACGAAGATTAGAGTGAAAACAACTGTATGGCTGGAAATCAAAGACTGTAATTACGAAGATTAGAGTGAAAACAACTGTATGGCTGGAAATCAAAGACTGTAATTACGAAGATTAGAGTGAAAACAACGGTATGTCTGGGCCATGATTATGAAGATTAGAGAGGAAACAACTTTATGCTGTAAATCATGGGCCATGATTACAAAGAGTAGAGAGAACACAACTATATGCTGTGAATCATGGGCCATGATTACAAAGAGTAGAGAGAACACAACTATATGCTGTGAATCATGGGCCATGATTACAAAGAGTAGAGAGAACACAACTATATGCTGTGAATCATGGGCCATGATTACTAAGATTGAAGAGAAAACGGCTGTATGCCTGTGAATCATAGGCCATGATTACCAAGATTAGAGAGAAAACAGCTGTATGCCTGTGAATCATGGGCCATGATTACTAAGATTGAAGAGAAAACGGCTGTATGCCTGTGAATCATAGGCCATGATTACCAAGATTAGAGAGAAAACAGCTGTATGCCTGTGAATCATGGGCCATGATTACCAAGATTAGAAAACTACTAGCTGCTGTTAAAGGACTTATCTGTAGAAGGCTGAGATTCCGAGAGCAACTAACAAAACCAGTGTCCAAATTTGACTGAAAGCAGATCTAGACATGATTACCCACATAAGTACATGTCATCATGTTTTATCTGGAATGAACACATAGAGACAAAAATTGCAGACAAAAAAAGTAATTCAGTTGAGGAGGACACAGGGGGACGCTGCACAAGATGCCAACAGGTAGGAAGGGTTGACATGCGTTGGTTGTGATCCTGTGTTTATTTGTGGGATGTGTTGAGTGGGGAAGATTTCAATGAGTTGTAAACAAATATTGACGAAGGAAGAAATGTTAGAAGGACTGACAGACTGACCTGGAAAATGAAAAGCTACTAAACACAGAACAATAGCTGGAAAGCTCAACAAAGGGAAAGTGAAAAGATACTCACAAAAATACGACAGAACATTTCCAGACTTTATGAGTCAACAGAATAACAGACCAGTCAGTAGTCAACCAGGAAATACATATATTCACTTGTTCACTACCAGAAGGTCTTCGAGGAACTTTGTTAGGAAGGAAATGGCTAATGTGAACAATCAGGAGCTGTTTTGCTTTGAAGCGAACAAATACACGTAGGAAATTACCAGTGGTAGAACCAGATTTCCTCAGTATTTTGTAACCAGATGTAAATGGTAAATTAATATATTTTGCGATGGATGTAATTTATTGGCATCAGCAGATGACACATCATGTATTTCCTGTTACTGACAGAGTTAAGAGAAAATATGAACAGGAGAAGCTGTTGTGAAACAAAGTGTAAAAATATGGACAGGAAAACACTTCTCTGAAATAGAGGGGACATTTTTTTTTAAATATATGCCATTTCTCTTTGCAATGGAAGATGATTGTCATAAACTTATCAGGATCTCTGAAAGCATGGCTGTGGTAGAACATAGTCCCCTGTATGGCCCAATAGCTGAGTTAAAAGGTGGCCTTTTTCATTGACTGTAAAAGTAACTATTTTTCAATTTTATCCACTTATTATAATGTTGTTTCTAGAATATCTGTTATATAGTAACACTAGGTGGCTGATAAATTGAATGTACATTATGTGCTGATGCAGTATCAGCTGTGATTGTTTGAAACATAATTATGAGGAATGTATGTATAGATGACCGCATCTCTTTGAGATTTGTGAGCAGATGTGTATAAGTTATGAGTTAAACATTTTTCACAGCACTCCAGACACATCCACATGTGCTCATTTTTCTCTATCAAAGTATATATCTACATCCTCTCACTTATATTGCCAGCCATTTGATGATTGATAGATCTCGTATGTCTAGGGCCTTTCATGCTGACTGCATTGATCTTTGCCCAAATGTTTATAAGAAAGTAATGTGATAGAATCTTGAAAGATTTCTACATTTTGTGTTCAGTTAACAAACCATATAGTTGAATATTGTTAAATATATATATATTTTTTTTTTTAAATTGACCTTGGCTTTCTGGTTGACCCAGTCTAAAATGAAGACCTGGAAATATCCTGGGAAGTAAAGGTGAGCAGAGTGATGTTGACCACATGACCCATTGAGTGCTGACTGGTCCATGAAAGTATGAGTAGCATCATTTGCCCACTATGCCACTGCCACTTCACTAGCTTTTCCTACAGACAGTGCCAAGTGATTTGATTTTGGTTGCCATGGCTGTCCACAGCTGTGTGTCAGGTGTACTGCCAATCATTTTCTACAGAAGTTCTTCATGCTGTGATGCCTGACTGTTGCCCTCAGACTTGAAAGGATACCTTCCGCCTTAGTTTACTTTCAGTGACCTATTGTTAGGGACATACGTACTTGTTTATCACCCCTCCCCCCTCCTGAAGATTTGGACCCTTTGAACCCACACATTTGGGAGCCCAGAGATGGCTGTATCTCTACAGAAATGGGACTGATCGGTTTGTGTCGGTTTCAGAACTTGACATCTTCAGTGTCCGTTTTATCCATCAAACTGTGTTCTTTTCATTTTTCTGTTGGTTCCTTGCCCCTTCATCTGTTGCCCTCAGATATGAAATCATACCTCCCTAATTAGCTTTCTTCAGTATATCATCATGCTTGTTAGGGAGGCAGTCCACATTATGCCCATCACAGCTCTGAAATCACCTTCCACATATATCAGGGACACCTCATCAGCTGGGATATATCTCCATCACCTCATCAGCTTCCACATATATCGTCACAACTCATCGCTTCCACATATATCATCACACCTCATCAGCTGTCCACATTTTATCCATCAAAACTCATCAGCTTCCACATTTTTATCATCACACCTCATCAGCTTCCACATATATCATCACACCTCATCAGCTTCCACATATATCATCACACCTCATCAGCTTCCACATATATCATCACACCTCATCAGCTTCCACATATATCATCACACCTTATCAGCTTCCACATATATCATCACACCTCATCAGCTTCCACATATATCATCACACCTCATCAGCTTCCACATATATCATCACAACTCATCAGCTTCCACATATATCATCACAACTCATCAGTTTCCACATATATCATCACAACTCATCAGCTTCCACATATATCATCACAACTCATCAGCTTCCACATATATCATCACACCTCATCAGTTTCCACATATATCATCACACCTCATCAGCTTCCACATAATTTCTCACTACGTGTAGTTAGTTGACTACCCATGATTTGTGTAGGTGAGCATGTTGCCATTTACATCTGTATCATCATAGCTCATGTGTGTGCAGCCTATATCATCATGTGCACCTGCTCGCATGCATACGTTTTTTATGTGTGTTTGACCAAATTATTACATATTATGTGCTTATAGACTTGGGAACAGTTGTAATCATCATGAATTCCACATATATCATCACCCTCATCAGATCATGTCAGGATATATCTTTGTCACCTCATTGCTTACTGCATTTTACAGTCACACCTTATCAGTCTTCCACAGGTATATCACATGAAAAATAAGCATCTCCACATATCATCATCACCACCTTGTATTAGATTCTCATATTTCATCTCACATTTTCAGCTTCGTGTTTTTATTCACTCTTCAGAGTTCCATATTATCTTCACACCTCATCACTTTACATTGTATCATCACACCTGTTGGCAATGTCTTCACAATATATCATCACACTTCATCAGCTTCCACATATATCATCACACCTTCATTTTTTTTAACATATATCATCACACCTTATAAAGGAACAGACAATATATCTCTGCCCAATATGTTGCCATATGTCACCTTATTTTCAGTAAAATCAGCTTCCACATATATCATCACCTGTATCAGTTGTTATCACATATATCATCACACCTGCATCAGCTTTCACATATATCATCCCACCAATCATCAGCTTTGACATATATTATTTTTTTTCTGTCTAGCTTCCACATATATCATCACACAGTCTCAGCTTCCACATATATCATCACACCTAAATCAGCTTCCCCGAAAATATAAATCACAGTCTCATCATATTCCACTGACTATCATCACAGCTCATCAGCTTCCACATATATCATCACAGCTCATCAGCTTCCACATATTCATCACACTCATCAGCTTCCACATAATGGTCATCAGTACCATCACCCCTCCCTCTTTTTTTCATCACATTTCTCATCAGCATTACTGAGATAGATACAATCATTCTTCATCAGCTGTCCACATATATCATCACACCTTATCAGCTTCCACATATATTGTCTGCATATCTTGCCTTCCACATATATCTTCTTTCTCATTTTGCTTCCACTATATCCACCACACCTCATCTTCATTCCACATATATCTTCACACCTCTTCTTCTTTGACATATATTTCTTATCTTGATCATATCTCTTGCCTTCATATTTAATTTTTCACTACGTGTTTTTTTAGTTGACTACCCATGATTTGTGTACGTGAGCATGTTGCCATTTATATCTATATCTGTACATTTGTGTGTGTGCAAGCCTATGTGTATGTGCATGTGCTCGCATGCATCACTTGTTTTTCAGCAAGAGTCTGTTTGGAGGTTTTTGAATCTCAATTATTACATAACTTTAGCTATTATAGACTTGGGAACAGTTGTAATTATTCATGAATTGTGTTTTGTATATTCCATCATCAGATCATATCAGGATAATCTTTGTCAGGAATTGCTACTGCATTTTACAGTCATTTCATTATCAAGTCTTGGAAGGTTAGTTACATGAAAAATAAGCATCTGCCAGTCTCATTAGAATAATTCTTGTATTTAGATTCTCATTTTTTACTCCATTTTCTGTGGCGTGTTTTTAGTTCATCTCTTCAGAGTTGGAAATTTTCTTTTAGCAGGTTGACTTTAATTGTATTTAGATATATCGTGTTGGCAATGTCTTCATAATTACATCATTAGGCAAGCCAGGTTTTTCAACTGGATATTTATTTGTTTTTTTTTAATTTGTGTCATACGAATTTGTTGTAAAGGAACAGACAAGCTCTCTGCCCAATATGTTGCCAATGTTTTTCAGTAAAAGTGTATTGTAAATTACCTGTATTGTTGTTATCATTGAAGAGTGGCTGGTTGAGTGGTTGAGAATGCAGGGTTTTCATGTGGGAGACCCAGGTTCCAATCCTAGGTAAGTTTGAGTTGGATTTTTTTTTTTCTGTCTAGGGCGTGAATAAAAGTCTATACTGCACAGTCTAAGGCAACAGCACTAGCCATGCAGCCCTAATTAAATACCCCTACCCCAAAAATAGTAAATACACAGTCTGGTATATGATACTGACTTTAGAAAATTGAGCTGTGCTTCCTGGATAAAAGAGGCAGGAGTCAGCCAGCACAGTGGTGAGCACCGGTACTTTTTTTACTGACAGAACATAATGGTATGCAGTACCAGCACCCCCCCCCCTTTTTTTTTTAGGCATTAATTTCTCAGGCATTACTGAGATAGATACAATCATTCTTAACTCACTGTACAAAAGACTGTCCTTTAGAACATGTTATGCAGAAAATCATCTCTTGTCTGCATATCTTGCCTGGTCTATTGTCTTCTTTCTCATTTTTTTTTTTCTCTTTTCCACCGCCATTTTCTTCATTCCTTTGTCTTCTTTCTTGTCTTCTTCTGTTGACTGTTTTCTTATCTCTGTTATCTTGATATCTCTTGCCTTCAATATTTAAGTTAAACTCTCTTTTTTTGCCATGGCCAGAAGCTTTAGTTTAGGATTTGCTGCCATAGTACAGTTATGCTCATCTAATTCAAACGAAAAGGTAAGTATCGTTAGCTGGGCAAAGATCACTTGTTTCTTCAGCAAGAGTCTGTTTGGAGGTGATATGTTCTAATCTCAGTGTGGTTGTTATAACTTTCAGCTATTATGTTTTTTAGCATATCCTTTGTTTCTTTCCTCTACCTGTGACTGTTATTTATAAAGTCCTTAAGAATCCACATAATTTGTGGCCAGAATAACCTAACTGAATTGTCAAAGGATCACAGAGGATGAAAGTCTAGGTTTCACACTGATCAAATAATTGGAGCTTTCCATGTGGGTTTTGGGACCCCATGTGGGTTCTGGGGCCCCTATGAGGGGGAGGGGGGACAGACCCACTGCCCCTAGGAATACATGTCGTAATAGACAACTAATCAGGGATTTGATGAAATTTTGTGTGTTTGGCCTAATGGTGCAGATATCACAGCCTACCTTAAACTACAACCCAATATGCCACCCGCCGTTTTAATGATGAACGCAGAAAAAGAAATGACAGGAGAACCTCTTCCTGTTGCGCCCTGTCCCCAGAATGTGCCAGAAGTCTGACATACCTTCCAAAAATCAGCATCCCTCTCCACATATGTAACATTCTGGTACCAATTTTGTACATCTCGATTATTTCTGAGCTTGTAAAAAAGGGGAGGGCGACAACAACTCTGCAACACATTCTCCCCGTATATGATAATTCAGTAGCAAACAAGCGTTATACCAGCCTCTCTCTGTAGGACGCAAGCTATTTTCAGGGCACAGACGACTTAAACGTCGAGGCACAAGACTTCAGATGTAAACACACAGTCTACTAGCCTGTCAAAATGACTGACTCCGGCGTTCATTTCACTTCACCCTAGATTTTGTTATAGTCTAGTTAAAGTAAAATAATACAAAAAATTAATGATAAACGATCAGTGGGAAATGCTGAAAGAGTATCCACCAAACAAGCAAATAGATTTTACCAGAAAGAAGACGAATAACTAAACAGAGATGAAAGACCGAAGAAATTTTAAAATTAATGGATGACAGAAAACAATGTTTGAATGACAAAGAAAAATAGGACAAGCTAAAAAAAAGAAATAAGACATAAGTGTATAAGGGCAATAAAGATTGGCTAAAGTTGAACACAGTCCTGTTAAAGATGCAAAAAGTGCATAAACAAATTAATGATCTAACTGGAAGAAGGATACGAGTACACACAGGATGTCGAAATCAAAAGCAGGAGAGATCTTAATGGAGGAAGATGATATAATAACTAGAGGGAATTAATACATAAGAGAGTTATATGATGGAAAGAGAGCATAATTACCAGAAGAAAGACATTTAGAAGGTCCGTCTATACTAAAGGAAGAAGTTAGCGATTCTATTTAAACATATGAAGAAAGGAAAGTCAACTGGGCCAGATGAAATTTCAGTAGAACAATTAGAAGTACTGGGGGAATTTAGGGTAGAAATATTAACTAAACTGTTGAATGACATTTATAACACTGGGTACACACCCAACAATTAATATGATGAAATCTGTATTTATTGCATTACCCAAAAGACCAGGAGTAATTGAGTGTGAAAAATTTCGTACAATCAACTTAATAAATCATGTCACCAAAAAACTACTTAAAATTATAATGAGAAGAACAATGATAAAAATGGAAATGAATGAAGAGCAGTGTGGATTTATGGAAGGTAAAGGGATAAGTAATGCAATATACATATTACGAACACTGATAGAAAGATCAATGGACATACAAAAAGACCTCTCTATATAGTGAAATAATTTTGAGGGAAATTAAAGAGAAAGCAGGAATCACAGTTAGAGGGAACAGTATAAACAATCTGTGTTATGTAGTCGATATAGTTTTTGATAGCTGAAAATGCAAGTGATTTACAACTGTTGGATGTTGTGGGGATGAAGAATGCCAAGAAAGGACTTTCGTTGAATATTAAGAAAGGGGAAAGTAATGGTTAAAACAAAGAAGGAGATAACTCCACATTTTGATACCTCAATTGAAAGAAAAAGACTTAACCAAGTCAATAATTTCAAATATCTGGGAACAGTCGTATCATCAGATGGAAAATGTGTGACAGAGATTAAAAGCAAAATAGGTCAATCGAAAGCTGCATTTCAGAAAATGAAAAACATCTTATGCAATAAATCGCTCTCATTTTATGTAAGAAAAGGGAGTGCTAAAATGTTACATAGAACCTGTTCTGGTGTATAGCTTGACGTCCTTACGTCTTTTGCAGGATGTAATTTTTTGTTATTTTAAGCCCCACTCTGGCTTTTTCCAGGGGCCGCAATATAGGCAGGCCATAAAAATGGCCAAATGTCTGAACGCGGTTTCTGAGACCTCTCCACGGTGATCCTCATCCGCATGGTGGCACTTTGTGTCATCGGGTGTTTGTCGCTTGTGTGATGTCCTGGTGGGGTAGAAAGTCAGTCAGTCAGTCAGTTGGAATGTCAGCACAAAAGTTAAGAAAACAGTGGAAGCAACAAAAATCTGGTTTCTGAGACGAATATTACGATTACCTTGGACGGCTAGAGTAACTTGCGACGTTTGTTTTAAAGAAGCTAATGAACGTAAATCTCTATATGCAACAATAAGAAAGAGACGAACACTGTTCTTTTGCCACGTAATGAGAAGAGAGACACTGGAGAACATCCTGATAACTGGAAAGATAAGTGGAAAAGGGGATATAGGCAGACCAAGAGAGCTGGTGCTGGATGGGCTGAGACGATGGCCTGGAGGGATATCATCAAGAGAACTGTTCCAGGCAACCAGGGATTGTGATCTGTTGAGATGCATGATCACCTACGCCAGTTGGTAGGGCACATAATGATGATGATGATTCAAATAAACTATTTTTTTACAAACTTTCTGGAAAACAATGAGTTAAATAATAACCTACTTAGTACTGAAAGAGTTAATATCCCCAACCTTTGAGAAAGGGGAAGAGAATACTGAAAATGGTAGGAATTGTCACGAGCAGATGTGAAGGGAGCAAGTGAGTAAAAATTAAAACGATGGTGATGAAACTGGGTGAGCTGCATGCGACAGCTAACGATATGACTATTTGGCTTGAGTAGGTCGAGGGCCTATGCTCCTTCGGAGAGAAAGGGTAGAATAAGTCTATAGCAATACTTTTGCTTTATGCTCCTCTTCGTGTGAATTCCAGTCCCAAAAGCTAGAATAGAACAAGCATGTCATAAGATTCAACTAATTGAGAGCTTCCTTCTAAGTTGGAGTGTATCTGCCTGAGTGGCAAGGAACCAACAAACTGCATACAAAAAAGCCATGTATGTAGAACGAATATGCACGCAACACTCAGGTTATGAAACAAGATCCAGAAGTAGACAAACAACCAGAACTTTCCGCCCCGAATTACAGCAGGTGAACGCGAAGAAAAAGAAGAAGAAAATTCATTCTCGTTCAGATTTGCAGTATCAAGACGCCATTTCCAGCTACAAGCAACACATGTGAGCCAAAATGTCGAGTCTTGCCGAGCTGACCTACTGACCTAGTCAGGTTGAGTTCGGCTGTCTCCGTACCCAGTCGGCTGGCCTCTATGACGCACCAGGATTTAAATATGTACAAGGTGAAGGCCGGGCCTGCAGTTATGTAGTTGCACACGACTCGTGTCGGGTTGGCAGTTAGTCGAGGGCTGTTTCTCTGATCGGATCATCCTTGTCTCACTCTCCTTGTTTCAGTTTATTGTTGTGGTCTCCGGATTGTTTTATACCGCAAAAATGCCAGCAACAAAGGATCAGCTCACCAAATATGAAAAGGTATGGAATAGTAAATATCTGACTTTAAATGAAATTCTAGATTGAGCTTTAAACGTGTTGTATATAAATAAAATTTGTGTAAAACGCAATGTTTGTAGTCAGTGACTGGCTGTGCTGTTTATAAGTAGTCCCCCCACTGAATCATGTTTTCTCTGGTAAGTTCACAGTATATGGGATTTGTTTTATTGATAAGTATACATATCACATTTTTATTTTTTGCTCTTGAGGGATTTATACATTTTAATTATGATTTGCTCAGCTTCTTACTTTGTTTTTTTTTTTTTTTTTTAAATCTCAACTTTTGCTTACCAATTTAAAATTGGTTTGTTTCCAGTTCCATTTGTTTATTTTGCAGTGTCTGCTGGTTTTAACTCTTAGCCCGTTATTTTGTAATCGCCTGTAACCCTTAACTGATGTGATATTAAATGTTGTGAACTTTGCTAATGTTCGTTTTGGATAGATATTTACATATTCTTTCGATGTTGTGTTGGGGGAGTATACCGTAAGACTCAACAGCGCGTCTTGCGGGGATAGATACAAGACTTCCAACCAACAACAGAAAAGAAAGTCACCGCATTTCACATCAGAAGAGAGTATTTCCACATTGATTCATAAATTGTTTACTAGTTAGTCGACATGGTTGCTGAATTGTGTGAGGCAGTGTCCCAGATCGTCTAACCTACAGGAGTTGGGATCTTATTAGTTTATCGGATGATTTACGGGCAAAAAGTGTTGGATGTTTTCCTAAATGGTTTTGTCAAAGTCGCCAGTTCGATGCCTGATTGGTTAAGCTGGGTTGTGTGTCTCGCACACCTCCCGGAATAAATTATCCTTCTCAAGGACAAAAAAATGCGGAGGGAGCGTCGAAATATTTGAAACACGCAGTAAACAGGGAGCCTCTGGGCTCACTCAATTGTCTGGTCCAAAAATAGATTTGTTGTTACCAATCAGTATTCTTTCTCTACAACAGAAATCAGCATGATAAAGTTATACAATATTCCTTGTCTTTGAGTGAAATAGTATGTTAAGCTAGGGAAAGTAAGCGGTAGCGATTTTCCCATAAATAATATATCCAGTCTAACCCTTGAGGTCCTTGTATTTTGTATATGGCTGACACTCACTCTTGACTCTAACGGGGAAGGCAAGACAGGCGTAAAGTATAGTCAGAACCTGCTGGCATATGAAGTATTGAAACTTTGCTATTTGCTGCTGATGTCAACGGAGCCCATGCGTGCTTTAACTAATGTCCGCTTTCAACTCTTTGAGTCGGCTAAGTCGATGCGAACGCTTCGAAATGACGGGATTCCGGGTTTGATCCCATTGTTTCGACAGAGGTATCAAGAAAGTCGACCGTCCAGAAAGCAATCGCAAACCACTGGACGTAATTTGCCTAGAAAAACCACACAACAGACAGGGGCTGTAAAAGGAAAAAGCAACTAACTAACCTTTCAACTCATCTCTGATTTGTACTTTTAGTTAGTTTTCATTTCCCCCTAACGCGAAGCATGTTTAGTGAAAGATAAAAACTCCATTTCCATGCAGTTGGGAAATATTGGAGTCATGAAGCTAAACTATATAATATAACAAATCTCAACTTTTGAAATGACTGTTGTAACTAGCATTTCGCTGGCTGTTGTATTTGGCAGAAGACGTTCTGCCATCAAAGTCATGTGGTGGCAGTGACACAATCTTGCCTGGAGGATGATAAACCTGTGATTGCAATAGTCCAATAGTACTGAAATTTCCATTTCTTGTTTATACTTTTAGACTAATGAAATGAAAAGACGCAACATTAAGGCTTTTCTTTTCCTAGTAATGGAATAAATCAAACATATGCATAACTGATCACAAAATCTTGAAAATGGAGTGAACAACCATATACGTAGCCAGGCTGATCTGAAAATCGGGCAAACCAAGCACATAACAAAAGTCTGTTTTCAGTTTTTCACATACCTTAAGCTGTTAGTTATTATTAATGTCAAACTTATTTTCATTAGCTGAAAACTGTCATATGGGAAATTATCAGTTGTTATATTTGTGAAACTTTCAGTTTGTCAGATCTGGGCAATGTCAATTTGTCTTATGTGGGAAATTCAGTTTTCATAAATGAAGCTGTCATTTGACTTTAACATTTTTATTTTGCAATAAACATTTTTGTTTAACTCTTTGATTCTCAGGGGAGTTTAGCATCAGAGGCCCAAAGGGTGGTAATGCATTTATTTAATTTCAAAAGTGTAACACATTAAAACAGACAATGTTAATTAAACTTGCCACGCAACATACACACATTGTACATCAAAGTGATCATGGATTGTTGGGAATAGAAATAGAATACTGCTACAACAAATAATTGCGTCATTAATTAAATATTAGTAAATAAACAGACTGTATGTTTACAGAAATTAGTAACATAAATACAAAAATTTCCACTTACCACCATATCACTCAAGGAAAACTCGTTAAAATATATCCTAACAGAATTACAAATGAATGTGAACCACTTAGTAATGTATAAGTAAAATCAATCTGTGCATTAGATAATGTTCCAGAGAATCTTTTAAAGCATCATAACAGAGCCCCATTTTTTGATAAAGATAACTGACTTTCAAAAAAAAGTTATCTTCACACAAAATGAAGTTTATGTAACACTCAATTTGCTTCTAATTTTGTAGCTATGTTTCTAAATGATAAAGTGAATAGCACTGGAACTAATTGACACAGAAGGAAAAAAATCACATTTTCACTAGTATTTATTCTGTGTGAGCTGACTTTCTATCATTGTACCCTTCACATGAGGTACACATAAGACCTATCCCTTATCAAAGTTTGACTCTTTAAATGACCTAAACATGTCTACTTCGCAACTGTATCTATCTAACTTTGGATAAATCTAAGAAACACACGTTTTATTTAAATTTAAGGCTTTTAAGGCCGTATATTGTGTTGGCATTCATGTAAAATACTGCTCGGTAAGCCTTGCAAATATACTATATTTTAGGCTTTTAAACCATGTTTTCACGATATCGGCCAGATATCAGATACATAAAACTCAAAAGGAAGTTGAAATTGAGCAGTCTGGGTTTTATTACTGCTCATCGTTAAATTAAAAACCTTCACTTGTCACGCCTCAATTGGGCCGCTGGATTGTCACCAGTTAGCACATGATGCATTCCATGTGACTCAAAGAGTTAAGAAATTTATCCTTTTTTTAAATGTGTGTGTGTGTTGAAAAAAAGGGATAAATATATATATCCTTTTTTTACACTCTTTTAAGTAAGCTTGTTGACAGTGAAACTAACATAACGACACACATTTTGATGTGTCAGTATGATTAGAAAAATCAACCATCTCATTCATTTTCTTATGCTTGTTTGTGCAGTTTGTCAAATAAAAGTTAGAAGAAATATTGAGTTTTACAGCTTAGACATCTAGTACAACAGAGAATCAATCCTCCAGGCACCATTTCCAATGGGAAGGTTGGATGCTAGGAATCTTCAACACATGCTGTCTCTCATCTCATCTTGACTGTATGCTATGACTCCTGTTTGTCAGTCTTTTGATGTTGTCATCCCACTTGTATCACTGTCTACTTCTTACTTTATTATCTTCGCCTTTTCCTTCCAGTATGGTTTTTTAAAAGTGTTATGTCTTTTAATGTGGTCAATTTATTTCACTTATCTCCTTTTTTAAATTTCATCAGTTACCATTCATTGTTATTAAAAAATGTAACTTGGTTTGTTCTGCTGCTATTGTTGTCTCTCTTTACCTTGTTAGATGCAAGCTACTTTAATTTTGTCTGTAGAGTGGAACTCCAATAGTCATCACTAATCAACTCCTACAGGTAGAATGAATATTAAAAATGACAAATATCAAACACATTTTTCCCATAGGAATTACCCAAAATTTGTTTAATACATTTCATTCCCAGGCCCAAATTTGATCTGTCTACTCTTCACCTTTTGGATAGAAGAAAAAACTATTGTTTGGGAGGGGAGTTACCTTCCATTATGACATCAGGCAATGTCACTTCTGGTAAATTGATGTCCTGATGATTCATCAGCATTTCCAGACAGTTTACCAACACTTATTTGTTTTTAATCTATCCCCCCCCCCCCCCCCCCCACCGACCCGAAATTTTACAAAACACATCATCATTAAATGAACTGATTAGTTGATTAACTTAAGCAATGTTTGGTAGAAATGTACATAAAGATGGGGGATGTTAAAATATGAATATAAAAGGCAAGGGGAGCTTTCATAGCACTAGGGAATTTGTGGAGGTCAACAGAAATGACAACTAATACTACACTTGACATTTGTAATTCTAATGTCAAACCAGTACTGTTGTATGGAGTGAAAACATAGAGAACAACTAACACAGTTACTAAAATCACTACAAACATTCATTAACAAGTGCCTAGTGAATAAAGGAACTAAATGGTATTATCAAATTGCTAATGTAGAGCTTTTGGAGATAAGTAAACAAGTTCCAGTGGACCAAGAGGCGAAAAAAGGAATTGGTGTTTGATAGGTCACACATTGAAAAAAATCTGAGAAAATAAACAAGAACGTCTTTGCACTGGAACCCATATAGGAATAGAGAAGAAGACGAAAGAAACACATGAAGGAAGCTGGGGAGATAGAACACCATGGCATAAGTTAAAGACATATGCTCCATTGGGAGATAGAAGGTAGAAGAACACGATGTTTAGGTTCCGTTTCTTGTTGTAAACCTGCATTTTTCTCTAAATGGACAGCGAAACATAATTTCAGCACTTGGAACCGACCCATTATCTTTTTCCTTGATTGGTGAAATTTCTGTTATTGCTTCAGCTTTCTCTTATTATGAAGCTCGAGTAGCTCTTATGTTGTGAGATTCATTCTGTGACCCTCCTCGCCAGCCACATCAGAGGAGGGATGAATATTGACTTTTTGGGCGAAAATTAAACAAAAATGTCAACAAAAAACAGACCAGATTTTTTTTTTTATGAAGCATAATGGTGTGAACTGTAGTTTGCTCTGTTATTGTCTTCCAATTCCTTATTAGATGTAATCATTTACCTTCCTTTTTCTTTTCCCTAACAGATTGAAGCCTTTGTGAAGGGCTTCAAGCTGTCTAGTGCAGCCTACAAGCGAGTCATGACTTTGCTGAATCAAGAAATGAACAATGGATTGAAAGGGCAGTCCCATCATGTTGCAGATATTAAAATGTTTCCCACATTTGTGAGATCTCTTCCAGATGGATCTGGTAAGTGTTTAGTTGTTATGTAGTTTATTTCAGTGATTTTCAGTCAGTTGGAATCCACTACTCTTCTTTAAAAGAAATTTTTAGTTGGAATCCACTCCTCTTCTTTGGAGAAATTTTTAGTTGGAATCCACTCCTCTTCTTTAGAGAAATTTTTAGTTGGAATCTACTATTTTCTTTAGAAGAAATTTTTAGTTGGAATCCTCTACTCTTCTTTAGAAGAAATTTTTAGTTGAAATCCACTACTCTTCTTTAGAAGTTTTTAGTTACAGGAGATCAAACTCCAATTTAGCTTTCTGTTTTAAGTTCAAGGGTCATTTTCATGGCTGTACTGAGTTTAGCTCATGAAAGTTTTTAAATGCACTAATTCTGCTGAATTTATTTTCTTTAAGCTGGTTAATTAGTAACCCACTATCCATATATGAAGAATTCAACTGTAAGAACACTACAGATAAAATATGTGTGTAGTGAGAAATAAATCAGAAATGTTTTACATTTTTGTAAGTATATTATTTGGGGTGTAATGTGTGAGTTAAACAATTTTGGATTTACTGAATAACTTTCTTATTATAAATCCAGTTACACAAAAAAGGATCACACAGTGATTTGTGATATGTAGCAAGATTAATTACTAATTGTTCTACTATTTTAATGCCAGTCTTTAGTGGATTGGGAATCAAAGTAGGGTTAGAGAATGAATCATGCTGGATTGGGAAACAGAGTAGACTGAGAGAATGAATCATGCTGGATTGGGAAACAAAAGTAGGCTGAGAGAATGAATCATGCTGGATTGGGAAACAGAGTAGACTGAGAGAATGAATCATGCTGGATTGGGAAGCAAAAGTAGGCTGAGAGAATGAATCATGCTGGATTGGGAAACAAAATTAGGCTGAGAGAATGAATCATGCTGGATTGGGAAATAAAGTAGGCTGAGAGAATGAATCATGCTGATTTGGGAAACAAAAGTAGGCTGAGAGAATGAATCATGCTGGATTGGGAAACAAAGTAAGGTGAGAGAATGAATCATGCTGGATTGGGAAACAAAAGTAGGCTGAGAGAATGAATCATGCTGGATTGGGAAACAAAGTAGGCTGAGAGAATGAATCAAGCTGGATTGGGAAACACAAGTAGGCTGAGAGAATGAATCATGCTGGATTGGGAAACAAATTAGGGTGAGAGAATGAATCATGCTGGATTGGGAAACAAAGTAGACTGAGAGAATGAATCATGCTGGATTGGGAAACAAAAGTAGGCTGAGAGAATGAATCATGCTGGATTGGGAAACAAAAGTAGGCTGAGAGAATGAATCATGCTGGATTGGGAAACAAAATAGGGTGAGAGAATTAATCATGCTGGATTGGAAAACAAAGTAGGCTGAGAGAATGAATCATGCTGGATTGGGAAACAAAGTAGGGTGAGAGAATGAATCATGCTGGATTGGGAAACAAAAGTAGGCTGAGAGAATTAATCATGCTGGATTGGGAAACAAAGTAGGGTGAGAGAATTAATCATGCTGGATTTGGAAACAAAGTAGGCTGTGAGAATGAATCATGCTGGATTGGGAAAGCAAAGTAGAGTTAAAGAATGAATCATGCTGAATCAGGAAACAAAGTAGGCTGAGAGAATGAATCATGCCTTCTTAATGAGCTGCTGACTACCAGCTAACTTTTTTTTCTCTCTTTTTTTCCTTCTTCAGAAAATGGAGAATTTTTGGCCTTGGATTTGGGTGGAACTAATTTCCGAGTGTTGTTGGTCAGACTTCAAGGTCATGAGATTGATATTCAAAGCAAAACCTACTTGATTCCACAGAGAATTATGTTAGGCACAGGAACTCAGGTAGGAATTTTCGAATTAGTATAAATACTTGACATAGTCTCGTGTGGAAAAGAAAGACCTGTCAAAGATCATTACATATACCCTAATTTGCATCACAGTACTAGATGTGACCTATGTATTTTTTTTTATCTGAGGAATCATTTTATGGACCAAACCCTAATAACCCTCCCTACTTCTCCCTTTCCAGAATAACAAAAATCTATCAGAACATAAATCTTTCAGAACATAAATCTGTCAGAACATAATAACTTCTTGAACAGAATAGTACTACTTCGACCATGTGAGTTAGGTTGGCATAGACATGCTGAAATTTCAAAGTACTATTTTGAGGTTAGATAAATAAATAAAGCTAATAGACCAGTATATTAAAGAAAAATGTAAAAAAAACAAGTAACATTTATGTCATTTCAGTTTTCCGGTTACTTCTTGTAACTCAGTCTAAACTTTTGTGACCTTAAATTATATTTTGGGGAATCATCTATTTAACATCTGAAATAATACTGTTCCATTATTTATATAGAGCAGCACGAGCATAATCATTTACAAACATGATTAATTACAGTTTAAAATTAACAAATGTGTAATTCTATATATAAGGTGGTGTGTTACAGGACGGGGTAATAAATGAATTCAGTACTGATTGGTGAACTTATTGAGAACATTATTATGTAAGAATTATGACTTAGTGTTTATGTGTGCTAATTCACGTCAGTAGCTTAATTACCAGTGGCTTATTTAAAACGTTGAGTGTTAGAATAGTGCAGTAATTAGAGCAATGATGTATTATAATGACTAGTAAATGATAATTAGTTGAATTTGCTAAAGACATCATGTGTCAGACTTATCAGGGACACAGAAGACAGACTCCCAAGTGTGTGTTCTTAGACTCTGTTTTGGAGAGCAAAGAGTAGACCCACTGTCCCTAAATGTGACTAATTAGGGATGTTTCCTTCAAAGTCAGAGTGCATCTGACTGAGGCAAGGAACCAAAAGTCTGCATACAGATAAACCTAATCTGTAAAATGGATGTGCATGCAAAACTCAAGACAGAGTCCATAAGTGGGCAAACAGTGAGAATTTTCCGCTGGAGTTTATGGCTGGTGAATGCTAAGAAGAAGAAGAAGAAGACAGACTGTTGTGGAGGAATATGACTGTATATGCCACCCGTAAATGCTTGTAAAGATAATATTATTTTTGCTTAGTCTTTATATTAAGCATGCATATTATACATTACTTTCTGTTTCATTCTGTATAGCTGTTTGATCACATCGCTGATTGTATTGGCAAATTTGTTTCCGAGCACGACCTTTTGAACCATTCACTTCCTTTGGGGTTCACCTTCTCTTTCCCTTGCCAACAAGAAGGCTTGGCCAAAGCTCGACTGTCAAAATGGACTAAAGGGTTCCGTTGTGAGGGTGTGGTGGGGGAAGATATCTGTGAGCTGTTACAGGAAGCACTGAAGCGACGAACGGTAAGCAACTATGACTTTTTAAACTCGTTTCTTTAAGCATCATAACTAAAGTCTTTGTTTTAAGCAGTAGCATTTTCTAGTTTTTTTTTTTTTTTCCTTCGAGGGGAGTATGTTATTCGTAATTAAGAGATATGGACTGACCAGTATACAGGATCTCAAGGTCACCTCGAGGATGAAAGTTAAGGAGGTGAGAAAGTTGGCACTGCAGCTACTGGCTTGTCGGCTTACTGTGATAAGAGCAGTGTTTCTGCAAAGGACCTGCTACATGATGCAATACTGCAGTACTGATGCAGTGTATACATAGCATGTATTTGCTGTGTGCTGTTATTAGGAAAATTGTTCCTGAACACCAAGGGCAGAGATGAGTGGAGATGCACAAATGCTTTGCCATTTGGCAAGGAACATGATGATAGTCTTAACCACTGTAGGCGAAAACATCTGTCGCACACTTATTTGCATTACTACCTCTTTTTGGAGTTAGTTCACAGTTCATAATGTTTAACCATCTGGCAAGCCCTAGCTGTTAGTTGCTTCAATTTAGCTGCTTTAACCTGGTGAGTCATAAAATGTAATGCACTGTATTGCACATGGCTAAGAAAATATTGCATACCAAGTGGGTGAAAAACTTTGATGCATTAAACATTTGTTATAGTAAGAATGATAGACTAGGCTGCTGATAAAATTTTTGGAATTATTAAGTCATTCATAATACAAGCCACCTGTGTTTGTGTCTTTTGTTTTTTAAAGAGACCCTGTCATCATTTTGAGATAGGAATTGTAGTGTCTTGATAGTTTTTCTTTCTCTGAACATTCATCAGCTGTAAACTCCAGCTGAAAGTTCTGGTTTGTTTGTCCGCTTCTAGACAGTAGTTTTGTTCCATAACTTAAGTTTTGCATGCAAATCCATTTTACTTATTTGTATGCAGACTTTTTGTTCCTCATCTCTCAGACAGATGCAATCTTGACTTTGAAGGAAACACCCCTAATTAGTCACCTTTTATGACATGCTTGTTGGGGGGAGGGGGGTCTGTTCTTTTCCCCTGACAGTAGGGTCCCAGAATCCACACAGGGAGTGAATGTTAAAGTCATTCATGATACAAGTCGTGTGTGTGTGTGTGTTTTAAGAGGCCCTGTCATCATTTTACAGCAGTGTTTCTAAAACTTTTCTTAGTCACGGTGCTTTTTTTTTTTAATTAAAATTTTTCCGCGGCGCCCTAACCTAAGTAAAAGTATGACTATTCGTATGTAGAAGGTTAAAAAAAAAATTAAACTCGTGTATCTTCGAATATTTTGTGACGCCCCTGTGAAGAAGTCACGGCTCCCTTGGGCGATGTGAAATCACTGGTTTAGAGGTTTGAAGGGTTCTATCTCTGACTATCAGTGCTTATAAATTTATTATTTCTCATGTTATTTCAATTATTTCAAGCTGACCAGTTATTGATGGTTCTCTCTGTTGTTTTTTTAGCTAGTTAGAAGCTGTTAGTTGCTTTTACACCAGTTGTTGCTGTTGGATTACCTTTACCTTTAGCAAAATAACAGTGAAATCATTGACAAAGAATTACTATAATAAACAACCTTATTTTGACAAGTCAGCATCTGTTGCTTACGTGTTGTGTAAGGCAGAAATATTCAGTTAAAATTAAGCTGCAGACAGTTTGGCAAGAAACTGCTTTGCATTGATTTTGATTATGGTATGGAGCGTCAATCAGAAATCAATGATGAACTACTGAACCTCCACTGATCATACATAGATGGTGATAAGAGAGAAACACTATTTTGGCCTTCGTTTGTGAGAGATCCCACATTGAACTTGTTATTTTTTGTTGCTGCTGTAAATGTTTGTCTATTCTGAGATGTAATCTGTTTGTTGCTTGTTGCTGTACAGAACTGCAAGGTGGAGATCGTTGCAGTTGTTAATGATGCAGTTGGTACGCTCATGTCAGCTGCTCACGTTGATCGTAACTGTGAGATCGGGCTTATCCTCGGCACAGGTTGCAATGCTTGTTACATGGAATACCTGGATAATGTGGGTACTTGGAAGCATGATGATGAAAAAGACCATCATCCCAGACAGGTGAGCATATTATCTGCCTTGCATGTCAGCAGCTTGGTGTTGTTTTTGTATCGAGAACATTGTTTTGTACTGGGTTTTTTCCTTCTGTATTTGTAATGTAATTCACATATAAACAAAATTGTACTATGGGACAGGAATTGAGGTTACAATACTGAATATAACAACTGGGCGTCACAGCAACAGTTGTGGCCGGCATGTTGCCTGCCCATCATTTGTTTCATTCCTCTCTGCAGCAGGTTGTTATTTAAGTGCTAATTTCTCCCAGACTGTTTGAGCTTAAAATGGGTAACAAGAAATGTTCTGGCAAGAACAGATAACATTTTTGATATTGATAACGTCACCCATTTAGTGGTAGTGGGTCTGTACAAATAGTGGGTAGCTCTGTTTACCCTTAATGTCTTAGAACTTGAGATAGAGCTATTTACCTTTATTTTTTTTAATGGCAGTTGCCTTAATAAGAAAATGTACTGGCACGCTAGTTAATGAGTTGCTTGGTTAAAAAAATGTTTTAAAATGTGGGACTGTTGTATATCAAGTTAGACTAGACCAGTGTTTTTCAAATGGTCATCCACAGACCATCTGTGCTCCACAGAATTGCCCTGGTGGACCGAAAAATATTTCTCTCTAATCATGTATTGGTTACATTCTTCTTCTTCTTTCGTTTGCCTGAAATAAGTTGTTTATATCAGCAATTTTGTCTCATGTATAAATTTCACTGTTGTTGTTAGTTCATTCAGTGGTCCATAGAGTTTACATTCCACTGTTGTTGTTAGTTCATTCAGTGGTCCATAGAGTTTACATTCCACTGTTGTTGTTAGTTCATTCAGTGGTCCATAGAGTTTACATTCCACTGTTGTTGTTAGTTCATTCAGTGGTCCATAGAGTTTACATTCCACTGTTGTTGTTAGTTCATTCAGTGGTCCATAGAGTTTACATTCCACTGTTGTTGTTAGTTCATTCAGTGGTCCATAGAGTTTACATTCCACTGTTGTTGTTAGTTCATTCAGTGGTCCATAGAGTTTACATTCCACTGTTGTTGTTAGTTCATTCAGTGGTCCATAGAGTTTACATTCCACTGTTGTTGTTAGTTCATTCAGTGGTCCATAGAGTTTACATTCCACTGTTGTTGTTAGTTCATTCAGTGGTCCATAGAGTTTACATTCCACTGTTGTTGTTAGTTCATTCAGTGGTCCATAGAGTTTACATTCCACTGTTGTTGTTAGTTCATTCAGTGGTCCATAGAGTTTACATTCCACTGTTGTTGTTAGTTCATTCAGTGGTCCATAGAGTTTACATTCCACTGTTGTACTTTATTGTGTCAAATTCAATGCTGTCCTGGACTACATGCTCTGCTGTCTGGAGCACCTCTCCACAGGTACACATGGCTCTTGAATTTTGTGTACATGTGGTTGGTTACATCACTCCACCACTACCTTGTGCACAGCCTCTAAGACGTTGCACCTGAAAATTAAGTGCCAGAAGATAGGCATTTCGTTAGCTGTCGGGTGGTCCTCAAAACAATTTTTCATGTTTTAGTGGTCTGCAAAAAATGGTTGAAGAACACTGGACTAGACTATAGAGGATACTGTATTTACTTGGACGCTTCAACTGAAAACCCTAAAAGTGTGATAGAGGTTACAATAATCATGCCATTGTCTTATAATCTGTCTCTATTGTTGTTAACGATGTCAAGAATGTTAAGCACACAACATCACTATGTAATCAACCATTGTGACATCATAATGAAAGTTTGCAGATGGCCGTCCCACTTGTGACATGCACCAAAGAGGAGCAGCATTCTATGTTTTTTTTTTTAAACACTGAAGGGGTACATAGCACTTATGGGATCGTCCCAAGTGCTGTTATGTCATCTCTCAAAATTCAGTGTAACTCTTGTTCTTCTGCTTCTTCTCCTGTCATCCGAGAATGTAATTATGTTGTCCCAGTTCACAGCATCACTGCAGTATTTGCACCTGTCAGCCAACATATCCAACGTCTACAGGCATTTAATTGCCTGGGCTAGCTTTCCTGGTTGTCTGCTTCTTCTTCTCTTGTCGTCTCACTGATTTCAGGTTGAAGCGCAGTGTCGTGGTTTCTGTATTTGTCTGTGCCTTTCAGGTGGCTTTGGTGATGGATTTGTTCAACTTTTTACAGGTTACGACTACACCATTTATCCATAGCTTTCTTTGTCTTCCTCTTGCCTTCATCCCAGATGTTCTGCTGTAAAAAGTCTCACATGCATTTTGGCCTGGCTACGTTTTCACTAGATGGCCACACCATTTCATTCTTTGTCCTGGTTTTAATGTATTCAAAATTTAGAAGGTCTGTATGATATCTAGTAGACCCATACTTGATTTCTTACCTGTAGTGAATGCATGCCAAATATTGTAAATATAGTATTTCACAAGTAATGACAGTATATGGGCAGTCAAAGGTGACAACCATGACCTCTCACATTAGCATACAGAATTGAGCATTACATTTTTTCCCATGACCTTGCTGATAAAGGGGTCACAATATCAGGCCATTAATCAGGTCGCATTATCTTTTCAGCCCCAACTTGTGGAAAGTTATCTGTTATTTGCCCAGTAAAGTACTCCTCTATTTTGATCCTTTAATCTACACAGTATTCAAGTCATGACCACTTGAAGATGTTGTTCTCTTGGTCAGAAATTTGAAACTGATCTTTAACTCTGTGTTCATCCGAAGAAGTAATTGTGATACTTGCGCCTTTCACCTGGCACATCTGATTTCTGCATGCATTTGTTGACTGGGTTAGCCTTGCCAGAGATGTGAATACTGTTTCATGATGTTGAAACCTATGTTTATAATTTACTTTAATAGTTGTGTGTGAGCTGTGTCCAATTGTTACATTGACTTATTCTTTCTCTCCTCTTCCCCTCTCAATCTCTCTCTCTCTCTCTCTCTCTCTCTCTCTCTCTCTCTCTCTCTCTCTCTCTCTCTCTCTCTCTCTCTCTTGTTACTTTAACCCTTTTAGTCTCATAAAATGTGTATTTTAATATCTTCAGATAGAAAAATTGTTAAGTTACAGTGAAATTATCGGAAATAATTACTTTTAAGTAACACGTACCTCAAACTGAAAGAGTTAACGTATGGCTTATGGGTTGTGAATGCAGTTTTAGGATCCTGATATACATCAAAGTCAGTTGCAAGCAGTTTTGAAGCAGACCTCTTTTCAGTGATTTTGACAATGAAAGGAGCACCAACCACCTAGGAGGCGATGGCAAAATATTGGACGTAAAATTACCTAGTAAAATCACATTCGGAAAGTAAAGGTTGGGGTCGGCTTTTGATGTTCTGAAGAAATTATGCAAGTCAACTTTAGCATAACTGTTTCTTTTGCTGTGTATCAAATCACTGTTTTAATATTTATAAAGTAAGTTGGTAAATGAAATATCTTCAAAGACACTAAATGAAAAATGATTTTGTATGTGTGTGTTTGCGCGCACTCACTCATGCACACACACACACACACGCATATATATAGATGCATACATATACATACATATACAAACATATACACACATACATATATAATAAATTCTTTATTTATTACAATTTTAGACATTCCATAAACATTACAAACAGTCAACCTGCTAAAGTGTATATAGAAAGAAGCTGCAAAGTTAACAAACATTCTATTGTACAAGATAATGAAAATTTTAAAAATTGAAACAGGATTAAACTTATACAGACATCATGAGATGATTATATTCTTTAGAGATTGCATCAGAGCCAGTGTCAAATCCACAGCAAAAGACAAAAACCATCAGAACTAGTGTTAAACCCACATCACACTGTATCATTGTGAAAGTTTGCAAAAGGCTAAAACCATCAGAACTAGTGTTAAACCCACATTACACTGTATCATTGTGAAAGTTTGCAGAAGACTAAAACCATCAGAACTAGTGTTAAACCCACATTACACTGTATCATTGTGAAAGTTTGCAGAAGACTAAAACCATCAGAACTAGTGTTAAACCCACATCACACTGTATCATTGTGAAAGTTTGCAGAAGACTAAAACCATCAGAGCTAGTGTAAAACCCACATCACACTGTATCATTGTGAAAGTTTGCAGAAGACTAAAACCATCAGAGCTAGTGTAAAACCCACATCACACTGTATCATTGTGAAAGTTTGCAAAAGACTAAAACCATCAGAACTAGTGTTAAACCCACATCACACTGTATCATTGTGAAAGTTTGCAGAAGACTAAAACCATCAGAACTAGTGTTAAATCCACATTACACTGTATCATTGTGAAAGTTTGCAGAAGACTAAAACCATCAGAACTAGTGCAAAACCCACATCACACTGTATCATTGTGAAAGTTTGCAGAAGACTAAAACCATCAGAGCTAGTGCAAAACCCACATCACACTGTATCATTGTGAAAGTTTGCAGAAGACTAAAACCATCAGAGCTAGTGTTAAATCCACATTACACTGTGTCATTGTGAAAGTTTGCAGAAGACTAAAACCATCAGAGCTAGTGTAAAACCCACATCACACTGTATCATTGTGAAAGTTTGCAGAAGACTAAAACCATCAGAGCTAGTGTAAAACCCACATCACACTGTATCATTGTGAAAGTTTGCAGAAGACTAAAACCATCAGAGCTAGTGTTAAATCCACATTACACTGTATCATTGTGAAAGTTTGCAGAAAACTAAAACTATCAGAACTAGTGTTAAATCCACATTACACTGTATCATTGTGAAAGTTTGCAGAAGACTAAAACCATCAGAGCTAGTGTAAAACCCACATCACACTGTATCATTGTGAAAGTTTGCAGAAGACTAAAACCATCAGAGCTAGTGTAAAACCCACATCACACTGTATCATTGTGAAAGTTTGCAGAAAACTAAAACCATCAGAGCTAATTTCAAACCCACATCACACTGTATCATTGTGAAAGTTTGCAGAAGGCTAAAACCATCAGAGTTAATTTCAAACCCACATCACACTGTATCATTGTGAAAGTTTGCAAAAGACTAAAACAGCCAGAGCTTATGTCAAACCCACATTGCACTATATTATTACGACAGTTTGCAGAAGACTAACACCTATAAATACAATAACTCAGCTACGTTAACCTATATTTAATAACTCTTTAACATCAGCAACTTTTATCACTGGGAACAGAAGAAAATTATATAAAGAATAATTATACAAAGGGCAATGAACATGGCATTCTGATCAAGGCTTGGGCTGGAGTGTTGCTGTTGTTTTTAGATGAATGCCAAAAAAGTTGAATATCATTATTATTTAAATCTGAGACAAGCTTGCTGGTCCTATACATAGTTTTTAATTCTGCATTCACCCTTTAAAAGCGCATACAGCATATTTGTTGTGGTTTGCAGTTTGGCTGCATTATCTGACCCAAAATTAAATTTCAGAAAACCTCTAGTGACTTTTTACGACATGCTTGTCAGGGTGGGTCAGTGAGTTAGTTTATTACCCCCCCCCCCCCCCAAAACATGGTCTCAAAACCTACATGGGGAACACAGTAGTAATAGTAGGAACTTGTATTCATGACTCATAGATATGGGGCTAAACTTGGCAAACATTGTTTAGTTCTTTCTACACTTGTTTAACCTTTCTTCATTTCAACAACGTCCCTGACATGGCACGGTAAATCAAAAGGTCTGAATGCTTATGCACATGATACTGTTCATTGTTCATGTAGCCACAAACTGGAAGACAATCCTTTCTTATCTTCCCTAGGTTATTATCAACACAGAGTGGGGAGCATTCGGGGACAATGGTTGCTTGGAGTTCACGAGGACAGAGTATGATAGAGAACTGGATACTTTCTCTATCAATCCTGGCAAACAAGTGTAAGTTTTATCTCTTGTTCCAACTGATAATTCCTCAGTTGTGTAACTTGTTGTCATTGCTTGCCTTTAATATTCATGGGAAAAGAATAGTGACATACATTTTTTTCTTCTTATTTCTTGTTTCTTTATATGTAAGCTAAAAGTAAAGGGCCTCTTATTCCATACCCGAGGCACATTAGAACTTCCGAATATGACCAATCAGCACTTGATGGGTGATGGGGCCAGCTTAGTGCTGGTTGTTTTTACTTCCCATGACATTTCCTGTGGCCTATTTTAGGCTGGGTCAACTTGGGATGATAGATTAAATTATTATTTTTTCTAATTAACCTGAATCTGAATTTACACACATGACTGCTGGGTTTGTAGGCAAATGTGCTAGCTGCTTCATTATATATTTGCACCAGTTTGTGCAACAGTTGGACTTAGATAGCTTTAACTTTCCTTAATTGGACTGCTGCCAACATGATCTGCAGAAAATGCTGTGACCATAAATAATGTATTTAGCGGGAAACCTAATTGGCATTATTTATCCTGGCATTTTACTTCCTGTGTTGTGCCTGTTTGTATTGCATGATTTCCGGGGGTTTTAATGATTTACCAGTCACAGTTAGATTTTTGTCAGACTCTTTGTTCTCATGTTTGTTTTTATTTTCTCTTGTTTTATTTGTTTAAGATGTGGCTGGTTTTTATTGTCTATTTGTTTGTCAAATGTTAATATGTGATGGAACAGATAATTAAGTATGTGTACACAAACTATGTGCATATGTACATTGTTCAAACAAACTATCAAATATTGTGCATAATCACAGTACTTGCAATAGTTAATCACTCAAGTGCCATTGATATGTTGAGGATTTTGCTTATGCTGTGATCACACAGGGCCTGGTGTACTGTAGCCCATAACTAGGTTTCTTGAAAACCAGACTATTGGCACCAAATCTGTCCATGCTCGCTTGCTGCACTTAAATTAGGTCACTTAAAATCTCTTGTATATGTTGTCATTTGGCTAATGGGGTTATAGTTTTGTTTGGGTAAAATAATATTCTATGCATTTAGTTTGTGCTGGTGTTTCCCTTCCCCATTTTTGTCTGTTTGTATATTCCGAGACTAATGACAGTATTGATTGCTTTTGTAAAGTTTTTATATTCTGCCATTTTCTTTTAAAGAAATAATCTGTATGTTTCTTTATTTGTATGCTCATTAAATCATGGCCTAATTTACTATGTATCAAATCAATTTGTACCACAGTGTGTGAAAAAGAAAGTTGCAAACATAACATGAAGCACACAGAAATATCACTGCTGGCGTTATAAATCAATACAAGTTATTGATCACAACTGGGTTGGGTTTCTCATCTATAATGCATATGATGTGGGCAATTATTTTATTACTGCTCCTGAATCTTTTTACAATAGCCACAATCATCAGTACCCAACCAGGTGTAATGAAGACTTGTGTCTGTTGTCGTTTCATACCAAAGAATTATGGACAAAGCTCATTTGTAGTGATATAGATATGAACATACTGTATGCATGCATGAAGTCTATCTGGGTAGGCTGATTTGAATGGCTTCAGTGTTATAAAATAAACAGTGGAATAAGGAGAAAGTAAGAACTTAATTTGAAAGGGTTTTGGACAGTTAATAGTATGGACAGGGAAAAAAGCTTACTTATTGAATGCTAAAGCATTTACTAGATCAGTCATCAGCACATTAAGAAAATCTGTTTCTGCATTCACCTTTAAAATGCATTGTGTTGTAGTTTACAGCTAGGCTGATAAATCTGCACCTTTCAGACCAACATCATTTCCTTTTTAGTCGCTTATTACAATATACTTGTTAAGAGGTAGTTGGTATCTCCACCCATTTTTTTCCTCTTCCCCTTCCCCCAATGACCTTATGTCTATAGAAAATATTTTTGTCTAAATGTACCTATAATAAATAATATAATTTTATTTTAGGATGGAGAAAATGATTTCGGGCATGTACATGGGTGAGATTGTCCGACTCGTGCTGGAAAGACTTGCTAATGAGGGCTTGCTCTTTAGGAGTGTGGATCATGAAAGTGCCCTATTTGAGCGGGGAAGATTCTACACTAAGTATGTTTCAGAAATTGAAAGGTCAGTATTCCAAAAGTTTTCTAGTTTTGTTTATTTTTATATAAGATCCATTTTTTGTAACTTTCACCATCTTATTTTGTCAAAACAGTTAAAGACCTGCAATATTTATCTTTTACATTTCATTAGATAAGGTCATGAGAATGCATTTTTTTTAAACCTCGGAATGTTTCTAAAAAGTATACTTTTGTAGTACAGTAAAACCTTATTAATATGAATTCCAAGGGATCAAAACATCAAAAGTTCATGTTAAAAGAATGTGTGCTACCCGGGGTCTGTCAATTATACAACTCTGCTGAAACCAGTTTTATTCATGTTAACCGAGTGTTCTTCTTAAGCAAGTTTATGTTAATTTGCTGTTATTAATAATTTGACCTTGTTTTTCAAAATCTGTAAATATTTTTAATAGAACATGCACTAATTTTATTATTGTGTTTACAGCGATACAGATGAATTTTTCCGACACACAAAACAAGTTCTGGATGAGCTACAAGTAGAAAATTATACAACAGAAGACTGCAAGATTGTAAAATATGTTTGCACTTTAATCTCAGCTCGAGCTGCCTTCCTCGCTGCAGCTGGTAAGTATTGAACTTAAATTGTGAATTGTAAGCTGTAAATCAATTGTCTTTTGATTCCTCAAAGTGCAGAAAGCAGATTAAATTGGCTTATGAAGCTTCACAGAAGTTTAAAAGCCAGTTAAATCAGCTTACAAATGGCTTAGTCTCTGGTTTCTTTATAGTAACAGTTCCCAAATAATACATGTTTTTGAAAACTCTAAAGGCTGGAGAATTAAAAACACTCTGTCGGAGAGATTGAGGGAACAAAAGCATATTCAGTATCAGCTCATCAGAAAAAATTAAACTTCAGCAAGATGGACTTCTTGAAGTATTTTAATTTGGCAGTATCAGCTATATCTAGTTAGATGATGCTGGTGGCAAAGGAATTGTCAAATATAGTTTTATAGGTCTGGGAGATCTGGATCATCTTTAGCAAGGTTAAAGTTAAGAGGAGTGGCTTCACTGCACTGGGTTTTATCCCATATGATTTGTTCTGTCTCCACAGAAAATGGCTGGCTGCCTTCTGAGAGCATAGTACAAAACATGGATAGCCTAATTCTGGTGATAATCCCAAGAGGTCTCCCTAATAAATGCAGTCATGAACCGAATTGCTTAGCCATAAAAACGAACCCACAACCTTCAGTGCTTGAGGCAAATTGTTTGAGCACCTCCCTCCCTCTCCCCCCATTTTTTGTTTAAAGTTTTAATTTTTAGCAAGGGTAGTTGCTAGTCTGAAGAAGGAACGTAATGTCTGTTAGGTAGTAGGTTTATTTCATGGTATTAACAGTGACAGTAGACACGATCACATACATGGTGTTGGTGATGAATGTATAGTTAATATATAATGAATTTCTCAGTTTTTCGGTTGTAAATAACAATAATAATAAAAACGTGTTAACTTTGTAATGTGATTATTTTCTTTGCTTCTGCCTCAAGATATAAAGTTATCTATTCTATGTTGTTTAACTTTCAGTGTAAACATTTCATTTTGTTAATACACAACATTTAGCTCTGAATTATCTGAAATTGAACATTTATTTATTTGTGAGCAGATGAGTCATTTTCTTATCTAAATATATGATTTCTCGCAGGCCTGGCTACATTGATCAATCGTCTCAATAAACAAGACATGACAATTGCTGTTGATGGCTCCTTGTACAGGTTCCATCCCCGTTTCCATAACCTGATGTGCCTGAAGATTAAGGAATTGGTTAAACCTGGACTGAAGGTAAGTTCAAACATGTTATTGATCTATATGTATAATTGTATTATATATATATATGTATGTATGTATATATATATATATATGTGTGTGTGTGTGTGTGTGTATATATATATACATACACATATATATATTATATTAACGACTTGAGTTTAAAGTCAAGGTGTTATGTCAGTATATTTATATAATATATTATATATATATATATATATATATATATCCGTGTGATAAGCATTTTTTTTGTTAGGTTTGTTTAAAAAGTCATTTCCTAGCAATTTTTCGTTATTTGAAGCCCTACTCTGGCTCTTGCCAGGGGCCGCAATATAGCCCTACCATAAATATGGTCTAATCGCTGAAGGCGGTTTCTGGGACCTGTCCACGGCGATCCTCATCCACATGGTGGCACTTTGTGTCATCGGGTGTTTATCGCTTGTGTGATGTCCTAGTGGGGTAAAAATCTACTACCACTGTCAGTGTTAAAATCTACTGAATGGGTATAAAGTGATTTAAAAGTAATCTTCTTGAATGCCACACAAAGGATATAAGCATATTTATGTTTTCCTCCCTAGGCAGATTTATGTTGTCCTCCTCTAGGCAGATTTATGTTGTCCTCCTCTAGGCAGATTTATGTTGTCCTCCTCTAGGCAGATTTATGTGTCCTGCAGATTTATGTTGTCCTCCTCTATGCAGATTTATGTTGTCCTCCTCTAGGCAGATTTATGTTGTCCTCCTCTAGGCAGATTTATGTTGTCCTCCTCTAGGCAGATTTATGTTGTCCTCCTCTAGGCAGATTTATGTTGTCCTCCTCTAGGCAGATTTATGTTGTCCTCCTCTAGGCAGATTTATGTTGTCCTCCTCTAGGCAGATTTATGTTGTCCTTCTCTAGGCAGATTTATGTTGTCCTCCTCTAGGCAAGCCTAGAGCACTTTCTGGTATTAGTTTTAGGAAGCTGGGTCAAACCCCACTATTGCTCTCCTTGAGATTAAATCTGCATGATTGTGCTGATATTTAACTGTCTGTGTTTGTTAGGGCTTTCTCACATATTATTATAATAGGTTTATATGGATGTTACATTATTTTAAAATATTTAAAGTTTTATTTCAGTGAAGCTGAAAATGTTCTGTGTACTGAACTGATTTTGAAATCTTTCACAGTTCAAGCTGAGTTTGTCACATGATGGCAGTGGGAAGGGTGCAGCTTTGACAGCAGCAGTGTCCTTAAGACTTCGCAGTTTGAAACCTCTGCCTACAGACAGCAGCCAACATAGTCTGACCACACAAGAAACAGTGTCCGTCAGGGCTTAGACTGTTGTGAATTGCCTGCTTGTCATCTTAGTGTGATGCTCATTGATTTGGTGTGGGCATGTGAGAGAGAGAGAGTACTCAAGGAAAAACACAGACACCAGTGGAGATAACAGTACAGAAGCTGTAAAAAACTGGGCTTCTTCCTCAGTGACAAATGAAAATGGCAATTCATTTTCTAGAAAAGCATGTTAAGGTTCAAAACCTTTTGGCTTTTATTTCCATTTTAACATTAAACTACTGAAATTTCCAAAATAAGGGAGGGGCATTGTGAAGTTTACAAAACAAAAACCAAGCTCTAGTAAGCAAATGCCTGGAATGTTCTTTCTCGATACTGAAATTCACAATTCATGATCAGTTACATTTGACTTATCGGGTATTGTGAAAGAGAATCTATCATTCATGAAACAGTTTTAGATCACTGCTGTTTTATCCTGAATAAAAGAGCAGCTGTTACTCAGCCTCAGAGCCTGTTGGTCTTTCTGCAGGTGTGAATGCATTTATAGACAGCTATACTGTTGATGTACATACGCAACTTAAAACGATTATTGTTATCTTGATCAATGCATTTGTTAATGACAGCAGGTGTCAGAACTTGCACGTGTTAATAATAACTTGTGATCTATTCTTTACTAATGCCTTGATAATTGTGCTGTATTATGCCAAAGGGTTTTCCACAGAAAATATTCACCTCATCCTAATAAGTATTATGTTATTATTTGATTTTGTCTGTGTTAAGTGGGTGAGTTAGATATTCAATATTATTTTAACATCATATGCTGTTTACCTTAGTTTGTTCATTTAATACCCTACCCCTATCATTTTATCAATCAGCATCATAAGCTTATTAAATGCTCATTGAGGATACTGCCAGATACTGTCTTAGTGACATTTGACTTCTATCATCTACGTTAGATTGTTCCCATTAGCAATTCTGCGTTGAATACTTGCTCAGGACAATTTTTTTTAATGAACACGGAGCTAATGAACTCTGCAAGATTGATTTTTATGTCATCAAGTTTGCAACCAAATTGAAATTATAGATTTTACAACACTTTCTAAAACAGCAATTAGTGTTACAATTCACATCCACTGCCCCTCTCCTTGCCATCCTCCATATATTCTGAAACAGTTCTTGCTATGAAAACATTTACTGCATTTGCTTGCATAATTGTTTGGTTGTTGATTTGTTTTTTCAGATTCTTCTAATTAGTATTTAAAACACTAATTTCATGGGGATGTTTTATCTTTTACAGCGGAGAGGAATAAAGTGGTGATGTTTTATCTTTTACAGCAGAGAGGAATAAAGTGGTGATGTTTTATCTTTCACAGCAGAAAGGAATAAATTGAGTGGTGATGTTTTATCTTTTACAGCAGAAAGGAATAAATTAATTGGTGATGTTTGGTTTTTACAACAGAGAGGAATAAACTAAGTGTGACTTGCTCACTAGCCCATTACGTATAGATACACTATTTTAATCTTACAAGCTACTGATTCTGGCTTTCTGTCTTTCTTCCCATAGCTATTTTTTCCCCCCATACATACTCATATAATAAAGAGCATAATTGATCATATTAATTTGCCTCCAAGAAGTACTAATGGGTTGTTTGTTCATTTGTAAATATCCCTTGCATTTATCATGTGTGGTCTTTATTGTAGTATTTTAACTTGTGTACAGTTAATACATTTTATCTTTGAAGCAATGCAAATGTACTGTTAGATATTAGGTAAATGATTGGTTTGCAATGAATTAGAATTATATTTTGCTTTATTTTTAGAGTGTATTTATTGTAATATGGCAGTGGGAATGTTTGCATTATCATTAACTACTATTATCGCTTATGTAATTGGTGTATTCTGTTTTTTTAGGCTGCCCACATATATGTTTTAGAAGAAATCTTAAGTCTACAGTATATTGTAACTCCTTCGTCCTTTTTAGGACGAAATTTTTTGTTATTTGAAGCCCCACCCTGGCTTTTCCCAGGGGCCGCAATATAGGCAGGCCATAAATGTGGCCAATTGTCTGAACGCGGTTTCTGGGACCTCTCCACGGCGATCCTCATCCGCATGGTGGCACTTTGTGTCATCGGGTGTTTATCGCTTGTTTGATGTCTTAGTGGGGTAGAAAGTCAGTCAAGTCTGCAGTGTTATTTAGTTTCTTCTAAGAAATCATTTCAGTATTTTGGAGCAGTTGTATTGTTTGTGGTTGCACTCTTATGGAATGCTTTATTCTACATGTGTTGCTAAGATAATAAAATCAAGTTTCATAATCCTAAATCTTCAATTTTGAAAATAAGCAAATATATTTAAGAAAACCCCCCAAAAAAAATTCAGTGAGTGGCATTAAATCACCAGTTGTATCTTTTTTGCTTAGAAACTGTGACCAATGGTTGATGAAGCATTGAATGATTGTCGGGTCCGGTAAAGTTGTCTAGGGCAGTAAATTCTATAGTTCAGTTTCAGTAGTAACAACATTTCTAACAGATTAATTTCAATGTTATTTTTATCTTCAAGAACTAAGGTATATTTTTCTTCTTCCCTTCAAAGCTGTAATGACTCCCTTCTGTAGAGCGGACATCTCTAGTGTGATCTTACTAGACCTAAAATAAAACACTTTCCTAATTTCTTCTTGTTTCTTCTAGCTGCTTTATTGTAACTGTTTCTGTAATCACATGGCTTCCATGCTGGTAGTTTGAAGCTTGTGGTCATTTTCCTTAGGTTTCTCTTTTTGTTGTTGCATCTTGCATGTAGTGCCTCCAAGTGTAGAATTTTGCCTGAAAGTATGTTTTTTTTTAAATTTGTTTATGGTTAAGTCTTCAGCTAATTTAACCTTCTGATAGTTTTGGTAGAATACATATTTGCTTCTTTCTCATGGTGAGGAATTGTTCTCCTGGTGTGTTTTTAATTTCATTGACTATGACACTAGCGCTATGCTTTAATATGTACTTCTGACAGGTTCACTGAAGCTTGTATGATGTGGGACATGCACTGTGTTGCCTTTGTGATATTGTGTACAAAAATTATATGAATGTATTGTTCTTGTACTGTTGTACTGATTACGTGAAATCAGTGCAACACATTTTATTAGCAGGAACTGGGGAGATAAAACTGAACTGTGGGTTTGAGTTTAGAAACTGGATATCTTGAAAACATTGCTTACTTTGTTGATACAGTCATGTTGATGTTAATCTATCTGTGATGACAAATTTTATGTTTGAAAGAAACTTCTGAAATAAAACAAGACCCTTTTCTTGCGCATGAGTTGTTCGTTCGCAGAAGACACAATTATGAGCATTGTCCGACTAATTCATTCCCTGCTTGTTTTTTTTTTTAATTATTGTAACATGCTTCTAGATTTGACATCTAAAGTGTGCTTCAATTTGATTGAGCAAACGAAGACGTCTGAGAGAAACCCTAAGAGAACATTGATAAGAGAGGCTAAAGGTGCTGGACCATGTTCGGTGACATTAAAAAGACTGTATGGGATAGACTGGAGCAGAGGAGAAGACTGTGCCCCACTTTACATATAAAGGCATAGCAGGATGATGTTGATGAAACTTATGTTGCAAAGTGACAAAATATTGTTCCATGTTTTGCATCTGAACTATCAGGTTGATAACCTCTTATATATTTCTACTTTGGGGTAGGATGGTCTTGGCATGTACACAAAGAAATAACAGTAAAGGACCCTTTTCCATGCCTTCTGGCATATTGGGCTTATAGGGCTAGGCCTATATAAAATTTGCAGACCAGTCGAAACTCGATGGGTGATGTGATCAACAGTATGCCAGCCAAAACAAAGAAGTGCAAATAAAAATAACAGCAGCACAAGTTCTTTCTTCCAATTTCCCCAGGCGTTAAAGTTAACCAATATTACTGTGAATACTGTGAAAAGAAAACTGCTCCGTGTTAACATTTCTTGATTGTATTTATTGTGTGTTAACATTTCTTGATTGTATTTATTTATATTTGAAATAAAACATGGATACTTATAACAAGTCAGTTTTGTTGGATATTGTTTCATATTAGGTTTCCATTAAATGTCAATATATTTGGATAAAAAACAGCATCCAATCTCGGAGGCTGAAATATTTTGGTCATATCAAGGGCCACGACGGAGTGGAAAAAATTATAGCAGAAGGCATGGTACCAGGAAGGAGGGGCAGGGGTTGACCGACATGAAGATGGGCACAGGATATAAGTGACTCCTTGAGTATGAAAGTACAGGTGAGAGAACTGGTGAGAGACCGAGTTTTTTCTCAGGCAGACTGTGATGAGAGTGACGTGCTGCAAAGGACCTGCTACATACTTTTTGTTTATAAGAAAAAAGATTAACTGGTGTAATTTAAAAACAGTAGTGGACTCTGGGTCGACTCTGTGGCCATGCACCTTGCGTTGGTTTCGACAATGGTATCAAGAAAGCCGACTGTCCAGAAAGCAATGGCAAACTACTGGAAAGTATCCCTTCTAGCATGAGTCCAAAATAGGGCAGAGGGCTTGCAGTATTCATCAGTATCTTGGTCCCATGGACCAGATCTCTGAATGGCAATGTCTGCAGTCTTGTTAGACGTGCTCTAGAATTTGCTTTGATGCATCGTGACGATATGTGGCAGATACAGCAACATAGGTCACTATGATTTCAGCGCACACTGTTTCACAGAGTCCCCTTCTTCGGCGTCAACCCCCAGGAATCTTCAGAAGTCAGAAATCGAACCCTTGACCTTCAGAGCCCAAGTCATATGGCTTAACTATAAGGAGACTCATGTCTTTAGGGCAAGATTGGCCCCTCCCTGTCAACCCACTGACTGCAAATAACGTAGCTGACATTTGGGACTTACAAGTTCATTGCGTCACTGGCACCATATTGTCTAACTGCAGGTTTTTTTATTGCGCTGGCGGTGATAAACGTGTTCAGCTGTGTGTTAGTGTGCACTTTTTCTTTCTTCTTTTAATTTTTTCCTAAGTATACAAACCGCGAAGGAAATATATGTTAATGAGGAAAGATTGGAAGTGGTGGAAAATTTCGAATATCTTGGGTCACTGGTTACCAACAATGGTGACACAATGAAAGAAATTAAACGGCGACTATCAATTGCTCTTCAAAGACTAAAACAACTGAATAAATTATGGAATTGTACAGATAGAATTACAAAGGTCAGATTTTTAAGAGCATGCATCTTTCCCATTGCAACATACGCCTGTGAGACCTGGACACTTACTAAACAAGCGGAACAGCGCAAATGCATTTGAATATAAATGTTACAGACAGGTTCTAAGAATATCTTGGGTAAAGAAAAGAACAAATGCATCCCATACTTCAAGAGCTGAATATTGAAGAGGGTTGGCTAGTAAAGACAATAAAACAAAGAAAATTGAAATATTTTGGTCACTGAAACGTCATGGAGGTCTAGAGAGAACAATAATGGAGGGCTGCCTGGGAAGAGAGGAAGAGGAAGGCCAAGGAGAAGAGTGCAGGATGTGGCAGATGATCTCCAGATGGGTGTATCAGACGCAGGACATCTTGCTCATGATAGGAAGGTTTTCCGGAGGGTTGTTATGGCAGCGAGGTTCCGCGAGGGACATGCTACTGAATGAATGAATGAATACAAACCGCTGAAAAGGATAGCTGTGTTGCCCTACAAGGGTGCCGCGGCTTTAAAAAAAAAAAGGTGGTAACCGCTGTTCTAGAGTACCGGAGGAAAGCCTGAATTAGGTTAACAATATTTTAAGTACAATAAAAGTCTGCTTCAGAATACTATAAAAAAAACGTAGGTAATTTACTGTATGTAGATAGAGAAGCACTGTCTGTTGCGTATGAATGGCTGTAAAAAGATGTGTTGGAGATATCGTTATTGTTCTTTAGCTAGTGAACGGTACAGACTTCCTGGCTTAACAATACAGTTACCACCAAGGGCGAAATGTCAAGAACGTTTTTTACCTTGCGTTATTCTAGCAAGTGGGTCTGCTATTTGATTGCTTGAACTTGGCTTCGCATCTCACCAGTGGTTAGCAGGCGTGAATTGCGTCACTGCCGTGGAATGACTTCCTTTGCCAGATATTTAGATATTAAAACCAGAAGGTGAGAATCTGGGGCATATACAAGTTTTAGTCGCGAGACTTAGGGTGGTGCACAGTTGTTTTCCTTTTTACGTGGGCATGAGAAAGCTAAAATAACTTAGAAAAACACGTCGTGCATGAGAAACAAATTACTGCTTTAGCTGTCACACTTGTCAGGAATGGGCTTAATTTAAAACAACGTACAGCCAGCGCAGCATTTCGCATTTCAGAAGATTCTGAACTTTAGAAAAATTAAATCCAGAGGGACCGATATTGAGAAGACCAGAGAGAGAGAGAGAGAGAGAGAGAGAGAGAGAGAGAGAGAGAGAGAGAGAGAGAGAGAGAGAGAGAGAGAGAGAGAGCGTAATATTTAAAATAAGCAGCTTGCAAAGAACAGGGGCGCTGACACATACATAGAATATGGGTTCCAATCCTCTTACATATTGTCTAAGGATGATGGGGGCTAAAGGGGTCTAATGTTATGTGTGTGGGGTGGGTTGGGTGGGTATTGTTTGGTTGAATGGCAAGAAAATAAAATAGTATAGTTGAAATAATATGATAAAACATAAACAAATACTTTAAAGGAGTAGGTATATATTTTGGGGGAGTGGGGTGGGTATTGTTTGGTTGAATGGCGAGAAAATAAAATAATATAGTTGAAATAATATGATAAAACATAAACAAATACTGTAAAGGAGTACGTATACATTTTGGGGGAGTGGGGTGGGTATTTAGTCCTGTTAAAAAATGCCTGGTTTAGGTGGAAAAGTGGGGGCGCAATTGGCCCGAGTGCCCACATTTATGCGCCTTTGCTAAAGAATCCTGGGGAAAAAACGACGATAGTTTTGACGGGATTTCAATAGTTGTCCCAAAACATTGTATGCATTACTTTACACAACAAAATGGACGTCACTGGTATCAGATTGCAGTAGCGGAAGATGAACAGTGGGTGATAAAAACGCTGAAGTAATAAATGTATGTTTTTAACACGGCCTTCTCTATTTATTTATTAGAGAAAGCAGTGGTTTTTAATAGCACCCACAATAGGGAGCCGCGGTATCGTTGTGGTTCAAAGTTCAATTCCTTGTAGGGCAAAGGATTTTTTTTCTACTAGTATGGCTCTGAGATTGACATAGTCTCTTTAAAAAATAGAGATGTTTTATTTAAAACTAGCTTGCAGCCTTTTCTTTACACTATACAGCTGACACAGTGTTCTTCAACTGGTGGTTGAAATGCTCATGGTGGGTCTGCCACAAAATGTCTAACTAAGTAACCGTTGCATGATTTTAGCAATACATTGCTACATGTGTATTCTCTCTTCACATGTGATTAGTAGCCGATGTCGCAAAGACAAAAAATTGTAACTTTATTACATCGGAATTGCCAAATAAACTGCCATGTAAAATTTGTGAGTAAAAGCTGTTCGATTTTCAGTGAAACAATTAGCCCTGTTTTGCCAATCCGTGGGTTAGATGTCAGGGAAACAACGTTCCCTGTTTTGCCAATCCGTGAGTTAGATGGTCAGTGAAACAATTTCCTCTTTTTTGCCAATACATGGGTTAGATTATCAGTGAAACAATTTTCCCTGTTTTGTCAATCCGTAGGTTAGATGGTCAGTGAAACAATTCCCCTTTTTTTGCCAATCCGTGGGTTAGATTGTCAGTGAAACAATTTCCCCTGTTTTGCCAATCCGTGGGTTAAATTGTCAGTGAAACAATTTCCCCTGTTTTGCCAATCCGTGGGTTAGATGGTCAATGAAACAATTTCCCCAGTTTTGCCAATCCGTGGGTTAGATTGTCAGTGAAACGATTTCCCCTGTTTTGCCAATCCGTGGGTTAGATGGTCAGTGAAACAATTTCCCCTGTTTTGCCAATCCATGGGTTAGATTGTCAGTGAAACAATTTCCCCTGTTTTGCCAATCCGTGGGTTAGATTGTCAGTGAAACAATTTCCCCTGTTTTGCCAATCCGTGGGTTAGATTGTCAGTGAAACGATTTCCCCTGTTTTGCCAATCCGTGGGTTAGATGGTCAGTGAAACAATTTTATCTGTTTTGCCAATCCGTGGGTTAGGTGGTCAGTAAAACAATTTTCCCTGTTTTGCCAATCCGTGGGTTAAAAAATGCTGAATAAGGCATTTCACAAGACGCCTACCAGCAACAAGTGGGAAACAACTACAAAGATTGATGATAGATAAACTTTAGAATACCATAACCAAGAGAAAAAAAAATAACTCCCACATCCTCAAGATCTGAACATCGAGGAAAATTGTCTCATAAACAGTATCCTGTCTTCGAAGCTGAGGTATTTTGGCCTTGGTAAACCTTGTAGTGGCCTGGAGAGAAATGTGATGGGGAGTACTGTTTCCAGGAAAACGAGACAAACGCGGACAGACCTCCAGGAAGTTGAATACAAAACTTTGAAGACGTACCTTAAAATCCCTTAGGACTAGAGAATTGGCTAGGGAAGGAAGTGGTTTAAGACATGCTGTGATGAGAGCGTTCTATTAGGAGAAAAAAAGTGGGGGGGGGGGAGACCTGCTGTTTGGTGATGATGATGATGCAGTAGCGTTTAGAGTCAACAGCAAGCCACAAAATACTAATTTGTCATATTAAAAGCATAAAAGTAGCCAATAAATGCTTGACTGATTTGCCGTCAAAAGTAATCAACTTTAACAAAAATCAAATAAATCGTTAATTAATTGTGACTAGCTACAGAAAATATTAACGGCTTTTATAAGAATAACCCATCCCTTGACTTGATACACCGTATGTGTTTCTTCTTCTTCTTCCTTTCTATCCCCCAATGGAGCATAGGCCCTAAACCAACTCACACCAAGTCGTTCTATACTTCGCCATTACATGGAGCTCTCACCATGTCCTCCCCGTCTTTCTAACTTCATTCTCCAGCTCTCTTCTCCTTGTGTGTGTGTGTGTGTTTTTTTTTTTTTTGGCCTTTCAGTTATGCTGTTTTCTCAGTGTGTGCCCTATCTAACGCCAGCGTCTTTTCCTCACCTCTTGGTCCACTGGAGCCTGTATAGTTCTCTCCCAAAGCTCTTTTTTTTCATTGCTTACTGAAACAAGTTTGTTTTTTAAAGACTCAATACATTCTTTCTTGATCTACTTCTTCAACTGTTGATATTTCTTGTCTTCAAACTGTTCCCACTTGAGATTATACTTTATTTGTGTCATATCCAACATTGTCTTAAAATCAGTACATAAAAACATATGTCCTTTTCTGATGGCGCAAAAATTGCGAATGTTCTAGTCTCCTCGACCACATACAGAAACGTCTCGCTTCCTGACCTACCGACTCTCACAGTCTTCTTACAAATAGCGGCTACTTGGTCTCAAAGTATGGTGTCCGCCTCGAGTGCTAGAGGTCTTGAGTTCAAGCCTCGGTGTAGGCTGGGATTTTCCTCTAGTAATTTCCCCTGGTCTCTGGGTAGTGAGATCAGACGCCAGTGTGTGTTGTTGCGCACGTGAAAAAAATCCCTTGGCAGTTGGAAATCGAAAAGAGTAATCTAACGCGCTTCCCGAGCCTAATTTGGAGTTAAAAATCTACCCTAAACATTTCAGGGTCCTCGCCTGTGCTACGGAGCCCGTGCACTGCGCTGAGCACTTCACACTCAGACTTAAGTTAAAAGTGAAATGGAGCCCTTATGGGCTACTACCCGTGTGCCATGATGTTGATCCGTTGTTCAACCCTCAAAACTCAAACAGTCTTTTTTGTAGACAGGCTACTGAAATTATAACAGCATTGCTGGAATTCAATGGAGAAGAGCTTTTTATGATATCTCTAAATTACTGTTGTTGTCCGGCGTGATGCTGACCACATTATCCATCTTGTGCCGATTGGTCCATAGAAATATAGGTCTAGCCCTATATGCCCGATACGCCTAAAAGCGTGGAAAAGGCGCCTTTACTTAACCTGTTACTATTGTTGTCTGAAAGATTGGCAGCTAGAAGGGCATACTTAAGACAGTTCTTATCCGTACTTAAAAATGTATTTTCAGGCAAGGTTGCTAAACATGTGTTAGACGTGATGATGTAATAATTATGTGCCGTATATGAGCCAGCTGCACTTCTTCTGTTGGCAGTTCGCTGCCAAATGCAGGTTGAACGTGGTCAAGTTTGTAGAATGGAATGGAACTTAAATTTCTTTTAAGTCAGTACCACATACTGCTTCTTACGCCGATAACAAATGTCACTGAATAGTAAACATATTGTTACCAGAATATAATAATGCTAAAATAGAATATGCAGAACTTACATCAACATTTGTTTTCGGCTTTTGTAGTTTTTCTATGCAAGTAGAAACTTTGTAGTTTACCATTGCATTACTCAACGGTCAGCTTTCGGTAGCACTGTCGAAACCAACGCAAGACTTTCATTTGCCAAATCGCCTGCAACTTAGATTGAATAATAGCACCCCATCATTACGAAGCGCATTCGCCTATGCCACAGGTGCTGACCATAGTGATAGAATAAAGGCCGATGAAAAATTCCCAAATCAGTGGAATACAATACGAAAGAAACGTAATCCGACTGTAACGACTGGAGAGGAATTACTGTTGTCAGTAATTTCCTACACATTTTTTTTTTTTGGGGGGGGGGGGGGGGGGGGGGGGGGGGGGTAAATAATTATCAGTAGAATTAAAGGGTTGGTGGATACAATTCTGAAAGAAGACCAAACAGGTTTTCTACCTGGAAGAAGCTGCTTAGATCAATCGATAAGTCTGGTCCATCAGGGTTGCCACCTAAAGGTTTCACAATACCATCTTAACATTTAGAAATCTCAGTCTTCAAGGCAGACCGACGAGGTGGCTACCAGGTACCTTTTTGACCTAGAAAGGACTTACAATTAGAGCACCTGTAACGGCTATAACAGCCAGGTGTAACCTGCAGTCCTGTGCAAGTAAGGACGTGCTTAGATCAAACATCCTTCCTCAGACTAATCTTAGAAGAATTAGTTGAAAAACAACAACCCCTTATTTTGAATTTCGTTAACTAAACGAAGGCTTTTTTAAGCTTACACAGAACATCACTTTTAAGAATTTTGGAATACTATATTATACAAAAGGGAGTCGCCCTGATGTAGCGGATAGACCTGAGGTCGTGGGTTCAAATCCGCATGCAGCTGAATTGTTTGAAGCGTAACAATGGATCCTAGTTCGACCCAACCTTAAATGAGTACCAGGTGAAGTTTTAGGAAGTAAAGACCAAAATAGTACGAAAATCAAATGCACTGGGAACATTTCATTTCATTCCATTGTATTTTTGTCAATTAAGTGCAAAATTTTGCTTAGTTCACTTGGGAGGGGAAGGAGTTTGCATTGTTTCTATCTCTACTGCGGCTTTTTTTTTTTGTCAATAATGAGGTCTTGTTACCGCAACATCGTTCATTATTATGATCACCTAAAACAAAACTTATTTTCTGAGCTTTTTGTTCTTTTTACTGTTTCTTGTACTGCTCCCTCTTTACTGTAGTTAACTCATTTTCACTCGTGTATTAGCTCAAATGACTGCTGTTTTCCCCCTGTATTCATGTATAGAGCATTTGTTGTTGTCTTACAAATCTAGTTCTTCCCTTTGTTAACTAATGATGCTATTTGTACGTAGCTAACTAACACTCGTTGTTTGGGGTAGCCTTCTAAATTAGGCCCGATTTTAGCTTCGCAAAATTGGACCACGTTAGACAAAATCTTACTAAAATATAACAGCAACAACATGGTCACATCTGCTGCACATGCGTGAGCCAAATTATTAAAACGAGCAACAGCTTGTGTCATCATTGATCAATCTCGTTCAAGCATTTTCTTCCTGTTTATGATGTCTCTGCACCTTGTTGACGAGCGCCATATTGGATCATAAGACAGAAATAGCTGGCTAGGCTGACGATAATCTTGGGGAGAAGCCAGTGTCAGCCTGATCGGCTTTCTTGACGTCATATTGATTTTTTTCCCCAAAAAAGAATGTTTCAAAAATGGAGATGCATGCTCGATGATTAACATTTCAAATCCAATTCTGTTGTAAGGACGGCTTGGAAAAAGTCTATTTTTTGTTCACTGCATGGTGGGCGTGTTTATCTCATCACAGAACGCCAGTTCTGATGACATATTTACAATCTGGTTACGTTACACCTTAGACTAATGTTTCCCAAAATTGAGTTATTCTATGCCCCACGTTTGTAAAAATTGTTATGCTCCTTATGTAACATCGCCATACGGTTAACTTAAACACTGGAAGAGTCTATTTTCTAACCCCTAAATACCCCCCCCCCCCCCAACAATCAAATTGGCTACCTGTGGAACATGAACTGCACGTTGGGAAACACAACCTTGGACCATTCCTACCCTAGAAAAGACATTTGCATCTCTTTCATTATGATAACACAATAATGATGAAAGTCCTAAACCAACAAATTCCAGATGGGTTTCTTAGTTAGATACATGAAAAGGGGGTTTGTGGGGTTGCAGGGGTGAAATATATATAATTAGAATGAGAATGAAAAGAAGGTGAAGAAAAGAATAATATTTATTATATAGATTTTTACGCCCCTTTTCTTTCACCCTGTTTTTCTCCCTGGCCATGTAACTAATCACTGATTCAAATGAACATATAATATACAGTATATTCTTCTTCTTCTTCAACATTCCGAGCCCTTAAGGTTCATTGCTGCAGATATCACCCTCCTCCGTTCATCTCTCTGATTGGCCTTCTCTTTCCAATTAGTGACACCAAGTGTTTGCAGGTCTGCCTGGATAGTATCTCTTCATAGTCTTCCTGGTCTGCCTCGTGGTCTACGACCAATTATCTCCCTTGCGTATACAGTTTTTACTTCTCTGCCATCTGACATTCTTTCTTTAGTTTCGAGGCATAGTGTCCGCCTCGAGTGCTAGAGGTTCCAGGTTCATATCAGGTAAGTGCTGGAATTTTTTCACGTGGACTTGGACTTCTAGTAATTCCCCCTGATCTCTGAGTATTTAGATCGGACGCTCGTGTGCATTGTTGCGCATGTAAAAAAATTCTCTTTGCAGTTGGAAATGGCAAAAAGTAGCATAACGCCGCTGCCGGGGCAAAAATTTAGAGTTAAAAAGCTACCGGAAGATTTTCAGGATCCTTACCGGTGCTACAGAGCCTGTGCACTATGGTGAGCTTCTTCGGACTCGGACTTGAGTTAGAAGAAAGAACAGAGCACTTATGGGTTACTATCCTTGTGCCATGATGTTGATCCATTGTTCAAACCTCAAACCTTCTTCTTCTTCTTCTTCTTTCGTTCGCCTGAAATAAGTTATCTATATCAGCAGTTTTGTCTCTTGTATAAATTTCACTGTCGTTGTTAGTTCATTCAGTGGTCCATAGAGTTTACGTTCCACTGTTGTTCTTTCTGGCCAAAAGGTTTGCCTTAATGTGACAAATTCGGTGCAGTCCTGGAGTACATGCTCTGCGGTCTGGGGCACATTTCCACAGGTGCACATGGCTGATACACCTATCTTGAATTTTGTGTACATGTGGTTACGTAATCGGTTTTGCCCTGTTCTGAGGCGGAAGATAATGACTTGTTCTGGTCTGTCCATAATAAAATAGTCGTCTTGTGCTGGGGCTGGTGGTTTCCTGATCGATTTAATGATTCTTTTCTTTTGGTGGTATGTGACTGGTACATCTGGCTGCTCTTTTTTCGCACCTTCCCCTGCCAGTTGATCAGCTTTCTCATTTCCAGGCACTCCACAATGAGACGGTATCCACTGCATTACGACTCTTCGCTGAGCGCTGAGTTGTGTCAGCAGTGTTTGCAATTCTGGTAGTTTCCTAGACTGGAGTGCTTCATGTACTGATTTAGCATCTGTAAGCATTACCACATACTGTGAGCCAAGGTTGGTATTTAGCAGTTTCTCTGTAGCTATCTTAATAGCCTGGGTTTCTGCATCGTAGTTATGGCAGTACTTCCTGGTTGGTACGCTGGACTTATCCCTAGTACCATCTGGGAATTCGATGTACACTCCAGCACCACCATTTCTAACTGCACTTTCTGCGGACCCATCTGTATAGACTCTGACCCATTGTTCTTGTGGGTATTCTTCATCAATATAACCGAGGGTGGCCATTTTGCGTTATACACTATCTTGCTCTTTCTTGTCAAATATCCCTTTCACATTTGTCTGGATTTGTACCGTTAGTTTACATTTTTCTCTCCATGGGGTTTGTTCCGGAATACTTTTTAGTGGGCAGCCAATTTCTGAAAGGTCAGGAGTTTGTCTACATATTCTTTTTGCTTGGTGTATAAAGCTGCTTCTTTTTAACCGTCCCAAGGCTAGGTATTTAAATCTATTTTCCATCGGGTGATCTGGCATACTGAGGAACTTTTCAGCTTGTATTTGCAACTTTGTATCTCTGCGTTCTCTCAGTGCCTGTGTTTTCCCAGCTTTCTCCATTTCTAATATGGGGGTTGATTTCATCCCTCCTGCGATGACTCTGAGCGCTTGATTTTGCACTTTGTCTAACTCCTTTAATGTGGTACTAGATGCTGAACACCATGCAGTTGACCCATATTCCAAGTGTGGAAGTATGCTCTGCTTGTATACTTTATTGAGTATTTTCCCATCTGCTCCCCATGTGGTTCCACTTAGTTTTCTTAGTATTGCTGTCTTCCTCCTGGCTTTGGTTGCTGCCTTGTTGATATGTTTTCTCCATGTCAACCTGTCATCAAATGTGACTCCTAGGTATGTGGGCTCTTTATCATCTCTCAGGGGTGTTTCGTTTATTTTGATGGTGCCGGCTTTTTGCTTTGGGGAGAGGGTGAATAGTGTGGTGCTACATTTGTCTGTGTTGATGCTGACACACCATCTATTGGCCCATGCCTCAAGTGCATTTGTAGCCCGCTGTAGTGTTTTTGTGGCTATCGTTGCATGTTCATTGGTGCACCACAGTACCAGGTCGTCGGCATACATTGCCATTTTGATTCCATTTGGTATCTCAGCAACCAGATCGTTGATAAATAAAAGGAAAAGTGTGGGCGACAGGACACCACCTTGAGGGACGCCTTGTCGCAGTAGAACTTTTTTACTTTTAAAACCATCTACCTGTACCCGGGCTCTTCTGTTATTTAGATATGCTTTAATCCAATTGTACATTTTTCCATTTGTTTTATAGTTTCCCAATTTCTTCAAAAGCCCCTCCTTCCAAACCTTATCAAAAGCTTTCCTTAAATCTATCCATGCCGCGAGTACCAGTTTCTTATCTTGAAAAGCATCCTCTATTTCTTGGGAGAGGTATGTTGTCTGGTCTTCCGTAGAATAGAACTTTCTAAAGCCCGCCTGCTGTGGTGTAATGATGTTTTCACTTTCAATGTACCACTGTAGTCTGAGGTTGGTGATGCGCTCCATTGTTTTACAGAGACAACTTGTGAGGCTGATTGGTCTGTAGTTGGAGGCATTAGAACTGTCTTTCCCAGGCTTTATGAGGGGTATCATAATTGCCTCTCTCCAGATCTGTGGAACATTTCCTGTTGCCCAGCAAGCATTAAATATCTGTAAAAGCTTTGTTTTGGCTACTTTTCCTAAGTTTCTGATCATTTCGTTTGATATACCATCTGCTCCTGGTGACTTCCGCATTTTCAGCTTTGAAATGGCCAACTCCAGTTCATTAAGTGTAATTGGCACCTCTAGCGCCTCTGATGTTATTTCTTTCTGACTTCTAAATTGTGTCTTTTCTTGAATTTCGTGTTTTTTCTCTGAATTGATTTCAATGTCGTTATCTAAAGCAAAAGTGTCCGCAAATAGGTTGGCTGCCTCTTTTCCTGTGACCATGTTTCCATCTTTCTGCAGCGTGATCTTTGAGTTCCACCCTGTGTCCTCATCATTAATTTGTTTCACAAGCTTCCATAACTTTCTTGTGTCTTTTTCAAAGTTCAGCGACCTTGTTTTCTCCTGCCAGCTTTCCCTTCTAACCTGCAGCTTTGCCCTTACAAATTTTGCTTTTGCATGCTGGTAGTTATTGTGATGTTCTTGGTTTGGCCTGGTCTCTGCTATCTTTCTGGATGTTTCTACTTCGTTATGTAAATTTTCTAGCTCATTACTCCAGTATGGCTTATAATGCTTACGGGCACCTCTTGGTATTGATTCTCTTGCTGCCTTTAGTACGCATTTGTTAAATTCTTTAACTACTTTGTTTATATCCTGGTCTACGCTGAGACTTCCAAGCAGTATACTGGTACGGTGCTTGAACATTGTCCAGTCAGCGTTCTTGTAGTTCCACCTTGGCAGCGTACTAGTTTCTCTGACCTTCTCATTTTCTACATTCAGGATGACCGGTCGATGGTCACTGCCTCCCAGTTGATTTCCAACAACTCGTTTAATGTTCCATTCCAGATCTCGAGAGTGAAATGCTAGGTCTGGGGTAGTAGTGGTGTGCCACGACCTCGAGTAGAATGTGGGTGGATCAGTTGGCCTATTAATAAAACCTTCAAACCTGACATTCTTTCAATTTGCCCCAACCATTTCAGTCTATTAGCTCTCATCTTGCCAGTGATCAGTGGTGATTTAAACAGATTATGAATTTTGTTGTTGCTTCTCACTCTCCATTCCCCGCTGTTTGCATCTTTGATAGGTTCAAAGACTGTTTTCGAAGACCTGAAATAAGGCTTCACCTCTTTTACACTTGTAGTTGTGCTCCAGGTTTCAGAGGAATGTGAAACGAACGACTGGTCTTATCGACGTTTTATATATTTTGATCTTGGTCTTGCGAGACAGACACTTTGACTTTAGCAGATGTTGAAGGGCATAGTATACCTAATTACCAGATTGTATTCTAGATTGTATTTCTTGCACCCAAGTACTTAATATGTTTCTGTTCTTTTGATTTTCATATTATCGACTTGCTTGTGGCCGGAGTTTATATCCTTTCCCTGCCTAGTTATTATCATGTATTCTGTTTATCTTGATTGATAACTAGTCCCATTGTCTTTTACTATATATAAAGGAAATTAAAGGAATTCAAAATTGCTCAGAGTTAGTTTATTGACTAAATTTGAATTTCTGGAAAAACTGCTGATTTTAACTCTTATCTTAGACAGATAGCCAGACAGAAAATCATGAAGGTGAAAATGAGTACAGTAAAGCAGTATTCTTCAACAGTGGTCTTTTGTGGTGGTCTGTGGCAATGTTCTGTTGGTCCGCCAGCACTTTCTGTCTGATCATGCAAGGGCCACGTTGTTGGACCGCCAACAGTTTCTGCCTGATCATGCAAGGGCCACGTTGTTGGACCGCAGACAGTTTCTGTCTGATCATGTAACGGCCACGTTTTCGGGCCGCCGACAGTTTCTGCCTGATCATGTAACGGCCACGTTGTTGGGCCGCCAACAGTTTCTGACTGATCATGTAACGGTCAAATTTTTGGTCCGCCAGCAATTTCTGCCTGATCATGCAAAGGCCACGTTGTTGGGCCGCCAACAGTTTCTGCCTGATCATGCAACGGTTACTTTGTTGGGCCGCCAACAGTTTCTGTCTGATCATGCAACGACTACGATGTTCCTCCGTTTTTTCATCTTTCTGTTCGTAGACAAAGAAATCCATAGCATGTCAGTAATAGAACTTAAATATAAAAATTAAATACCAAATAAATGTTAATGCAGAAGCAACGTTTATCAGAAACAACGCTGCGTCTGCATATATCCAATTTAAAAACTTTCACGCACCAGAATATGTTGCGCAAAACAAAACAAAAATAAAGGCGCCTTTACATGCCAGTATCTCATCGGGCACACCAGGCTAGACTCCTATTTTTACAAACCAATCAGCTCGCAATGGGTGATGTGATCAATATTACGCCGGTCGCCTTTTCTTTCCAAGACATTACCTGATACCCATTTAAGGCTGGGTCGACCTGGGAGCCAGGGTCATGATTGACAAAAATCCTCTGAGGATTTCAACCTATGACCTAATGACCCACATTTGTTGCTAGCTAATACATACATATTGACCAGCTGGAAAGAGTGACGTGCTGGTCTGCACAGCTGTTTCTGCCCTTTTAAGTATTGCTGTGTACTAGTAATATTGTTATCAAACGTGTAAACATTTCTTCATTGCTTTCTATTCGCATTAATAATACTTAATTAATTAAGAAGTTATAAGGCGAATGAGACGAGTAGTGCAAGGAGTAACTCAAGAGTTACTTCCCCCTTTTTAGGACTTTCTACGTTCATTTTTAAACAGAACACTTGGTAAGCTAGACGGTTCTGTCTGCTTATGACTCAGCAGTATAACCCACTGCAGTCACCATTTTGTGTTTGAATTCCCTACCAGGGGTGAGAGAATAAAATTCGTTTAGACTTATTGCTGCTTATTCCTCTGAATTAATTTCACATGTTAAACTCTATGAAATTTGATGCCCGCATGGTGGGAGAAATCCTTGTGAATTCCCTTATCCTTCCTAACCACGTTTGTGATCTAGTATGTACATGTATGCAAACATATGATCTATTTGATGATTGAAATAATGTTTATTTGATACTAGAAACGTGCATTGGTATTTTTAATTATTATAATTATATTAATTAGGTGAGAATTTATGTCATGTGAAATCTCCGCCGGTTCCGGTTTCCAGCATGGTGAGACAATTAAAAAAGGAATGAAGTGTATATTCATTATACCTAATCCTTACTAAGTTGCTTTTACCTCATGGTGATATTAGCTTGATAAAACACTGTATGGCTTTAATTTAGATTTAGTCCAGATAATTCTGAGACGGGTTTAAGAGCTTGAAAAGTGAATAACACAGGAGAGCTAAATTTAATATTCACACTGTTGGAGAAGAAGAAGAGAGATGTATGGCCCATGCTTGTAATTATTATTGTTGAATATATATTTCCCCAGTACTATGAATATATTTCAGTACCACAGCAGGAGGCCTTACAATTGTAATAATTCTATTTCACCCTTTTCAACTTCTAAACTCTACTGAATAAGATTTAACATATGGGGATTTAGATTTAAACTGGAGTGTAAGTTGTATATTTTATGTTAATACTGTGACAGATGGAAAGCCCATTGTCATCTATGGTTATATTTTGACATCTATCCCAGCACCCGGTTATATTGATGGAGATATGTCAATCCCATTTATTTTTAAACTGTGCAAAGCACCTGTTTTGAGTTTCTGCCCCATGTAAACTCACTCCCTGATTCTCATTCTTTGTGATGTGAACCAATGTGGTTGAAATGAGAATATTGTGAAATGTGACTGTGTGTGTAAGCATGTTAACCCCTCACTATTGTAAAGACATCAGAACAATTTACACTGATGAATGTTCTTTCTTATTGTGTGATGTAAACTATTGGGCTAGAGAGTATTCATGAAACGGATGTTTCCTAAATATTTCCCCATCAGGATTATGGACCATGTTCTGTAAACATTCCTATTCTATACCAGTAGAATGTGGACACCTGTTACTATCCTACTCCATATATATGTGTGTGTAGTGTAACATTATATGAGAACTGGAGGCATTGTTGTCCCCAGTGAGAACTTTCCAAACTGTTTGTATAGAAACTGTTCTATTGTTCTAGTTCCAGATGGTAGTTCAGGTGGGAGTTCCAGAAGTAAATCCCAGCGTAGCTGCAGATGCCAGATTGTCTGGACTGGACTGGAAGATTCGGCCTGCCTGATGTGTCTCCGAGGCTTAGCTAGAAGCTGACCAAAGAAACGCAAGCTACAGCTAAGTGGACAGATTTGTCTACTAAATTCATATAAAAGGATTTTATCTCCACAGCCAATTTAAATATTAGCTAGAATTTTCCAAATAAATGTTATAGTTGTTAATGTTCTCACAGTTTTATGGAGTTTCATTTTAACTGTAATCATTTGTGTCAGTGAAGAAAAGCCAGTATAATTTAATACATTTAAATATACAAGTTTTTTAACAGTAGGCAATAAGATGTGGGCAAACCCAGAATCCTCTCATTTAACCAGCAAGGCTGGGGGTAATATTAGACTGTATGATGTTTCACTGTTTGCAGTTCCCTCTGTAAATTGCACATAGTGCAGTCGCTAGTTTAAAGCGAATTTACCCGCCACAAAGTGGAGATCTCGTCTCGGGATTGATAACCTCACACTCAAAGTGAAGCGCCCTGTCTGGGTTTATAACCTCACACCATAAAGTGAATAATAGGACTGAAATCTACATTATATATGTTTTCTTGTCTTGATATTGTTGCTGGTGTATCCCTAGACAACAGCATTATTTTTAAATAATTTGTGTTCAAGTGTTTAGCCATCTTTGATTTAATTTATGGCATACGCTTACAGAACACTTTGGGCTCAGAGTCATTAGTTACTAGTTTGCCTGTTAAAGTTAGCAAAAATTAACTTAGGTAATTAGGTAACTGAAATTTAGAAATAGTTTAAATGTTCATTGACATTAGGAAATTGGAAGAGATAATTGGCTAGGACATTTTTAATTCCCAAATTAATTGTTGCCCATAAAGTTAAGGACTGGTGGAAATGGATTGACAAGTGGCATTGCTATTTTTTTCATTCTGATTGATTATGTGATTGATTATTTGATTGATGCATATGTGATTTGCTTACTAACCCTCTGTTGACCTAATTTTCTGAGTCTTGTCAGTACTCGATAATTTCAGCAGCAATCATAGGTGATAATTTGCAAACTCCCTGTAAGGGTCACTACAGCTCAAACGAGATGGCAGCATATAATTATCTATTGGGCAAGACCATCCCAGACTTTGCGGCTCATGAGGCAGGTTTGAGTGGGACTGAGCTAAATAAATATGTCTCTGATTTGTTGAATGCCAAATCTCAACTAGAAGTTAATGTAGGTGTCCAAGGGAGAAAAGCAGATTCTATAGATTGGTTTTTTAGAAGTATAGAAATGGGTCAGTCTTGCAAATTCACAGGTATTAAACTGCCTGAGTGTGTTGCAGAGAAGGTCAAGGAAGATTGGGAGTGGCAACTGGAATGTGTCCAGATGGAACAGCATGCACAAGCTAGAGGTTTTAAGGAGGCTGTTGAACATGCTCAGTGGAACCAGAAAGTTTTTGCTGATGAGCCTTCCAGAGAATGGGGGATGTTCACAACCACCAAGCCAGACACTTCCATGTCAGCCAAAAATGCATTGCCAAGTACAAGTATCAGTCACTTTACATCAGTAATTGAAGAAAGATCCCTTACCCAACCAGAACTTGGAAATGAAAACCCTGGTAGAGGATGTGAGATCTTTGGCAGCTGTCAAAAGATCAAAGCTAGTGAGTTTGCAACTGTAGTGACCACTAGTGGGCTAGCTACCACAAAACTTGAGTTAACTCAGGGTGGTAATTTCTGTCAGAATTGACATTCCTTGGCAGAAATAAACAGCATTATTCCCAAAACCAACCCCATTTTAGATAATCTAATTGTATCTAGAAGCTTTCACAGCAAGGAAACTTTGAAGAAGGTAGGTGGCGAGACATAAGACTTCAGCTCCACGCTGCAGATAGTATCTTGTAAAGCGGAGTCTGTTTATGTCCATGCTCTCATTACTTATTCTCACCCGCAGTCAGTAGAAAGTCATGTGCTAGAAAAAGACATAGATTTTTCCAGTAAGTCGAGTGATGTCCTGAAATTTACTGAGAGAAGCAAAAATGCATCTCAGTTCTGCTCACAAGTTAGGGAAAAAGAGTCTCAGGCCTTAGAAAGTCCTTGAGGTCTCAGGGTATGTTGTTGTGTCCCCTCAGAATCAAGGGCCAGCACAACTTTGACTACCCAGGAAATGAGTCTCAGACTTCTGATAAGCCATTGAGATCTGAGGGTATGTTGTTGTGTCCCCTCAGAACCAAGGGCAAGCACAACTTTGACAACCCGGCGACTGCAAATAAGCAGGTCATGAGAGACCAAAAGTCTAGCATCTTGGTTCAATCCAAGATGAGCCAACCAAAGCATTTGTGGACACCTCTTCTGAAAAGAGTTGTGTGTTTCACCAAGACTAGACCGATAGCTAGGCAGACTGCTAAAAAGTTAACTAGGTCTACTGAGAACCCCTTAAAAAGTAAATTCCTTAAGCTCGGGTCTTTTGTCAGTTTAGTTAGGAACATTAATGATCCCAACCCTAAACCTGGTAAGGCTTATGCCAAATCCTCTGCAATCAGGCCAGAAACTTCAGTCTGTGCCAGTGCAGCCAAGAGTAGGAAGAACCTTTCCTTTACTTCATCTTCGGAAAAAAGCCACAAGACTCAGTCTACAGTTGAGACTGTAGGGTCTGTGCCCTGTCGTAATCAGCGCTCACCTTTTCTCCCATGTAAATCTTCCCAGATAATTTCATGGAAAAGGCGCACTCGGACAGGTATTTCGCTAGTTTAAAGCGAATTTACACAAAAGTAATTCACCAAAGCAAAAGGGAAGAATCATAGACAGAGCTGGTATCATCAACACTGTACGGACTAGGTTTGGAGGATAATGGCGAACTTCTGTGCTACCATGACTGCGTGACCGAGCAGTTTAGCTGGAAGATGTGCCATCTTTGAGGTAAAGACACGAGATACTATAACCAACTCCCCATGGGAGCAGTCAGCAAAGGTACCATGGAGTGGCTGCGGCACCGGAGGACTGAGCACGTAAGGGGATGCCTAGTGTGCATAGACGTCGATTGTGATAACATACCATGTAAATATAGACTAAGTGGGTGACACGATTCAATGTTATAAATAGTTTCAGTAAAAAAAAAAAACAATCACGTTTATGAGGCTAATAAAGCAGCGAGGTGTTACTAGTTCGCACGTGTAAGCGTTAGCAAGTAATAATTAAACTAGACAGAGTATCATGTGATATTTTCTCCTCGTCGCGTCGCTAGCATGTGTGCATCTAGCATTGAAGTACTGGTTACTGTTAGCTTTTACACGTCACAGTAAGCATGTGTCGAGTATATTTTTTCGCTGTGTCAATAATCTTAACAATCGAGACGTAAAACGAGTGGCGTACTTGTAATAAATACTCATTATCCTCACCATCATCATAAACCACTTCTGCTGTTAAGCGACGTGGGGGGGGGGGGTGAAAAAAAGGGGGGGGGGATAATTTGTTTTTCAGGACACGCTATTGTCATGCCGTGAAGGCGTGTTGTTACGGTTGTTACGACATTGTTGTTTGAGGGAGCGGGTGAAAGGGGGTGGGGGGAAGTAGTAGATCTATCTCCCCCCCCCCCCCCCCCCCCCCCCCACCACGGTGTCCCGGATTTCATTTGGGAGTTCGTGCACTCAGGTATTCCAGGTTAACTTAACTCAAACTCTTTAACACGGTCGTCAGTCTACAATAATGTTTTAACAGAATACAGTGAGTCGTTTTCATGGGGCCCTGACGCAAAGAAAACATTAGAGGATGTGAACTCCAGTTCCCTAACATTTTTCTAAGGAGGAATTTTGGAAGTGGGTGTCTGCTGCCTTGTTTAAAGCCATATTAATAATAATATTGTTAGTTGTCACTGCAGACGTGTTGCCCCTTGACTTCCCTATACCCGTGACAGTGGAAATCACACAAAATGTCTATCACCGCCCCATTTGAAAAATACATATGAAAATATTTTTGGTACAATAACATGCATGTAAACAAAAATTTTAAAGAATGACTTTTAAACTTAGGACTTTGAGGGGGAGGGGGGGGGGGAATTGGTTCTATTACAAAAAAAGGGGGTGAGACACACTAAATGCCTAGCACCTCAGTCACTTACACAAACACACACAATAAGACAGATACACATACACCGAATTAAGATAGTCGTAAACAAGATGTGTTAGATTTCGTTAATTGTCAATGTGTGTGTGTGCGTGTGTGTGTGTGTGTGTGTGTAAACGCAATAAGTTCTGAGGTTTGCGTTGTATGTCTGTCCTTGAAAGATACACGTTACCTTGAACCTATCATGAAGGTGACAGTATTTTCAGACTTGAGGGCCGAATAACTAAAATATTTGGTTACAATTAGGCAGACGAAATGGTTGCAGCAAACTTGTAACACGGAGTGCAACTGATAAGACCGTGCCTTCACACACGAAAATGTCGAAGTGTGTGGGTGTGTGTATGTGTGCGTGTTTGTGGGTGTGTGTGTTGGTGGGTTGGTATGTGTGTGTGTGTGCGTGCGTGCGTGCGTGGATGGTGGGTGTGTGTGTGTAAACTTTTTTTTTTCAAAAATAAATTGTCATCAGTAACAATTGTTTCTTCCCATCTTTACTTTATTCTTCTTTACGGTTTCATTGGCTACTGAATTTATGCAGTTTATCCATCTTTTCCCAAAAAGTTCTTTTTATTAAGCTTTATGTGAGCGTTCTTACATAATGTGTAGAGGTATATTGTGATGGCAATGGAGTACGTTCAGAGTTAATTTTAATTACTTTCTGTTCACTTAAAATACAATTTATATCACACTTCTGGTCACTAAGCTGCACCGCTCCTATGCCAACGAAAAAAAAAAAAAACACAATGTCCATCACTGTTCCTTGTGAAACAAATTGACACAGACTGCAGTCTCAGCAAAATCAATAGCATACAAACGCATTAAATGCATAAGGCAGCTGTCAGAGGTGCCAAATCAAACAGTCTGACACTGGAAATATAGTCCGTTGTTGATGGAAGCAGTAGTTACAACAGACTGTTAGCTGCATACGCAGTTAAGCGCATAAGGCATCACCAGTTATCTCTGGCAAGGGGCCGCTCGCAATTTTCGGAATCTATAGTTCACACACAAAAAACATTAAAAATAAAATCCGCAGCGGACAGTGTAACGCCAAACACTCATCTAATTAGCTGGGTGACGGAACTTTCAATCTTTCAATATATGTATAAAGGACAATACAACTGTTAAGGGTTGCCATAAGCAAATGCTTGCCACGACTGAAAATAACATACATGCCTATGCACTATATAGAAGGAAAGACTTTTTTTTTAAAAATATATACATACTGCACTTGTGAATAGCAAGTCCATAATGTACAAATGACGAAAACACATATCTTCTAACTGGTTGGGAATTATGATGCAAACTACTCATGCTGAAATTAACAAAGCAGAAGCACAAACAGATCATTACTATTTGTGGAGAATAGAGCATCTGGGAATGGCAAGGATGGTCGTCACTCTACACTCAGAGCAAACGCGCCGACGCAAATTAAAAAAAAACATGTTGCTATCCTTAATCCTCCCCCCCCCCCCCCCCCCCCCCCACCAGCACTCCACGCTCGGGCCTTGCATATTTTCTAGGCACAAGAAAGTGGATCAAGAAGCCTAATGCTAGTTTAAGAGTACAATAACAATAATATTGTGCTGAATTGGTTTAAAAAAATTTAATGTCGGATATAATATCATCATCATCAGGTGCCTTGCCGACTGGCGTGGGCGATCATGCCTCTCCATAATCTGCGATCTCCTGCAGCATGTATCAGTTCGTGTGCCGACACACCTCCATGCCGTGCAACAAGACTGTCAAGCATCTTCTCTCGTTGTCTTCTCTATCTCTCCTTCCACATATCTTTCCAGTGGTCACAACATGTTCTATCTCCCTCTTCTCATAACATGGCCGAAAATGATGACTGTCTCCTTCTGATGTCTGTGATAAGTTGTCTTCGGGCTCCCGCCTCTTTCAAAACCTCTTGGTTGCTCTTTTTAGCTGTCCAAGGTATTCTAAGCATTCTTCTGTAAAACCACATCTCCGAGGCCTCCAGAAATTGTTTGGCCTGCCTACCGATTGTGCAGGATTCACTGCCACATGTTAAAACTGGATGCATGTAGCAAGCAAGAATTCTTTTTCTAACTCTAAAGGGGCTTTAGGGATTTGAGCCTCAGCTCCAAAATTAGGGCCCACCGT
>CAJHNH020000113.1:405000-425034 GCA_905116865.2 Candidula unifasciata
TTAGCCACCCCCCAAACACTTAACATGATTTATTCACAGCCAGCACCCCCATCTCCCCTTAGAACGGGCCATATGCAAATCTCTGCAGAGTTCGGCCGCACCTTACTGTACTATGTCTGCTTTCTGCTTGCACGGGTCGTGTTCTGTGTGCAACCCGGTCAGGTAAGACTTGCGTGGAGGACAGACGAATCAATGAAGAACTTAACTGAGCTGGGTAGTGGCGGTGGGAAGGAGAGTAAATTCTTATAGCTGTCTTCATTCGTGAGGTTAATATCCATTGCAGGCACAACATAGAGGCGCCGGGACGTGGGTGGATAAGCTTCACTGAGCACCTCCACTCCCCCCTCTACCCCCACATCCCTAAAAAATTTACAAAAAAGACCCAGGGACAACCCCTCCCCGCCCCCCTCCCAATTGTTTTAAAACACCTTATATATTAAAACTACCCTTCAAGGGTTCTCCTTGGCGAATTGAAGCTGTTTTCCTCATGCTCTAAAGGTCGTGGATTCGTTTCATGACTGCTTCTTTCGGTTCGCAGTTTTTTTAACGGAGATTCCTGTAGATCGGTACCGGTTCTACGGAATCCGTGCTTCGTGCGACGCTCTCGCAGGGCGGCTAACCATACTACGGAGAAAGACCGAGCCGTATGGGATAAACTTCTTTGGAATTTTTCTTCTTCTTCTGCGTTCGATATCAGTCATGCTAAACATTGAGTCCCGTCTGGGTCACAAATAGTATTGTGCGTTTAAGGTCGCCACCGGTTCCCCATAGCTTCTCTTGCAGTGTGGCTCCATTGGGCCAGATCCACATTCTTTGCTGGGAGAGGTTAGGGCAGTACTGTAGTATGTGTTCAGGGGTTTGTCTTTCTGCTCCACAATCACAGGCAGCAGATTCTTTTATGCCTATCCTGTACATGTGTGCTCAAAGACCACAGTGTCCTGTCCGAAGTCTAAAAATTGATGTTTGTTCTTTTCTGTTGAGTTTATTTATGCTGTCACTATCTGGTCTGTAATCTCCATTCTGCCTTCTCCACTCCCGCTTGAAAGACTGCTTAAGCGCTGTTTTGGTTTCCTTGTAGCTGTAGGGTGGATGAGGTACTTCTTTGGAATAAAGTCGATCCTTTAGACTTTAACTTTAGTTAAATTTTAGTCTTTCCCGGCAATAGTTTCCCATTGTGCAGAAGGAAGGCGATGTAAATCACTGCCTGTGACGAGGGCGACGGTAACTAGCACGACCCACTTGCATTAAGAAGAACTAAAATCCTCCCAGTCCCCCAAAAAAGGACGCAATTTGTCGCTTTGTTATTTAAAAAACCCCAACCCCGGCTGTAGTCGGGGGCCCTAATATAACCCAACGGTTTCTAAGACGTGGCCGGGTGATCCTCACTTTGTGTCTCCGTGTGTTGGTGGCTCGTTATCCTGTCCTGGTTTTGTTGAACGACACACACATTAAGAAGAACTTTCAAGGATAAGTGCGGGAGATTTCAGTACTCATGTTGCCAGCAGAGATATTTGACACGTCTCTTCTCAGACACCTAACTCGTAATTTATCTGTAATCACTTTTATCGTTTGTCCCTTTTTCCCTCCCTAATTGTCTCCCACACATACAGATACACACACACACTTTCCCGCACACAAATACACACATTTAAACACACTTCTCACCCCACCCCCACCCCCACGAACATAAAACAATATGTCTTGCTCTGCGTTTATATATTTTGTTGCATGTGGTGTGCACGTACTCAGATACACACACACACACCCGTATATATACACACACACACTCGCACACGAACACACACATATAAACACACTCTTACCCCCCCCCCTCCTCCCCCTCCCCACGAACAGACACAACATTCTATCTTGCACTGCGTATTGTATTTTGTTGTACCTAGTGATATTAATAGCTTCAGCAAAGTTTTTACTTTCTGCGGCGAATCACGATCAATAGACTTGGATAAGTTTAAATCCAAACTGAATGAGGCCCCTATAGGACGTTGAACCATACACCGATAATTGATATCCGTGACTGTGGCAACCTGCAGACAAGGAGAATGCTGTTTATAGATAAGGGAGCGGCGGTATCCCAAGGTCTTGGTACGTCATGGTTGATGTTGTCAAACCCACCCTGACTCCTAGGTGGCAGCATCCTGAAATTGGTGCTAGGAAATAGTCTGAGAAGTAAAAGCGGTCGGTGTGACGTTATTCACATGACTCACCGAGAGTGCTCTTTAATCTGTTAAAATACTGGACTGGCAACATATTCTTAAGAGCCTCCGTGGTGTAGCAGCTAGACTCTCGCCTGCGGATCTAAAGGTTTTAGGTTCATGTCCTGGCGGAGTCGGACTTTTTCAGAATTGACCTTGCCTTCCAGGTCTACCCAGCCTTAAATAGATACCAGATAAAGACCTGGGAGGTAAAGACAGCTGGCGTGGTGTTAACCACATTACCTACTGAGTGCTGTTTGTTCTAAATGCCCAATATGCCTGAAGGCGTTGAAAAAGGTTCTTTACTTTACTTTCCTTACCATAATCTTGATGAGCCAATAAAAAACTTTTGTAAAGATGTATCTTTTATGTCGGCTTCTGTGACTTAGACGTTGCGAACGTGTTTTGTAATATTCATTTGCCGGGTTTTATCCCAGCACCGGGTTATTTCGCAGCAGACCGCACTGCTAATGTTAAGGACAATAGCCAACTATAGTAAAGTAAAGAGCCCTTTCCAACACCCTCAGATATATCGTGCAAATAGGGCTGCACTTAAATTTTATAGACAAATCGGCACTCGGTGGGTGAAGTGTCGTCTCGCGTTGTTTTTCTCTGTCTTCTTTCCACAGATCGTTCCAGTGATCAGAACATGTTCCAGTTTTCTTATTTAGATAACATGACCAAGACATAACTAAGACAAAATATAACATATTTCCTAATTAAAATGGTTAATTAAGAAGTCGGATTAAAAGCAGAGTTAGCTTCCCCTTTCAGTCACTTCCGGCCAGGTTTTTCTACATGTAATTTGTGGAGGCAGGATGGTGTAAATTAGGTCTGCCAACGCGACTAAGTATATCCCAGATGGTGGTCAGCACTGTAGTAATTGTGTGTTAGATCCCTTCCAAGTGGAGTTGCAAGTGCAGGAGATTGTCTAGACTGGTATAGAAGAGTCAACCTGCCTCGATGTGTCCATAAGATGTTGTGAAGCCAGAAGACTGATCCAGGACAACAGATAAGTTTACATTCATACCACTAGGCAATCCATCATAATCGCCCCAGTCCCGTGAATAACTTTCTTTATTCAGTTTTAGTACAAAAGAAGTAATAGTTCTTCGAGTTTTATAGACTCAGTTATTAACTCTTATCATTGTAATGGGTATGTCAGCGAGCAGTAGTTTTAATCAAATCAACACATACAAATAAACCTCACATATAACAGAAGGAGTCGGAAGTCGGCCGTTCCTGAATCCCCTCCAATAACCAACTAGGCTGGGAGACATATCTTTTATGACATTTCACTTGTGTGATTCCCTCTCATTACTGTCGACTTGCGAGGTCTTCTTCGTATTTTTAATCTTCACTGGAATTGTGGGCTTTAGTAGTAAAGTCAACCTCAGTACAACTGCATTTTCTATGCCATTATGTCTTATACAGAACAGAGAGAGAATTGTTTTCAAATTATATTCTGTAGACGGCACATTGGACATTCTCTAAGGCAAAGCGAATGCCTCGTCACCGACAGGCACGTACACATAAGGACGGTTAAAACAAAAGAATAGCGGCGTCAGTGATAGGTGATGGAGCATAGAAGGTAAGTGGGGGGAAGGGGGGGGGGAGATAATGAAAGAGGGGGGGGGGAGTACAGCACAAAATACCCGTACAAAAATAGTTTCAACAACGAAAAAAAATTTCAGATAAAATGCCATATCGTTGCTCAAATGTAATCAAGGATGAAGAAATGTAAATAAATAGACTTCTAGTGTATAAATCTGGCTACATTTGTGGGGCCAAAATAGCAAATAATTAATTTCAGACTAATGGAGGACTGTTAGATAATTTCTGAGCAAATTATTTTGTTGCTTGCGCGCCTTGCTGCAAAATTTACCACGAGGTTCTAATTATTTTGATATTTTAAATGAGGGAAAAGAACTCGGAAAATTCCATCGAATACACGCGGGATGAGAGAAAACAAATATGAGGAAAATGCTGACCCAGAACCAGGCTAGTCCATCTTAGAGAATACCATATTTTGATGGACCCAGTTACAGCAAATGTGGTTTTGACTTTTTCAGTTCTAAGCAGCGCACCATACGTTGTTTAATTACTCCTTACATGCTATTAGTTCTACTACTTTTATCCCAGTCCCATTTAGCAAAATTAATAGTAGTTATTACTGTATATCTATCTGTGTTGCAACCTTTATTGTTCTAAGTCATTTGAGCTAGAGAATTTTACTATAAAGTACACAGTCTTTGGGATATATAGAATTAAAGTAACAATAGCTTGGGGCCAGAACAGACAGGGCATATTTGCTAGCTCAAGCTAATAAATTGTGCTGGTAATAATTAACTACTGACATAATCAGCAGCAGCATCACCATTATCACATCGTAATCGTCTTCTTTTTTTTTCTTTATCCTGATCATTGTCGTCACCACCGTCATTATCTTCTTCTTTATCACAATTTTTATCATCATAGTCTCTTCTTCATCAGCATAGACATCATCATCATCATCATCTTTCTTCTTCTTCTTCTTCTTCTTCTTCTTCTTCTTCTTCTTCTTCTTCTTCTTCTTCTTCTTCTTCTTCTTCTGCTTCTTCTTCTTCTTCTTTCGGATTGTAATCATGACATCACCTCTATGATTATCATCATCATGGTTTTCCCCATTGTCATTGTCATCACCCTCATCGTCGTCCCCTGCATTAGGGCTGCTTCTTGGTGAACAGCATCATCAGCCTTATCATGTCGTGCGGTGCATACATCACAATGTGTCGTAGGCCTAAGGATTTGGGCCCGCATGGCTAGTGCTGACGCCACGTACTGTGCAGTTAGGTTTTTTAATTTTAACTCAGAGCTCAATCAAGTCTAAATCGTGCCCTGATAGCCTGCAATGTTTCTAGAGGGCCAAAGGTTGTCTAAACCTTTTAGTGGGCAATGACAGGAAAAATTGTCTCTATAAATGCAAGCCTGGATAACTCTTGCCTAAAATGTATAAACAATTAACATTCTCTCCCCTGGCTGGAGAGAGATTGGTCGTTCAGGATTTTCCTCTCGTGCAGCAAGGTCATTTATTTATCATAATCTTTGAGTCCCCCGAGAACTGCAAAGTGGCTATTGGGTTATAAAGCATCAGTATACAAACATTGTAGGCCCAGATTTTTTTACTTTCAACCTTCTACTAAAACTGTGTCGTTTCTTCAACTCCGATTTCTTCTCCGTCGCTTACCATGGCCAGCTTTCCTTGAAATTGTTGGCCATTAATATTGATTTTCTCACTACGTAGTGAGCCTCGATGACCTTGATAAGACATGGGGTAATGTTGATAAAACATTTCAGGGGCGCTGACGCAACAAACACTTTGCAGAATAGGGTTGCTTAATAATAGCGATAGATATCATCATTATAACAATATTGTGCGGAACCGTAAATATAACATGTGACATATTATGAAATGTAAAAATGAATATTCGAGCAGAATATGTCAATACTTGGCTAGCGCAGCCCCTTCACATATTTTCTTCTCTGTTCAGGTGGGAGAGCAAAAGAAACTTTAGTTTTCGGGGCTTAGAAAGAATTGAGGGGTGGGGGGTGGGGGGGGGGGGACAGGGTGCCGGAGCGACCAGATTTAAGCGCTCTTGATGCCTTCCAGTTCGGCATCGGCGACCGGGTCGCCCACTGGTTGGCCGCTAGACGACTTCGTCGCCGGTCATGACAGTATTTGGGTCTGTCTCCTTTGATCGTATTAAGACTGAAGGAGTCCTTTACAAGGCTCTTGCTGGCGTACAATGCTAGGCCATGTTATATGGCGCACACAAACCTAATCATAATTATAACCTAAAGCTCCCCTCCCCCTTCTGGAATGTTGGTTAAACGAGACGATTTGTTGTTGTTGTGTCAAAGCACCGACCTACCCTCAAATTCCGGTCTTCTTGTAGATTTAACGCTTTCTTCAAGTTTATAGACTTTTGGGACCTGTTCACTTTTCTCGGCCTATCCACACATTTTCTCAGTCTGATCTAGGTCAGAGGGGTTACGTTGTACTGCTTTCTTCGAAAAGATTCTCTTATGTGACCTGGGCTCAGGCTGTGGGTAGGGAGGTTTGGGTTAGAGCCAGTTCTGTATGTTCCTGGGTCGTTGAAAGCTGTGTCGTTGTGTAGTTTCAGAAAACGCGACATTGGCGCTGATGTAATTGGAGGCAAGACAACGTGTCAACCCTCAGACGTAGAAGAGTATGAGAAAGTATGAATGAAAAGTCATACAGTTTGCAAATGGGCCAGGAAACGTAAACAGGACCGTCTTTTTTTTTATATCTTGCACCTATGTTTCCATTGTTTCAGTCTGACGGGGAAAAGGGTTATTTTCACGATGGTCTCCCCATTTGCACACCACCAGGTGTAGGTCAACGCCACTGATAAGTTGGTTGGACTAGTCTACCGTGGTCGAGGTTATGGGTGTCGCAGTCTGTTGTTGTCTGGTATTTACGTTTTTATTCTCGGGAAAGAGACGGCCTGTGACATAGGTTTTGTCATTCTCTAGGGGGGTTGTGTGTTAGACCCAGTATCTAAATGTTTTAGAAGTGATAAAAGCTCTGGCATGGTGAAATATACAAGAATCGGAATGAGTGCGAGTGCGGAATATCCCCATGACCGTGTGTGAAAGTCGGATCGCTTCAGGCCGACCTATCAGAAGTGAGGTGGTCATTAGGTAGTCTAATCAGAAGCAAGCTAGTGTGTAGCGGTGTGCAGATGGGAATACCAGCGTAATAAATTATCGTGGAAATGGATAGGAAGATAAGGAGAAGAGCTAGACCCGGGAAGACGTCAACACAGAATGTGGTTGAAAGGACAGATTCGAACATGCGAACATCAAGTCCATTGCAACTGACCTACAGAGGTGGAAGGGGATTTGATCAGTCAACCTCAAACACACGGCAGCTGGCCAGCCGACATCATATCTTTGTTGAGGGGGCGATATAAACAGTCACACCAGCGGAAGTGGGGATGGAGGAGGAGATGGGTGTCTTTTAACATGTTTTACTATATAAATAGTCATACCCGCCGTCGCCCACTTATGAGAGTATAATGATATGATGCTGCTTCCATCAGCCATTTACAAAGTTTACTTGTCTCCAAAGGAATTTTGATCTTCTACCCCCTCACCATAATCTCCACTTTCAGTCTTAAACAGACACACTATACCTACCCTCGTGCTTGTTTTCATCATGGTGTTTCTCTCGTGCCTGCGCTATGAGAAATGTTTTCCGTAGCATTTCATCCAAATCCTGTGTTGGTCCATTTGTTCCAAGTGGTGGGGAAAAAAAGGAGGTGGAGAGCGCGAGAGATAGATCCACTACATTCATAAAATGCATGATGCAAAAGGCGACTAAAAAGGGGTTTATTTAAGGAGTCGAAGCGCATCTGCCTGAAAGGCGAGAAAATAACAGTCTGCAATAAGTAAGCAAGACCTGTAAAACGGATGCGCACACACATTTCAATTTCTGGAACAATGAGAACTTTGCGCCGAAGTTTACAATCGGTGAACGCTAAGAAAAAGTAAATCTAAAGCTGCTTTGCATTTACTAGCAAAACTATCCAATTTTCTTGTCAGACACGTTTAGAGTCTGTTTCCCGCGGACCCATACTGTTATTGTTTTCCCCATGCAGTGTTGTTTACAATAACTCAGTTGTATCACTAACACGGAATTTTCTTTTCTTTTCCGACTCAACCATTTTAAGGGGAGAGACGCCAAACTCTTTGATTGATTTATAAACTGTCCTTTTTCAAGAACAGATCTAAACCCCCCTTGAAACGTTTATGGTTGCGACCAGGTAGATCTAGGCCCAGAATTGAGCCAAATGTGAGGTCAAAGACAGGGGAAAAGTAGGCTAAACTGCAGTCGCGGGTTGTTTATATCCCGGCTTGGCTCCGAGCCATGTTCGCTGGTGATCTTGTTTTGAAGTATCAAGATGATGCAATCTACATTCAGCCGGGGAGTTGGAGGGGGGCAACTCATGTTTGAGCACCAATGATACCAGCAGGGCTGCCGAAATTTTAAGGTGGAATAGAACTAAATTATTGAAAATACCATAACAGAATGTTGTTAATGTTTTAAAACTTTTAATTAGGAGACTGTGAAACCACCTTTTAACACACACACACACACACACACACACACACACACTCGCGCGCGGGCATATATATAATTCAGCTCCGCCGCCTTGGAGTTAACAGGGGGGAGGGGGACTTAACCTCCCTCTACCTAAATATTTTATTGGGAGGTTCAAATAACTTGAACCTCTGTGTTCCGTTGTCTATGACTTATAAATAGTTTTCAAGATATATGTTACAGTTTGGAACTGACTGAAATTCTTGGTCCATTACATTATTGTTGTACTTTTTTTTCGTCGCTTTTTGTTGCAAATATCACCCGCATCCGTTCATCTCTATGGTTGGCCGTCTCTTTCCATTTGGTGATACCAAGTGTTTGTAGGTCTGTCTGGACATTCATATTTATAGTTAATAGAAACGTTGGTCTCCTAACACCACCCATATACACACTAGCTTACTTCCGATTACTCGACCTTCAGTCTAGCTCCCTTCTGATTGGTCTTGAGTCACCCGTCCTTGGCACAAGGTGAGTGAGGTGTTCCCCAATGCTGGTAATATCGCGGCTTCTATATTTCAGTATTCCAGCATCTTTAACACTACAAAGACATCGACAAACTGGGTCTAACACAGAACCCCTTTAGAGAGTGATAAAACCTATATCACAGACATTCACTTTTTTTTTTAAAAATAAAAAAGTAAATGCCAGACATCACAGAAAGCAAACAACAGAGGGGCACACTCATAACGTCCAGCAGGTTAGACTAGTCCAAGAAAGTTATTAATGGAACGTGACCTACTTTCTGTGGGGAGACTAACGTTTTTTTTAAACTATATATATATATATATATATATATATATATATATATATATATATATATATATCTGTGTGTGTGTGTGTGTGTGTGTGTGTGTGTGTGTGTGTGTGTGTGTGTGTGTGTGTGTGTGTGTGTAAAACTAGCTAACCAAACGTCATGCCCATCTTTAAAAATCGACAACTCAGTAATCGTTCTGTGTAAATGTTTGACATTTGGCTTGCAACCTGTTAATTATTATGTCCTTGTAGGAAAAAAATTGCAATTAAACATAACTGTATACTTTTTTTTTTTTTTCTCTTTTGTGGTAAATGAAAAAAAGGTCACAGATTCAAGGCATTCAAACTTCATGTTTACAATAAAAAGGTGACATGAACTTTTCAAAACATAAAATTTAACTTTTTTTTTTTCTTGAGGTCATCAGTTCGAAAAACAGCGTTTCACTCTTATATGGTCAATCTCCTACATTAGCCTCTCGTGCATTAGATGACCACAATATTTTATTGTATGCAGGATATGCTATCATAATAATCAAAAGGCATCCATGCCTGTGGAATGAATTCCAAAACAATCATCAAGTTTGTGGTTAAGAGTAAACGATTGCTACTTGCACTACCTTTTTTTTTCACGGCTTCACAATTTTTTTAGTTCGACAGAGATCAAAGTAATTCACCGCTTTGAGAAAACAGTAGCACCTGTGCACTTGCAAAAAATACAATCTTAGGATTTCGAAAATCTCAAGAGGACGTGCAAAAATTCATGTTGATCCGTACAAGGGGTTTTCAAGATATATGTTGAAGTATGGAATTGATTACAATTGTCCAGAACTGAAATTCTTGGTTCATTACATTATTGTCGTACTTTTTTTCCCGCTCAGTTTGCTACAAAGCTGTTGTGATTGCTTCTAGTTGATTCAGTTAATTTCCTGGAGCTATAACTTTTATCTCATAAATGCATTTTTTTGTTTTTGTTGAAGTCTTAAATGAAGAGCGATTTTTTTTAATCCTTATATTAGTAAGCAGAGAGAAAACTTTTTTATTCAACTGCAGAGAATGTGATAATGCCAAAAGACTAAGCATAATTTTTTTCACTGATGGAAAGAGATTTACATCCACACATTTTTCTTCAGAAATTGTAAATTATTTTTTTTTTCTTACCATAAGGTGGTTGATCTTGCTCTCTTAGTTTTCCCCATTTTTTATTTGTTTATAACGTTCTTCTTTAACAAAGGATGAGAATGGCGTGACCAATGGCATAATTGGCCTAACTGACCTTCAAGAATACTAAATGGATCCAGCATACAGTGCCAATATTTAAAATGTGCAAATTTTCTAAAATGTACCAAGATATCGGACATGGTACCAAAAGTAGTTTTGCTCGTCAAGGGTCATAAAGTTGCAAATGTGCACTAAAGTGCCAACTTCGGCATCCCTGGAGACAGGCCTTCTGTTTAGCCCGCTAATAAATGCTGCATATTTTGTGAATGCCACATTCCTGCTTGCTATTTTATGTAGTTGTAGGGTATCTTGTGTTCAGTATTTTGTATAGTCAATAGTAAGTAAATTTTACCCCACCAGGACATCCCGCAGTGCGATATACACCTGGTGACACAAAGAGCCACCATGCGGATGAGGACTACCCGTGGAGAGGTCCCAGAAACAGCGTTAAGTCGTCAGGCTAGATTCCGGCCCCCGTAAAAAGCCCGGGTGGGGCTTCAAAATAACGAAAAATTTCGTCCTACATGGTGTCTCGTGCGAATATGCACTAAAATACACCAATACTGACTGAGCAAATATGACGTCAAAACAATACGTAATGTTGTTAAGGAATTGTAATCTAGGATATTCGGAGTCGAAAGTTTGACCAAGGCGGATCAGAGGTCCAGCCTTGGTGTGGATCCTTGAGGAGGTTTTACCCCGAGATGCCACGGAAGGAATGGTAATCGAAGGTTGCCCAAGGCGGACGTGTGGTCCGGCCTTGGTGTGGATCCTTGAGGACACTCTACCCCGGGAAGTCACGGAAAGATTCGGAGTATAAAGTCTGAAGGAGACAGACGTGTGGTCGTGTCTCAGTGTATCTTTGAGGATGCTCTACCCCGGGACTCCACTAGAAACCTCAGCCGAAAGCTGGTACATTGTTTTATTGCGCTCGTCAGAAAGCCGTTATATTTTAAAGGAAGGGATCTCCAGACCGAATCACTAAAGAGGGACCTTGCCCTGTTCAGGGGAGGAGATTGATGTGACCGTCCGGACTCTCAAGGTCGGACTGTTGATCTGTCGTTTGCGGTAGCCAGTGTTGGCGTGTTTGGGTGAGTCTTCACCAAGAGTCCTATTATTTGCACATTTTCTTATTTTTGATCAAATGTGTTCGACAATACACCATGGTAAATATTCAGGGCCTTCAGCGTTTAATTACCGTTTGGAAGAATTGAAGTTCATTTTTAGCATTATAGACGCCATGTTTGGTCGTTGGGAATTAATCTCTGACTGTTCTGCCACACTAGGCTGGTGGCATTGTACATGATGTTAAGCCGCATATGTTTGTACCTGATTACACATTTCAATGGGGCCCTACGCCTCTCAGCACCGGAACGCACATTTTACATGGGGACGGCATGGATATATATAGTCGTTTGGTACTGTATGAAGTTGACTGGTATTGTTATATAGTCGTTTGGTACTGTATGCAGTTGACTGGTATTGTTATGTAGTCGTTTGGTACTGTATACAGTTGACTGGTATTGTTATGTAGTCGTTTGGTACTGTATACAGTTGACTGGTATTGTTATGTAGTCGTTTGTTGCTTTGTGTAGTTGCATGGTTTTAAGTGTAAATGTTTTGTACTTTATGTAGTAATTTGATATTTTACAAAGGTGTTTTTTTTTTCTTCTTCTTCGCGTTCACCAGCTGTAAATTCGACAGAAAGTTCTTGTTGTTCACCTTCTTCTGGACTGTTGTCCTGTTCCAGAATCTGAGTGTTGCATGTGCATCCGTTTTACAGACCTGACTTATTTGTATGCAGACTGTTGGTTCCTTGCCTCTCACTTAGATATACTCTGACTTCAAAGAAAGCTCCCAATTAGTCTACTCTTACGAAATGCATTTGGGTGGGCAGTGCGAGACTGTAAATAACATTTGAGTCTGCTTGTACGAAATGTTACTTACAAACTAATTAAAAAAAACGCACCATCGGATGACTATGTGTTACCTTTGTTTTTAAACGGTACAGATACGTGCCTTAACTGTGAACTGACCCGAAAGTTTCTTCTCTTCTTGTTTCTTTTTCTTCTTCTTCTTCTTGAGCATTCCGAGCCCTTGAGGTTCATTGTTGCAAATATCACCAGCATCCTTTCATCTCTATGGTTGACCGTCTCCTTCCATTTGGTGATACCAAATGTTTGTCTGGACATTATCTCTCCATAGTCATCTTGGTCTGCCTCGTGGTCTACAACCGTTCAAATCCCCTGTGTAAACTATTTTGACCTCTTGTCATCTGAAATTATTTCATTATGCCCCTGCCATTTTGGTCTATTAGCCCTCATAATGCCAGTGATCAACCGTGATTTAAACAGACCATAAACTTCGTTGTTGCTTCTTACTCTACATTCCCCTCTATTTGCATTTTTGGTGGGTCCAAAGATTCGTTGTAATACTGTTTTCGAAAATCTTGTAATAAGGCTTCATCTCTTTTAGTTGCACTTCAAGTTCCAGAGCCATTTTTTTTTAAACTGGTCTTGTCAACGTTTTATATATTTTGATCTTGGTTTTGCGAGATAGAGACTTTGACTTGAACACATGTTGAAGGGCATTGTATAGTTTATTTTCAGATTGTATTCTAGACAGTATTACTTCTCTCAGCATGTTGGAGCAGTTGCAGTTTGTACTCAAGTATTTATGTTTCCGTTCGTTTCATTTTCATATTATCTACATGTATGTGGGCGGAGTTTATATCCTGTTCCGTGTAATAATCATGTGTTTATAATGTATTCTGTCTTATCGGGACTAATATCTAGTCCCTTTTTGTGAGCTGCATCGTTTTAGAGAGTCAGCGTTGTTTTACGGGCTCTAGTTCATTCCAGTTTATTATCGTCCTACATGGTAACATTTTTTTTTTTCGCGCATGTGAATAGGAAGTTGTGCTTTGCGCTCAAATCTTGAACAAGAGGACAGCAACATAATATTTCATATATATTCAGCCGTCCACCTGAGGAATGCAATTTTTCGTTTTTTTTTGAAGCCCCACCCTGGCTTTTGCCAGAGGCCCTAAATATAGCCGGGCCATAAATATGGCTTAATGGCTGAAAGGGGTTTCTGGGACCTCTCAAGGGGTGATCCTCATCCGCATGGTGGCACTTTGTTTCACCGGGTGTTTATCACTTGTGTGATGTCCTGCTGGGGTGCAACAAGAAAGAGAGAGAGAGAGAGAAAGAGCTATACAGAGAGAGAGAGAGAGAGAGAGAGAGAGAGAGAGAGAGAGAGAGAGAGATGATTTCATTCGCCAAGGAACTATGGGAAAAAGAGTTGTCATGTGCTCTCCATTACCTTCATTTATATCAATTGTGTGTGTGTGTGTACGCGCGCGCGTGTATGTGTTTAGGTATACAATGCAATATCAATCCATTCAAACAAGATGATGTAACATAATGTAGATTCAAACACCTGGCCACAAAAAAAAAGAACAAATTAGCAGTACTCTACTTAATTGCTGAATCAAACATGGAAAACACTTGACCTTTCAATGGCGCTGGTCCCTGAACAGTGCCCATCCATCGGTTGATCAACATCTGACAACACAAATAAATTTGCACACTAGCTGAAGCACGCGAAAACTGGGCAACAAAAACATATTAATATTCAGAGGCGCCGGAAGGGTCGCTAATTAATGTGTTGTGTGTGTGTGTGTGTGTGTGTGTGTGTGTGTGTGTGTGCGTGCGTTCGAGTGTGCGCGCGCGCGTGTGTGTGTGCGAGTTGATGAGGATGGCTTTGGGGGGTGGGGGGAGGAGGGGAGGGGAGGGGCAGAAGTGGTCTGGGCCGCAAAGTTTTCTTAACCTAATAGGGGTGGATCCTAAAAGGGATCTGAAACCCCTGTCAACGTTTGCCCCAGTGGTGAAGAGGGCGTGACTGTCAAGGGTGGGTCTGAGCCCTTATCCTAATGTTTTCTGAATTATTGAGAGAACGGGTTTGAGGTTGGGGGGGGGGGGGTGAAAACAAGCGAGCAAGCGATAGCGAAACATGTCGGATGATAATAACAAGCGATGGACGGACTCTCAGAGACTGTATCCATGGCGAAAGACAAACAGCGATTGAGATCGATTATAGCCATCCTGCACGGTAGAGACGGCACCTGAATGACTCACTAAACTAGACCCCAAGGATACATCAGTAGTTTGTATCTTACTGAGCCTGAATTTAATATGCGGCGACCAAGATTATTTTAGCTGCTTGTTGCTATTTTTTATTTTAATTAACTTTCTAGCTTAATTACAACCTCCCCCATCCCAATTTCGATTGTTTCAATTATATTATGTAATTATTTCTTTGTTACAAAGTTCTAATTACCAAGCAATATATTTAACAAATGAGTTCTTTTTAAAACGTTAAACGGGGGCTGAAATAAAACTATTCATATGTTGAATGTTGACTCAAGAATCGACATCACAGCCCTCGGCACACTTCCATAAGAGCTCCGTCCCCATCTTAAGCAGCAAGCGAAGAGTTCCAATTCCGATGACACCAGTAACTGTCTGAATGTACAACCGTCTCGCCCCTTTCCAGCGTGTTGAGAGTCGGCCAGATCGCCTGGTAACTCCTCGCAGCGTCATTATCCCCAGACCGTGATGATCTATCTTCGCTTCCGCACTGTTCACTCGTTCCCAAAAGACCCTCACAATATCTAGCTTGTCATACATCAGTTCACCACCAAGTGGTGCAGAGCCGGTCAGTCTATCTGCCTGCTCATTTCCCATCACACCGGTATTACCTAGAGAAAATATCCAAAGGATGCTAACTACCCGGGACCTCTGAAGTGATGCTTGCCACTCTGCGCAAAGTATACCTGTCTTCACCTTTCTTAACATGCTCTGTGAGTCTGTTACAATCACGGCACGTGTGTACAGCTGATTCTCAAGCCAGCGGAAGGTAGCAGAGACTGCCTCCACCTCCATTCTCAAACTAGACGTTGTGATATCATTAGCAAGGCTCTGCTGCGAGACCTATATTTTTTTAGACCAATCGGCATTTGATGGGTGATGTGGAACAGCATCATGCCGACTGCCTTTACTTCCCATGACTATTCCTCGTATTCATTGACAGATGGGTCGAGTTGGAAGCCACAATCCTTTTTGAAAAAAAAGTCCAGATGACAGCTTTATTTCGCGCTGCAGAAAGGCATCCTCGTCTAGTCTATGAGGATGGCGAGTGCATCTAGCAATACCACAATTACAGTGTAGGATTTCATTAGTTCTATAGCATATATTAAATGTACTTTTTTTTCAGATGCTCAGCTTGTATTTATCTACCGCCGGGGGACGCGTTAGCATTTGCATTTGTTAATTTTCTACATTACAGTGGAACTCCAACATTTGTTTACGCCGATGTTCATCTTTTCTCTCCCCCCCCCCCCCCCTTAAATTCGTAATGGTGTCTTCTTTAGTCATTTGGAGGGGGGGGGGTGCTGGAGGTATATATTTGTGTTTGATATTCGCCCGAAAAGTAAATATTCGTCCTTCCTCCGACGTGATCGGCGAGTCATCAGACGAGGTGGAAAAAATAACAAGATGATGGTCAGGTTCCAAGGGCTAAAAGTATAGAATGGCTGTCCACTTGGGGAAAATGCAGGTTTTTATTGACAAATGACACTCAGACATCTCTAAATAATTAATCAGTTTATCAGTTAATTTAATGAGCATTTGTTTTATACACTTTCGGAACAATTAAAAGAAACCCCTGTGTGGGTTCCGGGGCCCCATTGTGGGGAAAACAAGAATAGACCCACTGCCTCCCCAAAAGCATGTTGTAAGAGTCAACTAATTTGGGAGCTTCCTTTGAAGACGGAGTGCGTCTGCCGGAGAGGCAAGGAACCAACAGTCTGTATTCAAGAGAATGAGATCTGTAAAACTGATGCACAGGCAACACTCAGGTTCTGGAGCAGGACTGCAGTTCAGTAGTAGACGAGCAACCAGAACCTTCCGCCAGAGTTTACAGCTGGTGAACGCGAAGAAGAAGAAGAAGAAGAATTAAAAGAAAAAAAAAACTACATAGAACGAAACAAAAAAACATTGGATAACTTCTTCTTCTTCTTCTTCTTCTTCTTCTTCTTCTTCTCTTCCACCTTGTACCTCATCGAAGTGTCGGGGGGAGATGTAATGTTCGTTGATGAGCTCTGTCAAGAGCACTATTAAGACTGATGTTCATTTCTGTAAGGCTGTTCTTAATGCCATCACTCCATATTTTCCGAGGTCTTCCACTCGCTTTATACCCGTTGTAACGTTTTAGTGTGGCTCGCTGTGGCAGATAGTACCAGGGCATTCTTGTTAGGTGTCCAAACCATTTCATTTGTTGTTCTTTGATGACCTGTAAGACTGGCTTTATTCCTAGCATTCGTCTGATTTCATGATTTTTGTATTCTGTCTTTCCTTGAAACTCCTGCAGCTCTTCTAAGGCATTTCATCTCTGTTGTCACACAATTTTACGTTCATTGGAGGATGTAAGTGTCCACGTTTGGCACTGATAGCATAGTATTGGCCAAAAAATAGTTCTGATAAGATTCACTTTAGTACTCTGAGGTATCTGCTTGTGTGTCAACAGGGGAGATAGTTGACCCATTACTTGATTAGCTTTGGCACATCTGGAGCTAATTTCTCTGTCCAGTTTTCCGTCTGAAGTAAAAATTGCTCCCAAATACTTAAATTCCTCTGTTTGTCTCAGGGTGTTGTTTTTTAATTTAATTTCTAAACTGTCTTTATGTCTTCCTATCATCATTGTCTCTGTCTTCGTAGTGTTTATTTTCATATTATATTCCTCCCCTTTGTTACTAATTTGATTTAGGTGGTTCTGTAGGCATTCCATATTTTCTGCTATGAGTACCTGGTCGTCGGCGAATAGTAATTCTGTTATATCTTCTCCCTGATTAAAGTCTGTTTCGCTACATATGGCGTCTATGTATGTTATGAAAAGAAGCGGCGATAGTACACAGCCCTGACGCACACCAGAGTTCACTATAAAAGTTCTAGACAACCCTGCCTTTGATCTTATGCAGCATTCACTACGTGTGTACAGGCTTTTGCAAATATTAATGAGATGATTGCTGATTCCTTTTTTTCCCCATACATTCCCACAACATATTCCTGTCGACTCTATCGAAGGCTTTTATTGGATAACTACTTTTTTTTTAAATGCTGGTGAATCGTCGGGAAATGCTGAAAAACCCTCACTGCATCAATCATCAGAAGTGACATTAATGATGGAGTCTTGATGGAAGGTGACTCTCCTTTAAACAACAGTCATTGTTTATTCATCCAAAAAATACATTTATTTTTAAAATTATGTCTATGCATTTACGTAGGCCTACAGTATATTTACCTATCAGCAAAAAGATTGTAACATTGGATAACTACTTTTTTTTAAGTGCTGGTGAATCGTCGGAAAATTTTCGAGAAAAATTAAGTTGTTGTTAAAGAACATATAGGTAAATTTGGGACTGTAAACAGATTAAAGTCTTTTTACCAAATTCCTATTTAAAAAAAAAAAAAACTTGATTGACATTCTCACATTTTTGTATTTATATTCCTCTCAGGAACGGGTCAAAGACGAATATTAGAGTTGTATATACTTTTTAAAGACTGCTGCCCTAACCAAGGCTCCCTTCTTTTTCGTGTGGGTATGAGGGGGCCATTTGTTGGGGGAAGGTGTGTGTATGTGTGTGTGTGTGTGGGGGGGGGGGATATACCGACTGTCGTAAAAGGCGAATAATTATAGGTGTTTTCTTCGAACTAGAGTCCATTTGCATGAGGTGCGAGAGACAAACAGTCAACATACAAATAAGCCAAATCTTTCAAATGGATTCGCTCGTAAATCTCAAGTTCTGGAGCAAGATCACAGTACAGTCAAAACTTTCCGTCAGATACCCCTTACTGTACAGAACTGAAGTATTTGAAGAGCTTGGATAGAGTAGGATCGTCTCTTCTTCTTCTTCTTCTTCTTCTTCTTCTTCTTCTTCTTCTTCTTCTTCTTCTTCTTCTTCTTCTTCTTCTTCTTCTTCTTCTTCTTCTTCTTCTTCTTCTTCTTCTTCTTCTTCTTCTTCTTCTTCTTCTTTTTCTTCTTCTTCTTCTTCTTCTTCTTCTTTCTCTCTTAGCGTTCACCGGCTGTAAACTCTGGCGTATAGTTCTGCCGTTTGTCTACGCTGTGAAGGTCATCATTTCTTTCTACGGATGCCTCGTTTAGTTCACGAGTGTAGTTTTTTTTTTAATTACATGGGATGGTTGCTGGGGGTACACAGTTCGTGCTTTATGCGACTCTCTCAATGTGTGAATTACTGGACTGCCGTTCTAATGAAAGAGCCACATATGGGATACACCCGTGCATGAAAGTCGATCCTCTTGACTTTTAACTTAACTACGTAAAACTGTCATTTTAACAGCTGTAGACTTAAAGATGGGCCATTTCAGCCTATAACATCATTGAGGCATGGAGTTGAAATAAGCAGCTGTCTGGGGCAGACAGAGATCGTTTTCGTTATGTATGTCGACTCGCACTGTAGTGCTTGCATCGCCCTACATATTGGCTGTGAGCCTAATGTGATAACCGTATGCAGACGGGAAGTGAGGCACTAAAGTACTTCGTGACTAGTTCTCTGCATATTCATGCTGAAAGCTGAATTTCTCGTGATAAAGTGTCCTACAGTGGTTTCACGTGATAGCTGACCATGAGCTCCCTACCTGGTTTCTTCTGCCTCTTCTTCTTTATTTTTGTCTTCCTCTCTTTTACTTTTTTTTTTCGCTATCCGTTTCTTCTTCCACCTCCTCCCCTCCTCCTTTTCATCATAATCATCTTCCTCTTCTTCTTTTATTCTCCATCTTCCTTCTTCCCTTTTCTCTATCCCTTTCCTCCTCATCATCACCGTCTTCCTTTTACCCTCCTCAACCTATTTTCTTCTTAATCTTCCTCCTCCTTTCCTCTTCTTCTTATTCTTGCACTCTTTTCGACCTCTAACTGTGACACCTTTTTAAAAACAAAAACCGTCTTAACTTATGCCGTGTTATCTCCTTCAGCTCACAAGCCCTCACTGTAGGTGCTTCGTGATTTGTACCTCACTGTCGACAGGCGAACAGCGCCTCTATGTATGGTGTGTGTGTGTGTGTGCATGTTAGTGTGGGTGGGTGGGCGAGATATACCAGGTGCAAAGTAGTCAACCATATTGCCTTTAAGCAGATTTTATTCTTGCAAAATGAATCTTCTCACACAATCTGGGTTTTTAGATTTAAATATTACAATCATAAACAAAAGAAATATTCTTTGAAACCCGTGGATCCAGAAATGCTGACATTATGCGAGATCTGGACATTGAAGAGAACTAGCCCAGTAAAACATCAGTATCTTTCAGAAACTTAAAATGTTTACCATTACATAACACCAGAGATGCCGACACAGGAAAAACATTAGAGGGAAAATGGGGTGAGGGCTGGCCCCTTTATATATGTTCGGGTAGGGGAAGGAGGTGACAAGGAAGTGGGAGCTCAGGGAGGCATAAGCCCTGTTAAAATGTGCGATAATAATAATTATTTATTCTTATGGGCTGACAGGCAAGTAGATATAATCATTTAAACGAAACACTATTGAATGTAGTAGCACAGTTAACATGTTACATCTATGTAGTGGGTAGGCGGACACAGCACCTTGCAAACT
>CAJHNH020000113.1:428703-519169 GCA_905116865.2 Candidula unifasciata
TTCAGTAGTTTGCCATTACTTCCTGAATGTCAGCTCCTTATAATATTACGAAACCAAGGCAAGACGGTATCTTACGCAATTTTTTTTGTTATCTTAAAGAGCCATCCCGGCTGTCGACAGGGGGCCCTAAATATAACCTAGTGGTTGAGCGGCATCTCTGGGAACTGCGCCCGGGCGATTCTCATCCGAATGGTGGCACTTTGTGTCACCGGATGTTAATTGCTCGTTATGCGGTCCTGGTGGAGTTGAACGTCAGTCAGCAAAAAGGTCTGCTGCACAATCGCCTGCAGCTGGAATCAAAATTACGTAACGAGTTCGCAACGCCTAATCCCAGACACCAACAGCAGGAGCCAGAGATGCCTGTTTACTGTTACCGGTCTGTTCATCTTATTTCCTAAACACTTACATAATCAACAAGTTCAGATAAAATGTTGACAATAGACAATTAGACACTTTTGTAATCGAGGGAATAATGACGCATAAACTTATTTAAAAGAAAAACAGTTTTTATTCAATTCTGTCAACATCGCAATAGGAACTGAGAATCTATTTAATGTTTCGATCCACGAAACGGCTTATAGCCACATAATATGGTGAGCATGGGGTAAACGCCAATACAAGTGTAACGATAAAACCTAGAGATAGACGAACGGCTTCTTGTTACTATCCTCGCTGTGTGGCACTGGTACTCATCTGTATCAGAAATCTTCTGTCTCCTGTATTTTCAAGAAATTCTGACACAGATGCACTTTTTTTTTTGCCATGATGTCAAGCTTTCCATTATCTTTTCTCTTCGTCTTCATTTGCATCTCTTCCCACCAAGTTTCCTACCACCACGATGTATTCCAGTTTTTTCCTCCTCATGACATGACAGAAAGTTTCTAATTTTTTTCTTTTTCTGATGTGGAGAATCAGTTCCCCCCCCCCCCCCCCCCCCCCTCATGAGTCATTATCGTTCAAGACATTTTCATTACTTTTTCTATCTGTCCGTTTTCATGATTCGAACAGCAGCCTGACAGAATGTGCAACCTGGACTTGAGATTATGAATGTTAAAGATCCATTACAACCAATCCTCATTTGAGGAAGCAATACTTGGTAAACAGGGTGATAAGGAAGTTACGACTATATCATACATGCTACACTGCCGGCATACAGACCGCTCGTATAAAGGCAGACACACAGCAGATACATACAAGGAAAATGTCAATGGGTTATTTACGATCACACTTAGAAGGTTTCGAAATAAAACTTACATAATGCTAGACCATCCCTGATACGTGATTGATTGGCTAGCAGATATCAGTTTATTTATACCATGTAGATAACAAGAAATATCATAAAACCCACAGTCTACTATGCCACAATAAATTTTGCTATATAATATCCAAGTATACTTTAATACGTTAGCTTGTGTGATTATCCATAGAATATAATTCAGTACACTATTTTTCCAGTGTAGTTAAAGTGTATTGGGTACAGCTGGACAAACTCCGGAGGTGGGTTGACTGGTTGTCTGGCTGGTAGGCAGTCTAGCTATTTGGTTGGTGGTTTGGTTGGTTTACTAATCCTCTGGAAAAGTTTTATGTTTATTTTGTCTCAAATGTTCTGATTCTAATTTCGCTTTGGTCTACCCTAGACTTCTGTGAAACATGTCTGACACTACAGATCTCTCTAAACTATAATGTCGTTTCATAAACAGGATGCTGTTTGCCAGCCAGTTTTCTTCCATATTAAAGATCAGTGGTCTCCAACTGGAAAGGAGTGGGGGGGGGGGGTGCAAAGACATTAAAAATGGCGGGAGAGGTGGGTGTCAAGCAGATTTGAAAGTAAGTAAGTAAATCTAACCCCACCAGGACATCACACAGAGCGATAAACATCCGCTGACACAAAGGGTCACCATACGGATGAGGATCACCCGTGGAGAGGACCCGAAACCGCGTTCAAACGTCAGATTACATTGCGGCCTTTGGCAACAGCCAGGGTAGGGCTTCAAAATAACGGAAATTTGTGTACCGCATGAGAGACGACGATAGTGTGAGATTTGGAATTGAGTGCATTTGTATTTGTAATGATCCGTTATATAATTTTGTTTCAGTTTTATTATAAATAAATTAGTGTTTAAACAAAATTATTTTTAAAACAAAAAAAGCTGATGCCGTTTTTTGCTTTGTTTTCATAAGCAGCGTGTATATGTACAACTAAAAACCTCATAACACAGGAATTTAATTATAGATTAAGAACACATTTGTGACCAAAACTGATCTCCATACTATTTCACTTGTTGTGGATTCTGTTGTCCTCTGCTTATTCACATTTTGTTATGTTGGGACTGGGGGCCTTGTAATATGGAGTCGTTGGAGCCTTGTAATATTTTCAAGGGCGCGTGGGGGTCATGCAATATACTCAAAGGGGGCGTTCGGGTCGTGCAATTTACTCAAGGGGTCGTGCCCTAAAAGGTGAATACCACTGTTTAGGATTTTTTTTTTTTTCAACTTGCGTTCATGTTATTAAAAGAATGTTGTTACATTCAAAAGTCTCTACTGGCTTCACGGCTAGTACGGAGCGAATTTAACTCGATGAAATTACGCCCTCGTGAGCGAATGCGAGCGCTCACACACACACACACACACACACGCGCGCGCGCGCGCATACGCCCCCACACAAGAAGAACGGGTGCATATTACAGCTATAGTAAATTTTCACAATAAAAGAAATAAGGAGGAAGGATGCAGCCATGCCAAGACTTATGTAATATGAATATGTATAATTAGTATAGTTTTTTTTTTGGGGGGGGGGGGGGGGGGGGAGGGTGACTTATGGCCTTCGTACTTGTTTGCCATTTAAACGTAATTTAGAACTAAATGTGGGAATCAGCTGCGACTCTTATGTAACGTAAAACGTCACAACAGGAAAATGATAAGAAAAAAACAAATGTCGAATAATCCTTTAAAAAAATAATTTATGAAAGTGTGCGATACATATGTCACCTCCCCGCCCCCCCCCCCTTTTTCATAACAAAAAATTATGTTATCCAACAACACACAGTTGTTCACACGCAATACATCCCATACATGCATACATTCATAATACATACATACAAACATACATACATACACACACACACGCACACGCGCACACGCGCACACACGCACACACGCACACACGTACACACGCAAGCACACATACACGCACGCAGGCACGCACGCACGCACGCACACACACACACACAGACAGACAGACAGACAGACAGACAGACAGACAGACAGACAGACAGACAGACAGACAGACAGACAGACAGACAGACAGACAGACAGACAGACAGACAGACAGACAGACAGACAGACAGACAGACAGACAGACCATACATATTATACATACATACATACCATACATACAAACAGGGACACGCTCACTGCTTCACTCATACTCAAACACACTGTGGCAATATAGCATTGAAATATCGTCATCATTATTGTCTTCAAGTATGTGGAAGCTTTAGCAAAGATGAATGATGTAGTAAAAGCCCTCTCAACAGCTTACACGCCAGTGGCCCATCGAACATATAAAGCTAGACATATATTTATAGACCAATCACCTTGAAGCGTGATGTAGTCAAAATCACACAGAAGGCCTTTACTTCCCGTGACATTACCTGGCACCTCTTAAGGCTGGGTCGACTTGGGATCGAGGTAATTTTTTATGTAAATAAAACACCAAGAGATGGGCAGAGTTGGTGGTCGTGTGTATTCACAACTTTCTGTCTCGTGTATTTTCAGTCAGTTCTGTCCTATAACTTTCTTTGACGGGTGATGTGGTCAACATATCAAGGTTGAGGATCAAACAGGTACAAAGCTCGGTCAATCGAATAGCCCTAAAGCACATTTAGACTGGGTCACTACAGAACGGTTGCCATGTAACCTTGAGTCCCGTGCGAGTGGGTTGCTTGGATGTTTCTTTTGAAGTCGGAATTAATCCGCCTGTGAAGCGAAGAGCCAACAGTCTGCACCCAAATAAGCCAGCTTTCCACACAAAATTCAAGTCTTGGAACAAGACTAAAGTTCAGAAGTGGTCGAACAACTAAACCTTTTCTGGCCGGAGTTTACAGTCGTTGAACGCCAAGAAGAGGAATCAAGAAACGGTTGGTGAGTTGCCTGCTACTGAAAGAGTTAATGGGGTGGCTGGAGGAAGGGAAAGGGGTAGACCATGTCTGTCAAGTACAAATGAAGACACTACCTGTACACCTTGTCTGCGCAAGTCACATAATTTAGCGGAAAGAGCACAGACAAAACTTGTCGTCTGCGATCTTGACACCAGCCATTTGCAGGTGTGTGTGTGCAGAATCACGTGAACAACATTCTTTCGTTTAATGATTGTAGACCGAAGCTTGCATCTTTCCTCAGTGCAGCCTGTGCATACCATTAATTTGATTGTTAAACTCATTCATCACCGAGCAACTTAGCATGCTCTTGTTTGTTTCAAGTAAAGTTGTATTCTTTTATCAATTTCGCGTGCTTCCTTCAGTACTTGTCGGCTCTGTGGCTAAGTCGATGCGAACGCTTCGTAATGCCGGGATGCCGGGTTTGATCCCAGCTGCGGGCATGTGCCTTGCGTTGGTTTCGACAGTGGTATCAGGGAGCCGACCGTCCAATGGCAAACAACTGGACGTAAATTTGCTTAGAAAAATCACACAACAGCAAAAGGGCTGTTGGGGTTGGTTCTGCAACGTCCTGTAAAGGATACGCAACTAACCTAACCTTCAGTACTTACCTACATGGCCCCAACTCTTACTATAACTTATGTGCCGTGGTTGTATTTTTTATTTTATACTTCGTGTACCAAACATAGATTACTTTAAAAGAAAAAAAAAAGTTAAACTATGAAAAGAACGAGATAAAATATTACGAGCTCGTCCAAAAACATGCACACACACACACACACACGCACACGCACACACACGCACACACACACACACACACACACACACACACACACACATATATATATATATATATATATATATATATATATATATATATATATATAACATTTAATAAATATTTATGGTGAATGTTTTTATGCATCAAACCAGTGGTTCTTTTTCTACAAAAATATGTTTCAGGATTATCAATCGCAATACCATCGAAAAATACAATGGTTGTCTTTGAAAATATCTTTAATTTTCTAGTGTAGCTGAATAAATATACTGGAGCTAACCTGTGAGACCATGGTGATCTTAAGAGATGAGAAGAAACAGCAGAGCATGATGGGACAGTGTCTACTAGAGCAGGTCAACCAGTTCAAATATCTGTGAGTTGGGATAGACCAACACGGTGACATTAAGACTTTGCTGGCTACACGAAAAGCAGTCCCTTAGCAAAAGAGACAATGACAAGCAGGCGAAAATGGTTGTTTGCCGCTCTACCGATGTGTCAGTCCTTACATCCGGGTGTGAGTCATGGGCAATGACAACAGCTCACAGAAGCCAGCTTCAGACCTCAGAAATGAGGTATCTGAGAAAGGTGGTACAAGTGACAAGAAGGCACAAAGTACGCAGTCAGACAATGCGTAGAGATCTTTTTTTTTTTTTTTTGGCTACTTTTTTTTTTTTTTTTTTCTCTCTTTTTTTTAGATAAATTGTACCATCTTGAAAAATAACTTTTGAAGGCATTTTCAATGATTTTGATAGCTTATGTCAGCTTCTTAATAACCAAGCAGAAGAACGAATTATAATTTATAAATTTATAAATTAGAGACAGCACCCCACAGTCTATAACTGACAGAGGACTGGAATGGAACAAAGCCAGAAAGAAAACTGCTGATAGAGACGTCTGGCGATCTCTTTGGCAAACCTCTACACCCCAAGGTAGAAGAGGAGCGACTAAGTAAGTAAGCAAATATTAGAGACAAACAGGATTGCATTCTGAAGATGTTGGGGTTTAGTGTGTGTGTGTGTGTGTGCGTGGGTGCGCGCGCGCGCGTACGTGTGTGTTTGTGTCGGTTTTTTTTTTTTTTTTAGATCACTGACACAGTAAGTATGTTCAGCAAACCAACAAATAGGAAAAACTACTCTAAATAGTTGCATAACAAAGGTTGTGGAAAAAATGAGCGAGAAAACAGAAGTCAAAGGGAAACAACCGTTGTAATTTTCATTGCACATGTGAATTTTTTTTTCTTTACGGGAAGAAATGTGTCTCTCGTGGGACCTAGGCTCAGGTTGTGGGTAGGGAAAGTTTGGGTTCAAGCCAGTTCTAGATTTACTGGGGTTGTGAGGAGCTGTGTCGTCGTGTAGTACAGAACACACGACATCGGCGCTGATGTATTTAGAGTAGAGTAGTCTGAGAATGTATGAATGAAAAGTCAACCAGTGTATAACCACCTTTAGATAGCACCCTAGAGGGTGTATTTCGATGAATCAATGAGGAGCAAAGAATAGTAACACTGTTATCTAATCCCCGTCCAATAAGGACTGAAGGTTGCCTTGTAACCGACGGCAGCCCCTATATAACAGTGCGGTTAAATGGGGCATCACAGGATTAGCATACGTAGTATTCCCGTCCTTGAGGTGTGTTTGTTTGTTTGTTTGTGTTCACCGGTGGAAATACCTGGTTGTTTGTCCATTTCTGGGCTTTGGATTTGTTCCAGGGCCTGAGTTTCCGTGTGCATCCGTTTTACAGATCTTGCCTATTTGTGTGCAGACTGTTGGCTCCTCGCCTCTCAAGCAGACGCATTTCGACTGAATGAAGCCGCCCCCCCCCCCTTCCAATTAGTCGACTCTTACGACATGCTTGTTGAGGAGGCAGTGGGTCTATTCTTATTTTCCCTCACAGTAGGACCCCGGAACCCACACGGGCATGACGTGTTAGTCAGGCGGACTGCAGTCCTAGAGGAGATTTTTTTTTTAAACTGCAAACCAGCAACACTAACCTAAACAGCAAACCAGCAACACTAACATAAACAGCAAACCAGCAACACTAACCTAAACAGCAAACCAGCAACACTAACCTAAACAGCAAACCAGCAACACTAACCTAAACAGCAAACCAGCAACACTAACCTAAACAGCAAACCAGCAACACTAACATAAACAGCAAACCAGCAACACTAACCTAAACAGCAAACCAGCAACACTAACCTAAACAGCAAACCAGCAACACTAACCTAAACAGCAAACCAGCAACACTAACCTAAACAGCAAACCAGCAACACTAACCTAAACAGCAAACCAGCAACACTAACCTAAACAGAAGCCAACCCTGCATTGACTTAACTTTAATTTGTAATCGATTTAACTTTACGTTTGAACAGGATTTCTGGGATTTGTACCTGGATTAATCCCATTATAGTAATGATCACATTACACTTGGCCTAACTGGGTATTGTTCTCTCAGTGTACTATCCTAGTGGGGTTCAATGGCATGCACAAGGTAACCTAGCATTAATATTGTCGGAAGCGACTAAGGAGCGTTGGTCCGAAATTTGTTAACTTATCGGTAGACATTATTAGCTGCAAAATAAACACGTCTACAAGTTTTAAAACGCCTGTCATCGACTCTGGAGTCAATACTCAATGTCCTTGGTCTGGTCGAGAAGATTGTCAAAGAAGTCACGTCGTTTTAAAACATCCTACTCCACTCATGCATTTGTCGGACTGTTAGGCAGACATAGCTTTACCGAATCTTCATTCACGGATACATTTATAGAGATTATACCCCTTTCCCTGATCAGAAACGAATAACAGAACGCTACACCTCTTTGATGCACGTCAAAAGTGGGGCCGCCATCTTTAAACTTTCTCTATGACGTCCCTGTGTTCGTCTGCACCGTCATGTTACATTTCTAACTACAACATTGACATAATACACGACAATCGCATGGTTTCTGTAATTTGTATCACACTTTTAAATTTTTTATTTGAAGCTTTTTTGTCTATTTTTTTATATTATCTTTTCTTCTTCTTTTTCTTCTTTTTCTTCTTCTTCTTTTTCTTCTTCTTCTTCTTCTTCCTTTTCTGTTTCTTCTTCTCCTTCTCTTTTTCCTCTTCATCTTACAAGTTCGCCCCTAAAAGAACGGGTGTTTTCCTATCAAAATGCTGCTTCGGAATCCAGACTTAGTTTTTCTTTAATATAATGATTGCTTCTTCTTTTCTTGGTAGCATAGGAAGGTCCTTAAATGTATAGCATACAAATATACAGTCTGTAATATTCTTCTGCTAGCTATGTGCTCTAGTGCAGCTTTACAGTCAGTACTGTCTTCATGGTCTGCTGGTCGAGCAAAATTTCATGTGAATGCCATCTCGAAAGGGGGTCACGCTTTGACGTTATCGTGTTACGATTAATTTTTTTACATTTTGCGAAATATCATTTTTATATGTAAGGTCACGTTGATAACCTATAGCAGAGCTCAAGACAAGAAGTAAAACTGTTATGTCAACGCCAGTATTAAGTTTTTACTGAATGTTACAGGGACATCCCTGAATATTTCAATTCATTAAACACACGCCAACAATTGAACCCACTTTATACCTTTCTGATAAGTTGATCCGACACTGTAATAGCTTTGAGCTACAAGCCTGCAGAGGTCAGGGTCACGGTGCAGACTCGGTCCCTGTTTCGCTGTACTGTGGTTATCTGCCAGGTTTGTACATAAAATATCTTGTTCTACATACAGTGGGAGCATGTGCATCTGTTGTGTCATTCACCTCACACGGGGAAACGAGAAACTTGTCCTAGAAACTAGACACGTAATGTAACCTATACTTCGGCTATGCGAGATAAGCTATGGTAACACTTTGAGATTTTGCCAACAAGACATAAATTATCGTGCGCAGTACTGCGCATTATCACTTCAAAGCGTCGACCAGAATTTGGGGCTGATAATGAAAGTTAGCGTGTATGTCGCTTAACCACATTTGTTGCTTTCGCTACCCAAAAACGATAGATGAAGAGACAGGGGAAGACCACACAAGAATGTTCTTGACAGCATTTGGTCTTAGCATGGAGGGGGTGTCAACCCACGATGATACAAACTGTTGATTTCGGAGAGTCATGATCGCCCACGCCAGTCCGCAAGGCTTTTGATGATGATAATGGTGATACTGATTATAATGATGATGACGATGAAACTCTGGTGGAAAGTTCAAGTTGTCCGTTCACTTCTGGACCGTCGTTTTTTCCAGGTCAATTTTACATGTACATCTGTTTTACATACATGACTTTGTGTGTATGTATGTGTGTGTATGTATGGGGAGTAGAGGGGAAGGGGGGTGTTGGTGTGTAAGTTGTGTGTTTGTATTGTGTGCGTGCGTGCGTGTGTAGACTGTTTGTTCATAGCCTTCCAGACTGATGCACTTTAAAGGAAAACTCGATCCCATTGACGTTGACCAGAAACCCGGCTGGGAACCATGATTAAACTATGTACTTATCCGTGAACCAATGCCGCCTTGGGGAATCTACGAGAGAAATATTAGGAAAGCCTAACAGTTTTAAAGTCAATTAACTGGGCAAAACACAGGTCGTCTTGATTTTGATCATAGGCGTGAAAGAATGTTATCTATTTCTTCTTTGCGTTCACAAGCGGTAAACTCAGGAGGAAAGTTATGATTGTTCATCCATCTCTCAACTTTAGACTTGTTTCGTAATCTGTGTTTCGTGCACATCCGTTTTACAGATCTGACTTACTTGTATGTAGACTGTTGGTTCCTTGCCTCTCAGGAAGGGGCACTCCGACCCCTAATCAGTCGACTCTTACGACATGCTTTCTGGAGAGGTAGTGGGTCTATTCTTGTTTCCCCCACAATATGCTCCGGAACTCACACGGGGAAGAGAATGTGAGGATCGTTGTGCTGTGTATAATGGATTATCCCGTATCTCACCTCAGACAATAGTAGACTCTATTTTGGTTTTGCGGATCCTCATTGAAGACTCCTTTCTAACGTCCCCACCATGCGCCACAGATAATGGTCTGCATCGGCATAAACGCGTGGGTTTTTATCATGGTACTGGGCGTCGCAGGTCAAAAAAGCCTAAAATAGATACCAGGATGTCTGTCATGGGGAAGTAAAGACGGCCGGTGTAAGGCTGACCACATTACTCACCTAGTGCCGATTGGTCTGAAAAAATATGGTATGCTCTTCCCATATGCCAGATGCGCCTAAGGCGTAAAAAGGGAACTTTACTTTTACTTACTTTTCGGCATAAGCAGAGCTGGCAAGGGATCTTGTGACCTCCAGAGATACATTGTCCGGAAAATTTCTTGTAACATTGAGCCCACCACCAATGAATAGGTGATAACATCCGTAGAAACTAATTCGGACAATGAGCGATATTCACTGGTCGAGTATCTACTCAATGACAAACCCCGGTTCACAAGTCTGTTGATCGGTTGATCGTGATTCCCTCTAATCGACTGTCCTAATAGATGACAGTTACGGCTCAGACGTTTCTTATATAAGGTATCCTATTAGATGACAGCAAAGGTTCAAATGTCGATTCATCATGCTGCAAAATGGGACCACATAGATACATAATGCGCCTCCGGAAGACTCGCAACAAACTTCATAGCAGAGCAGCAAGCAATTATTGATTCAGTCAAAGGGCTTGAGGACAGAAAAATTAAAAACAGCAAAATTGTTTTCCGTTTGTGACTGCATGTCAGTTCTCCAAGCAACTCAGGGGGATCCACGAGACAACATGGAGAGAGAACTGATCCGCCAGCTAAACAGACTCGCAGAAAACATTCAAATCGTTCTCCAGTGGATCCCGGTTCACTGCGGCAAATGTGGAAATGAGTTTGCAGACAGGCTTGCAGAAAAATGGAATAAAGGAGAAACAACACACCCATCCTTTGTCATTACCAGAAATCAGAATACTTATCAAGGGAAAATACAAGGAATTTTGGACAGAACAAACTAACAGTAAACACCCACAAGACCCCATGAGCAGACTCAACGGAAAGCAACATACAAATATTTTTCGTCTACGAACAGGACACTGCAGGCTCAACTGCACAAGCATAAAATAAAGATTGTACAGTCCCCACAGTGTGCCTGTCAAACAGGACCACAAGAGCAAAGTGCAGAGCAAGTTATGGGGAACCATGAAGCACCTGCTGCTGACATGCAAGTTCATAGAGGCAACTCACCCGATGGTCTGATCTGAGCATACGAAACCGAACGCAAAGAAGAAGGAGAAGATATGTCTACTGTGCAAAGATCCTACTTGAAAACGCAAACGTTCAAAAGTCTGCTTCCATTGGTAGCGACACATCGCCATGTCGAGACCAAAAAGGAAGCCATCCTTGTTGCTTGCTTTCCATTACGCCATGTGTCCTGGTGAATTTTAGTGAAAGAATCGATTGGCTAAGAGTATAACCTTCTGGGGAAGTAAAAAAGACTATTTTACATTTTTAAGTCGTCCACTTGTGGGATACAGTGTTTTGTTATTTGAAGCCCCACTCTGGTTTTTGCCGGGGGCCCTGAATATAGCTGGGCTACAATTGTGGCCATAACGGCTGAAAGAGGTTTCTGTGTGCTCTCCACGGGTGATCCTCATCCGCATGGTGGCACTTTGTGTCATCGGGTGTTTATCGTTTTTGTGATGTCCTGTTGGGGTACAACAAGCAAGCAAATGCCTATTTTGTGTTGGTCGTCAAAGTTTCCGATCTGCAAACAACTTATTGCGGTTTCCGAAAGGCCGACACGACAAAGAAAACATGTGAAAAAAGGGAGGTTGGGGGGGGGGGGCAGACTTATAATTGTCTGAAGGTGGTGGGGTGCTTCAGGGATCTCAATTCTTGATTAAATGCGCATTATTGATAATGATAACTATTATTATTATTCCTTTTACTGCGCATCGAAAGGCAAAAAAAAATAAAAATTTATATAAAATGATGTGAAATGTTTGAACAAATGCTAAAAAAGAGGACGTCTATACATAATGGAAGGGGGAAGGAGCTCTTGCACCTAAATATTATTGGGGAGGGAACCCACTAAAAAATTGGTATTGGTGTTCAGCAGGTCTGAGCTCCCAGGGTGAAGCTATCCACGCCCCTATGCTGGACGTAATTTTTCGTTGTTCTGAAGCCGCACTCGGGCTGTTGCCCGGGGCCATAATTATAACCCACTCTGTGGGTAGAACGGGGTTTCTGTGACTTCTCAACGGGTGATTCTCATCCAAATGGTGGCATTTTGTGTCACTTGGTGTTTATCGCACAGTGTGATGTCCTGGTGGGGTGAACAGTCAAGTGAAGAATTAGGGCAGATCAACATGGTAAATTCGAAAATAAGCCGTTAAACCTGCAAAGAAGTTATAAAGGGGCACCCATAATGGGTAAATCAGCCTGGAATCACCTGCAGTGCTGTGTGAGTGCAGATGCAAGGGTATGTATTGCCATTTTCAACGTTACTTCAATATGAGGGGGCATTAATTTTATGTGATCTGCAAGCTTAGGCGTTGAAACTGCGCTTCGTATAATTCGGATTTGATCCCAGCAGCGGACGATTTGTCTTGCGTTGGTTTCGACAGTGGTACCGAGACCTGGCCGTTTAGTGAGCAATGGCAAACTAATGAACGGTAAATTGACTTATGAAGAACACAGCACCAAAAAAATGCTTGAGTTGGTTCTGCAACCTCCTATAAAAGATACGCAGCTAACTGATCTGGGTAGCTAATGGAAGGGGCATAATTTTGACATTCAAAATCTTTGTAATGTAATGAGTAAAATTTTTCGAATGGCTCACAAAAATACCGTAGGGTTCAGCTAGTCGTTTGACAATTCTTTTGCATCTGGGTCGTTTTCCTTTTGATGGGTTTTTTACGCGTACGGGTTTTCCCGTCAACCTATAAACATTCGCTATCATGACTAGAATATACCGCCTTCTCTAAGCTGGAGACGGCCGTGCCAGTATAGAACAGACTGGTAATCTTATGGAGAAATTCATTTCATTTTATCTTTGTCTCAGACGTATTGTATCTGATCGTCAAGATTATACTCAAACTTTGTTCATACAGTGGGTGCAAAATATACCTAGGCCATGGCAAGCGTCTGGCCAAGGCTGATGGCAGGACTTTCAGCCTTTTTTTAGCCACAAATGTGAGCGCTCCCACATGATGAAAAGCAAACCTAGAAACATCAACTGAAGAAAGGACAAAAGGGGTCACTGTCGTCCCCAAGTTGGATGCAATTTTTAGTTATTTTGAAGCCAGACCCTGGCTTTTGCCTGGGGCCCTAAATATAGCTGGGCCTGAAATATGGCCTAACGGCTGAAAGGGGTTTTCGTGGTCTCTCCACAGGCGATCCTCATCCGCACCGTGGCGCTTTGTGTCTACGGGTGTTTATCGCTTTTGTGATGTCCTGGTGGGGTACCACTTACCTACCTACAAAAAGAGCCAAGCTGAGGAGGTGGCTAAAAAAGAAGACACGCCGGGTCCAGAAGTTCCAGAGGGCCATTATTGGTGCCACCCCAATGCCATTCTAGCCAAGAGAAACCATAAACCCGAGGTTCGCAAAGCCAGGCTTGAACAAGCTATCAGAGCTTACAAGGAAAAGGTTGAAGTCGAGGAAGCCCAGAAAAAGGCAACCAACCTTGCCCCTGTCAAAGAAGCCAAGACAGCCAAGCAGCCGGTGGCTAAAGCATCGCGTGTTGGGGAAAAGAGGCAAATTAATGTGAAATCAATAAACCAGTTTTTCTCATTGATTCACAAACAAAAATCACATTCATTGTCACGTACACGTGTACACTTAAACACCAGAACGTGCACAAAACCATTCTAGAAGACGCCAGCAATGTTAAGAAGGCTTTAACCTTTTGATTTACTTGTGGTGCACGGGAGATAACCAATAATATCATGCTTGACAAAAGTGCAGGGTAATTGTTAATGGTTCCGAGCAAGTGTCGTTTAACCCCACCAGGATCGCACAACTAGCGATAAACACCTGGTGACGCAAAGTGCCACCATTCAAACGAGACTTAACCGGGTTAAGTCCCAGGAACCCTGTTCAACTGCTGGGTTATATTTAGGGCTCCCGACAACAACCTGGTGTGGTTTTACAAATTAAAAAAAAAGGATTGCCGCAAAAGTGTCGACTAAACTAAACTCAAATAAATAAAAGCACACGCAAATTATTAATCTAGTCATTCACTTGTGAGATGCAATTTGTCGTTATGTGAAGCTCTACTCTGGCCCTTGTCAGGGGCCGCGATATAGCCCGGCCATAAATATTGTCTAATGGGCTGAACGCGGTTTCTGGGACCTCTCCACGGGTGATCCTCATTCATATGGTGGCACTTTGTGTCATCAGGTGTTTATCGCTTGTGTGATAAAAGAAGATTGAGATAGCACACACAGTGAATCGGAAAAGAGAGAGGGGATTGAAAACTAGGTTCGAACAACGAATCAACATCTTGGCAAATTATTAGCAACCTATAAACGCTCCGTTCTACTTATAATTCAAGCATGAGTCTGAAGAATCTCAGCGCAGTGCACGAACTCCGTAGCAAGGCGAGGATCCTGGAATACTTTGGTTAGATTCTTAACTCCAAATTTTGCCCGCACAGCGCCGTTAGGCTGCTCTTTTCGAATTCGAACTGGCAAAAGACTTTTTTTTTTTTTTTTTGGTTACGTGCCCACCAATACACTACCCAGAGACCAGGAAAAATTATTAGACGTTCACGTAAAAAAATCCCAGCCTTCGCCAGGGCTTGAACCTAGACATTCTAGCACTCGAGACGGACGGACACCATGCATCGAGTCCACTTAGTCCTCCATACAAATAAAGTGTGAAAACATAAAATAACGTAAGCTCTGATCCATTAGGGTCGTGGAGGTATTTCGATTGAAGCATTAGCACATAAATCCCGCCATCTTTCTCTGTCTTCTACTCGATAATTAAGTGCAAAACAACTTAGTCCTGTCCATTTCTTGATGTTGTCATTCAGGTTCTTCTTTGCCTTTCTCTTCTTTGACAACTACCAGCCCCCCCCCCCCTCCCCCCAGTATTCTTAAAGTAGTCTTTGCAATCGAATCATGTCTCACCTTATGCCCAAACCAAGCAAGCTTGCCACGTTTCACCAGTGCCAAGAGAGAGTGTGTAAAAACAATAGGACATGGTATGGGCTGCACGTTATAGAGAAGGATAGTAGAACAAATTGGCGAGATTATTATTCGATAGTTGGCAGAGAAAGAGATCAAACTAAACCACAAATTGCAACGGTATCACATGCTACTGAACTATCAAGCAATCAGATGCAATCTCCACAGATTGGCCTCAGTGGATCTCCAACAGTCTTATGTCTCTTGTTTTGGTTTAATCAAGTAATAGAAAGTGTTTTGATTGGCATTCATAGAAAGAAGTAGAAAGATAGAAGTCTATCTTCTGTTCGTTTGTCTCTTGACGTTGCCCTTCCACTTGTAACAATGTTTGCCTCTTAAAGGTTACATCTTAATGACAAGGATCTCCAATATAACTGTTTCAATGGGTGAGCGAGGTTTCTGGGATATGCTTCCGTTGGATTCACATCCGAAAAGTAGCTCTTTGCGTGTCAATCTTTCAGGCTACAATTCTTGGGGGGAAACAATTGAAATCATTCATTTATTGTCCTTTTGTGTCATTGTATGACACACAGGGTTCACGATATATTTCCCCATTCGGCTCTATCCTGTGGAATCCTTTCGATTTTATGGACTGAATCCAGTCGAGCACCTTTAGCCTCTTCCATCAACGTTCGCCTTAGGGTTTCTCTTGGACATCGTGATATCCTCAATCCCGCTATATCTCACTTCAGTGCCTTTTTTGGTGATTCTCTGTTCACCTCTTCACAGAAAGGGTCCAGTATAGCGCCATCTTCTCTGTCCTGTAACTGTTGCTACATATCTCTTTTTTTCCTTTACTCCTCGTGAATTCATCCTTTTTTTTTTTTTTGCGTTCAGTCATCCCTCCCCTTTTTTTCTGCGCAAAGAATGAGGGAAAGAGGCAGGCCCAACCCCCAACCACGCCCTCCTCACCACTGGATGAAAATTGGGTGTGGACCCCCCCCCCCCCCATTTATGTAAGAAACACTGGGCGTACACCTCTGACCACACCATTCTCACCTCAATACAAATATCCTAGGCAAGTTATTAGGTTGGGGAGGGGGCGATCAGGATTTGTAAGTGTCCCCTTCCCCCAAAATGGGGAGGATGGTGCCCAGCCTGCTCCCCCAAATATTTTTGTACAGAAATGATCTTTTAAAGTAAGTGTTCATTTCAAGTATATCATTATATTGGGAGACGCCGTGGCCAATAATGAAAGTTCCCAGAAGTAAAAAAAATCTACTATCCGTTTATTTACATTGGAATGCTAATAGAAGTTCCTAACCTACATCGAATTAGCTAACTCAACTGTATATGGTGTACCATTACGTTCTGTTAGCTATTACCCCACCCCCCCCCCAACCCCCTTCCATTTTAGCCATTGTGCTGCTAAAATCTTCATCTTCGTTGTGCACTGCTAAGGTTTGTTTTTTATTGTTGTATTTGATCAAAACTTTTCGTCACGACGACCTCTGTTTTTCTAATTGTAACATTATGAAGCTGTGCTATGTTTAGTGTTTTTAGTGATTATTTTACGCCGTAGTTACTGCAATTCATTTTAAAACCATCATTACCAACAATTATTCATCTGGCAATGTTCATTCGCGGTAGACAGAGTGGCAGAGTGATGCCCCTTTAGGAAACGGAAACGGATAGACGTTTTTTTTCTACTACTGCGGGGAGCCGGAGACGAAGTAGGTAAAATGTCTCAGTTTATATCCAACAGAAATCCAGTGTTTTACTGTATCATCCATACTTTATCAGTATTATATTCACGTATGTAAACTATGATAGTGATTTATCTCTGTGACTTTATGTGTATTATGTCATACACACTGCAATTTGGCTGCGAAATCGGGATATTTTGTGCAAGTTACTCAAAATCATTTTTTTTTTAATTTCTGAAAGCGTATTGATATTGCTTTTTTTCAACTTTTAACACGCTGAACGTAGGGTTTTGTGACGATTTTTTTTTTTTTTTTGCATCATTGTCTTAATGTAGTATCTATATATTGATTAAAAATTATTTTTCAGGATGAAGTTCAACAAGGCTGTGTCGGGATCTAGACGAAAAAATAGGGCCCGGCATTTCAATGCCCCCTCTCATATCAGGAGGAAAATCATGAGTTCACCGCTCTCAAAAGAGCTCAGGCAGAAATACAATGTCAGAAGTATGCCCATCAGAAAGGATGATGAAGTTACCGTAAGTAGCAGATGCCAGTATTTTGTAGCCTTTTATATGGCAGTATGTAGATACTTCAGTCAATAAAACCAGCACAGTTAGATAGCTGTAAACAATCTCCAACGGTACCTTATTTAGGCTTGTATGTCATTTCTGAGCTGAGATACGTAGGTATTTGTGGAGATGAGATGTAAAAAACAGCTGCTAAAACTTGTCTCCCAGAAACAAGAAGTTTTCTCTGTGCAACAACCAAACTGCGCAACTTTCGTTTTGGTTTTGTTTGCATTGGACAAGATGACAGACAATGAGCCAGCGATTGCCTGAAAAATGTCACTGTACATCTACCAAACCACGTACCAGAAAGAAATTTTATACACAAATGTAAAATTGGACGGAGAATTCAATTATAACTAGCATTACCAGGTACAGTAACAGTTAAAGCCTAAAGCCAACTTTGAATACTTATCGCTATTTTCAATCAAACTGATGTAACAGAAAAACAGAGGACGTCCGGCTGTTGTAGACATGCGCTGTTAATCGGGTTCGTTCCCGCCCTTGTCAGCAATTAGAGTGGGTGAAAATCACACCAATCGAAAAATTTCATGAGAGATTAGGACCTATCCCGAAACCCAAACCGACATTTGCAAAACAAGTTTCGGATGGTTTCCATGGTAACGGAAATTGTCAAAAGACCGCAAATTGCCGAACACCATAGTCGCTACGGTATGTGTTGCACTGTTACATGGCAGTAACACTTATATGTTTTTAAAACACGTTGATAATGTAATAACAGGTCCTTTAAGCTCAGTATAATTAAAATATGCCAGAGCAAGTTTTGATAGAAAAGAAAGCCAGGATAACTTATAGAACATAGAAACTAAGGTAACCACTCAATTTAGTTTTTAAGGGTTATCGATGGGGTGGTTGATGTAGTAGGCAAGTTTTAAAATGTAGTGTACCCAAAATTGACACGACAGCTACAAAGTACAGAAGTTAAAAAACATGCATAGGTAAGATTTTGCTGACAAGCAGCTGAGACATTGCCTAGATGGTAACTATAAATATTAAATAGGTTTGGGGATTGAACAACAGATCAACATTATGACACACGAGTAACAACCCATAAGTGCTCCGTTCTAAATCGTGTGTCTGAAGAAGCTTAGCACAGTGCATATGCTTTGCAGCAATGGCGAGGATCCTGAAATATTGTGGGTAGACTCCAAATTGTCCAGGTGGTGCCATTAGGCTACTTTTTTCGATTAGCAACTGCTAAGGGATTTTTTCCTGCCAACAATACGCATGGCCATCCAAATAATGATTATACTACCCAGAAACCAGGGTAAATTACTAGAAGTGGAAGTCTATGCGAACAAATCCCAGCTCCCACTGGGGCCTAAACTGGGACCTCTAGCACATGAGGCGGACACCATACTCGAGACCACGTACCCTCTTACTTTACTATTAGGAAATTCATAATCAGTCAGCGGAATTATATTAAATTCATTTATTGGTGTAAGGCAGCTGAGATACAGCGAAATATGTCTGGCGATAAATAAAAGGTTAGCTATTGAAGATGAAACACAGAAAATGAAAATATTTTGGTAACTTGGAACGTCAGAAAGGTTATAGAAAGAACAATAATACTTTATAGAGAAATATTTTCTTGGAAAGAGGAAGGCCAAAGAGAAGATGGTGAATGATGTGGCGGAAGATCTTCAGATAGGTTTATCGGACGCTGGACTTCTTTCTTGTGATCGAGTTTTCCAGAGGGTTGTTATTGGAGCAACGTTCTGCAAAGGACATACTACTGACTGAAGAATAAATGTTTTGTTGTTGTCCGCATTAAAAAAAATAATGTTTTGCATTCCTAATCCGTTAAAAACAAGATACACTATACACAAGAAGAAAGATTAGTGCTACTAAATTTTCTACATATTCCTGTATCTTGTTATCCATGTTATTTAATTGAAATAAATCAAAGTTTGTATCTCTAAATTAAACCACTTTATAAGCATTGTGCCCTAGACATTTGTGTTATTGGAAAATGGTTCCACTAACATTTGCATCTTTTTGATTGGCATGTTGTGGTTTACAACTTTGCTGTGATATCTGCCTTATTCCAACACATCCAGTGTTTTACCCACCTACCTGCACACGTGAGCCATAAAATGCACACACGGATAGATCATCATCATGTTATTTTTATACGACTGCAGATAAATTCTTCTGTGACAGGATTCCGTTTGAAAAATATTAAGATTTTTAAGATGTCAGGTAATCTGCTCATTACCATTAGGCTTCAATAAAGTCTTTAAAAAAAAATGTATACAAGACTTTCTTGTTTACTCATAACCATCAGATACTTAAAGACTATACACATGAATACATTGCGATCAGGAAAAGGTTTGCCCTGCAGTCTACTTGCATTAAATGATAGACGACAGGTAATTCTCACTGCACATTGATTGAATCATGTACGGAAAGCGGAGCATACCATGTTTGTTTATAGACAATAGTAGGGAAAATATTTGAATCATTGGTCTGTCTACACTGTTAATTTGCTGCAAACTCTATAAATACAAAGCAATATTTGCATTGTCGAGTAAATTTTGTTTGCAAACTAAGTTTATTTTAATGTGTTTGTGTGTCTAAGCAATATTTGCATTGTCAAGTTCAGTTTGTGTTTTCACTTTATAGCTTATTGTTATTACTAATTTGTCTAGGTTGTTCGTGGACACTACAAGGGACAGCAGACAGGAAAGGTGACTCAAGTCTACAGAAAGAAATTTGTAGTCTACATTGAACGAATCCAGCGTGAGAAAGCAAACGGTGCAACTGTCCATGTTGGTATCCATCCTTCAAAGGTAATGGTTTCATGTATCTTTTGACTTCTCCCCCTTATGGTTTGGCAACTACCTTACATAGGTTGTGAGTCAGTGTAATTATGGGGACATTAAATGTTCGGTAGTTGAGGTTTGGGTTTGAACTAAAGGACCCATACTTTACCGATCTAACTACATTCTGTTTGTAGTTAGTAGATGTTTTTTGTAATATAAAATTTTTTTTTCATTCGTTAAATTTTCTTTAAACAATCTGTAAACAATCTCTTTCCAATGGTACCTCATTTAGGCTTGTATGCCATTTCTTAGCTGAGATATGTTGGTTTTTGTGGAGATGAGATGTAAGAAACAGCCGCTAAAACTTGTGACCCAGAAACAAGAAGTTTTTCTCTGCGCAACCTACTGTGCAGTTCTGTATCGGCTTTGTTGTCATTGGACAAGATGGCAGGCAATGAGACTCAGCCACTGGCTGAGCCAGCGATTTGCTGAAAAATGTCACTGTACATCTACCAAGCCACCGTTCAGAAAGAAATTTTATACACGTGTAAAATTGGACTGAGAATTCAATTATAAATAGCATTACCAGGACGAGTAACAGTTAAAGCCTAAAGCCAACCTCGAATTTACCGCTATATTCAATCAAACTGATAGACTAACAGAAAAACAGAGGACGTCCGGCTGTCGTAGACATGCGCTGTTAATCGGGTTCCTTCCCGCTGTTTTCAGCCATTTAGAGTGGGTGAAAATCACACCAATCGCAAAATTTAATTAGAGATTAGGACCCATCCCAAAACCCCAGCCGACATTTCTGAAACAAGTTTCCAACGGTTTCCATGGTAACGGAAATTGCCGAAAAGATCGCAAATTTCCGAAACTGTAGGCGCTAGTCTATTGCTCATGAGACATCTGGACGCCCGACGGAGGCGTGTGGCAGGAGTCTTGCATGACGTTCTGTAAAACCAGCCTTGAACTCATGACGACCTTTACTTTCTCTCATGCCTGCCACCGACATCAGTGTCAATTAAAACTAGGATGTATGTGTTGGTAATACTATTTTGTGATTGCTTGACTTCTCCCTTATGGTTTGGCAACTACTTTTAATAGGTTGTGAGCCAATGTAATTAAGGGTACATTAAATGTTCGATAGTTGAGGTTTGTGTTTGAACTAAAGGACTCAAACTTTACCGATCTAACTACATTCTGTGTTTGAAGTAACTGTAATATTAGATATTTTTTCAAATATTCCCATGAATTCTAATGCTTTTGAATTTTTTTTTTTTGGGAATGTTTTGCAAAGAAAGTAGCAAAGTCATAACTGATACCTCCCCGTGTGGGTTCCGGGGCCCCGTCGTGGGGAAAACAAGAATAGACCCACTGCCTACCCAAAAGCATGTCGTAAGAGTCTACTAATTGGGGAGCTTCCTTTGAAGTCTGAGTGCATCTGCCTGAGAGGCAAGGAACAAACCGTCTACATTCAAGTGAATCAGATCTGTAAAACTGATGCACACGCAACACTCAGGTTCTCGAGCAGGACTGCAGTTCAGAAGCGGACGAACAACCAGAACTTTCCACCAGAGTGTACAGCTGGTGAACGCGAAGAAGAAGGAGATAACTGATACCAGAGCCCAGGTCTGATAAATAAGCGGATGCTCATATTTTAAATGTGAGGACAATCTAGAGGAAATTTTTTGTTTTGGTTCTTTTATTGAGAAGTCTGTGAGGGTTGCCACTTCCATGTTAACCTTACGTTGAAGGTGACACCTAGTTAAGTGGGTTCAGTTGTCTTATTGTAGTGTATGTCCTATTTTCTAAGACATTGAATATTGTTTGGTAAGAATAAATATGGTCTTAGGGGAGTGGTTTCATGACCATTTGTTGAAAATTGATTGTCGTGGTTTGGCTGTTGTCTTGTCTGTTTTGTGTGTCTTGATGTATTGCCAGTGTTAGTACTTTTTTTCTATTAATTTTTTTTACAAGTTCACTGCTCTAACCATTTTCTGTAATAGATATTGTTTGATCCACACAGCCTTTTTCTGGGTGGTCTCATAATTTTTATATCAGGCTAGCTGGCATGAAAAATGTGGAGCATGTATTAATAATAGCCTGATATTCAAATTAGGAAATGCGTTGGTAATGCTGACAATATCATGTATCTCATGACTTCCCCCTTATGGTTTGGCAGCTACTTTACATAGGTTGTGAGCCAGTGTAATTAAGGGGACATTAAATGTTCGATAGTTGAGGTTTGGATTTAAACTAAAGAACCTATACTTTACCGATCTAACTACATTCTGTATTTGTACAGCATAATTAATTTTTTTTTACTGGATATTTATATCCCCCCCCCCCCCCCCCCCCCCCCCCCCCCCCCCCCCCCCCCCCCCCCCCCCCCCCCAGGCTAGAAAAACATCTAACTCTGGCTGTAAAACATTCAAAGTGGCAACACTGGTACAAGCAGAGCTGGTAAACAGATATGACCAATGTGGCGCTCTTTGATTGGTTCTTACGATCAAAACACGATGTTTCATAGGTTAATTTGGCTGTTTTTGATTGGTTGTTAGCTGATTCCAAATGGCGTGCATACGCAAAAGCTTATCTCTTCTCCTTTGATGGCACCCAAAGGGGAGAGTAACATCGACTTTTAAGGTCACAACGACAGAAAAACAAATGTGGTCGTTCCACTGTTTGTTAGATCGGCTCACTTGTTGTAAACAGGTTATATCTTCAACTGTTGCTTATTTTGATTTTTATGGAATTAGTTTCATTACTTGAAGTAACATATATTATTTATAAATTTTTCCCCTCCTCTAGAGATGGCTAACAAATCAATTTTGGGGAGAGCTGAGAGCCCTGCTCCGGGAGCATTTTCCGGATTGCCGAGACACACAACCACATGTGTGCCTAACAGACACTTTCGAAGAAATTTTAGATAAAAACCTGTCGACTGTACTTCGGCAAAAATCTCACGAGGAGCTGGTAGAGTTAGTCTTTACACGAATACAGCGGCTCGTTAGACAGTATGACATCCCACATAGGCACCCACCAATTACGGAGGGTGTTATTAAAAAATTGTGGGAGAGTCTATATACGGAGAGGGCGTATTGTAAAGGATGTTTGGACGATCAGCCAAACCAACTTGGCCACGTTTGTTTGGTGGATGCGGAGAAGGCTAAAGCAGACTACCTACGCATCAGAGTAGCAAACACTGACATACGAGGAACTGGAAGAGCTAGTGTATCCACGGGTACGGCGCTGTGTCCTCCACTGCTGCGATGCATACCAGCGAAGTAGACAAAATATACCTCCACACCTGAACCCATAAAAAGGGAAATTTGAATTAAAGAATATGGTGTTTTTTATATCTGAGTATTTGATGTTTTTTATGTGTGGGATTTGGCTAATAATTAGGAGAATCCGTCATTTGTGTGCTAGCTAGTAGGAAGAGAAAGTGCTGTAGTTTTATGTTTAAATGGTAGCGAGAAATTGTGGTTTTGTGTGTAGAAATGCGAAAGATGATTGTAGTTTTTTGTTTTAAAGGGCAGCGAGAAAGTGAAAAGAAAATATTGGTTATATGTTTATCTTGGCCAAGCATGGCGTGACACGGGTACTTTTATGTGTAAAAATATTGAAGAGAAAGAAAGCCGTAGTTTTCTGTGTTACAAAGGCTAAACAACCGTTTAGGTTACTTGTTAGATAAACAGAAGGAGGCATGGCCAAATAATTGTTTAGTTGGGTTGAAAACAATCTTAGACTAAGTCAGTTAGAAATGAGCAAGAGGCCACTCGACAAGTCATGTCTGTAAAATATAAGTGTTGAGTGATGTAATCTGTTTTTTTATATATGCCTGCTGGCGAGTAGGGGAAAGACAAAAAGAGATATGTGAGTAGGTTTGAAACATTTTTTTTTACAAAAGAGACACTTAAACATATAAATATTTAACATGGAAAAAAATTCCGTAATTCATCATACTTTTTTATTTTTTATAAAATATATGCAAGTCAGTAAGATAAGGTTATAAATAAAACAAGAGCAAAATATTAATTAAATAGTTTTCCTTGTACTTTCGCTGCAGGTTTATGAAACATATAAATATAACGCCTGCAATGAATGTTAATTTCTGTCTGTAGAACAGGCTCCCTTATTACAATTAATTAAATTCTCACATACCTTTTCCTCAAATGTATCTGTTAAACAGATATGAGTTATTGTCTGTGCGACCACAGAAAATAAAAGTATCAGCCACCTGCCCCAACCTGCTGAGAGAAGAAATACAATCTAGAATACAAACTGGAAATAAAGTATACTATGCTCCCTTCAACCCCTGCTAAATGCCAAGTGTCTGTCTCGAGTTTTCAGCCTCCGTCGATAAGGTCTTTTTTGACTGATAAAAACTGAATGGAGGTGGGTGATATCTACAGCAATGAACCGCAAGGGTTTGGAATACTGAAGAAGAAATACATTGCATAAAACAACGCTTAAGTTTGTCGTCTCATCTGGCGAACTCGTGTTGTACGTCGTGTGTTGTATACACGAACTAAACGTTCATTTTGTGGTCTGGATATATCAAATATATCTGCTTTTGTTAATTTTATTGCCAGCACTGCACCCAATTGGTCTCGTACTACATACAACCCGAACAATATCTGTCTGGTTCCATTTTAAGCTGACGCCAAACCTTCCACAGACACGTCTCTCTACTGCATTTGTTGGTGTAAAGTTTATATTTGGTGGTGGTTGCCTATCAAACAACACAATCTCTCTGGTCAGTTTGTCTAAGGAGACAATCAGTTCCTCCAATGTTAGTTTGCTGTGCATCATGAGAGTAAGGTACTCATGTGCAAACTCCTTAAAATGTTCATCGGTACAAATAAGACCACTGTATTCATCACAACCAGAGCAGATACCCGAACATTTGTCGATGACTGATAGCCAGTTTCCGGATCACTGCACTCGGTGTATCCATATCTGAAATAAATAGGAAAAACAAAATGTAGTCCTAAGTAAAAAAGGAAAGAATAAAATCATACTTTAGTGAACTTAATTTAGATCTAGCTGTGACCCGTGAAGGGTGCTTGAGTGCTAAGGTTATCTACCAAAGTAATTAGTAAGGGGGGAAAAAACATTAAATAACATTTTTACAGAGCTTTACTGGAATGAGTCGGCTCTGTGGCTAAGTCGATTACGAACGCTTCATAATGCCGGGATGTCAGGTTCGCTCCCAGCTGCGGGCCACAAGCCTTGCATTGGTTTCGACAGTGGTATCAAGAAAGCCGACCGTCCAGAAAACAACGGCAAACTACTGGATGTAAATTTGCCTAGAGAAAACCACACATCAGACAGGGGCGGATACACACAGACTTAGTCATACTCGTTCATTTTACCTCTCTTTTAAATTAAACCGTATAGCCCCTCCAAGTGTTTTTGTCCGAGATTTATCCAGGGTGATAATTTTAGTCCCCAAATACTAAGGGAAAGAACTCTTCTTTTTTACTATTAAACGAGTTTTTTCTAGCTATTTTTATTACCAATGGCGGTGTTGTTATTATTGTTGAAAATTATGTAATAAACGGATCTGCTACTTTCTAATATGTAAATATTATTTGTCTGTAAAATTTTGATTTAATTAAAGAACTCGGTCAAAGAAAGCCTAGTCTTGGTTAAATACGTAAATTGCTTAATATACCAAATTGACCATAAGCCGTAAGGGCGGTGGGTTTTATATCAAGCAGTCGGTCTGTTTCTTTTCACACATTGTTTCTCTGCTTGTGAAACGAACCTTAAATGGTGCCTAATGTTTGAACGCGGTTTCTGGGACCTCTCCACGGCGATCCTCATCCGGATGGTGGCACTTTGTGTCATCGGGTGTTTATCGATTGTGTGATGTCCTAGTGGGGTAGAAACCGACTGTTTATTTCTTGATGAAATAGCAGGGAACCAACAGTCTGCCTTTGACTGTGAAGTAACTACACACACAGGCCTACAGTTAAATTAAACACTTACCAGCTGTAAAAGATTTTCTTCTCACAAGAAATAGCTTTCAATGTTGTTTTTTTCAGGGCTCTCGAGTTTTCAGCCTTCGGCGATTTTTGACTGATAAATAAAAATATTGACAATCACGGTTTTTATAACAGCGGATTGATACGATGATTCATACTGCTGACCTAGGCTTATTTGTCTGCTTTGTTTAAAGAGTTCGAGTTTGAGTATTGTTCGAATAATGTTTTTCCACAAGCTTTTAAGCAGGAAGTCTCCACTATAACCCCAAGCACCGACGCCTTTAGTCAACCTTGACCGTACACAACAATAGTACTGACTTGTTTTGGGGCGTTTATAAAATAATTCATCTAGCCCTATGTGCCCAACTTGTTTTGGGGGCGTTTATAAAATAATGCATCTAGCCCTATGTGCCCAACTTGTTTTGGGGCGTTTATAAAATAATGCCTCTAGCCCGCTATGCCCATAGTAGTGTAGTAGTAGGAGTGTCGCAGTTGTATAGTAGTGTAGCAGTTGTACAGTAGTTATAGTAGTGTAGCAGTTGTACAGTAGTAGTAGTAGTTCCGGTTGTTCGTCCAGTATCTAGCCCTATGTGCCCAGGACACTAAGAAATAAAATAACTCTTACATATAAAACCAAGAATGTCAACCCCTTCTTGACTAAATGCCAAACATAAAACCACAATTTCCCCCCTTCCTAGCCAACCTTGACCATAGGTTGTTTATAAAATAATGCCGGACATGGCTTAGTGAACAATTGATTTGATCTAGAATTTAACTATTTTTGGTTTCGTAAGAAACGGATGTCGAATTGTTTGTTGAGGCTTGAGGTAGAAACCGGAAACAAGGCGCCATGAATACTACCGTACATTGCTTAGTGAACAATTGGTGAAAAGATATCCCCTCTAGCAAACGGAAACAACAACGGGTAGTGTTTGTATTTCAAGCTATATTGGGACCGGGACCCCACTAACAGAAGAAGACAGAGGGACCCAACATAAACAAGCGAATAAAGGCCTGTTTGTTAAGGTAGAGACCCGGTTTCGTATATAACAATATGAAGGGCGAAAAATCTAGGGGCGGCTCTCCCCTAAAGTCGTAGGGGCTTGGCGTTATAGAGAAAAAAGAGCCTCACAACAATGATAAAAAAAGTGTGGTTATAGAGGAGAACGGGCGTCAAAACAATGATAAAGAGGCGGTTATAGAGGAGAAAAAGACCACACAAAAAAGGATAATAATATGTTTATAGTAATAACTAGAGGGGGCGTCATCTCATACATCAATATATGGACTAGAGGGGGGCGTCATCTCATATACCACGCCATGTAAACAGTGACGCCCTTGACAACTTGCAAAACAATTCGCCATCTTGATTTCACAACAAGTTTTTTTTTTTTTTAAAGAAACAAACAGTGACGCCCTTGACAACTTGCAAAACATTTCGCCATCTTGGGACAAACAAATAATTGACCCTTTGAACTTCCGGGACCAGGCAGCCAGTGGCCAGGGTCCATAGCCAGGCTATGACGTCTACTGTTGGACCAGCGCATACAATACTACTTGCGCCTCCGGAAGACTCGCAACAAACTTCAGAGCAGAGCAGCAAGCAATTATTGATTCAGTCAAAGGGCTTGAGGAAAGAAAAATTAAAAACAGCAAAATTGTTTTCCGTTTGTGACTGCATGTCAGTTCTCCAAAGCAACTCAGGGGGATCCACGAGACAACATGGAGAGAGAACTGATCCGCCAGCTAAACAGACTCGCAGAAACCAATCAAATCGTTCTCCAGTGGATCCCGGTTCACTGCGGCATACCAGGAAATGAGTTTGCAGACAGGCTTGCAGAAAAATGGAATAAAGGAGAAACAACACACCCATCCTTTGTCATTACCAGAAATCAGGATACTTCTCAGGGGAAAATACAAGGAATTTTGGACAGAACAAACTAACAGTAAACACCCACAAGACCCCATGAGCAGACTCAACGGAAAGCAACATACAAATATTTTTCGTCTACGAACAGGACACTGCAGGCTCAACTGCACAAGCATAAAATAAAGATTGTACAGTCCCCACAGTGTGCCTGTCAAACAGGACCACAAGAGCAAAGTGCAGAGCAAGCTATGGGGAACCATGAAGCACCTGCTGCTGACATGCAAGTTCATAGAGGCAACCCACCCGATCGTCTGATCTGAGCATACGAAACCGAACGCAAAGAAGGAGAAGATATGTCTACTGTGCAAATATCCTACTTGAAAAAGCAAACGTTCAAAAGTCTGCTTCCATTGGTAGCGACACATCGCCATGTCGAGACCAAAAAGGAAGCCATCCTTGTTGCTTGCTTTCCATTACGCCATGTGTCCTGGTGAATTTTAGTGAAAGAATCGATTGGCTAAGAGTATAACCTTCTGGGGAAGTAAAAAAGACTATTTTACATTTTTAAGTCGTCCACTTGTGGGATACAGTGTTTTGTTATTTGAAGCCCCACTCTGGTTTTTGCCGGGGACCCTGAATATAGCTGGGCTACAATTGTGGCCATAACGGCTGAAAGAGGTTTCTGTGAGCTCTCCACGGGTGATCCTCATCCGCATGGTGGCACTTTGTGTCATCGGGTGTGTATCGTTTGTGTGATGTCCTGTTGGGGTACAACAAGCAAGCAAATGCCTATTTTGTGTTGGTCGTCAAAGTTTCCGATCTGCAAACAACTTATTGTAGTTTTCGAAAGGCCGACACGACAAAGAAAACATGTGAAAAAAGGGAGGTGGGGGGGGGGGGAGACTTATAATTGTCTGAAGGTGGTGGGGTGCTTCAGGGATCTCAATTCTTGATTAAATGCGCATTATTGATAATGATAACTATTATTATTATTATTCCTATTACTGCGCATCGAAAGGCAAAAAAAAAATAATAATAATTTATATAAAATGATGTGAAATGTTTGAACAAATGCTAAAAAAGAGGACGTCTATACATAATGGAAGGGGGAAGGAGCTCTTGCACCTAAATATTATTGGGGAGGGAACCCACTAAAAAATTGGTATTGGTGTTCAACAGGTCTGAGCTCCCATTGTGAAGCTATCCACGCCCCTATGCTGGACGTCATTTTTCGTTGTTCTGAAGCTGCACTCGGGCTGTTGCCCGGGCCCTAATTATAACCCACTCTGTGGGTAGAACGGGGTTTCTGTGACTTCTCAACGGGTGATTCTCATCCAAATGGTGGCATTTTGTGTCACTTGGTGTTTATCGCTCAGTGTGATGTCCTGGTGGGGTGAACAGTCCAGTCCAGAATTAGGGTGCAGAGCCTATGACCTGAGATTTTGATACCTTGAGAGCTCCCAGTGGAGATTCCGGTGTCGACAAGCATGTCGTAGGAGTCGACTAATTGGGGATTTCCTTCGAAGTCGGAGTGCATTTGCCCGAGGGGCAAGGATAACCAGCTACACACAGTTAAGCCAGTAAAACGGATGTACACGCTAAACTCAGGCCCTGACAAAAGCCAGAGTCCAAATGGACGAACAACCAGTACTTTTCGCCGAAGCTTACAGTCTGTGATCAAAGACGAAGACGTTACCGTGAGAATTAAAAAGAAATCTCAAGTTTATGGCAGATCAACATGGCAAATTCGAAAATAAGCCGTTAAACCTGCAAAGAAGTTATAAAGGGGCACCCACAATGGGTAAATCAGCCTGGAATCACCTGCAGTGCTGTGTGAGTGCAGATGCAAGGGTATGTATTGCCATTTTCAACGTTACTTCAATATGAGGGGGCATTTATTTTATGTGATCTGCAAGCTTAGGCGTTGAAACTGCGCTTCGTATAATTCGGATTCGATCCCAGCAGCGGACGATTTGTCTTGCGTTGGTTTGGGACAGTGGTACCGAGACCTGGCTGTTTAGTGAGCAATGGCAAACTAATGAACGGTAAATTGACTTATGAAGAACACAGCACCCAAAAAATGCTGGGGTTGGTTCTGCAACCTCCTATAAAAGATACGCAGCTAACTGATCTGGGTAGCTAATGGAAGGGGCATAATTTTGACATTCAAAATCTTTGTAATGTAATGAGTAAAATTTTTCGAATTGCACACCAGAATACCGTAGGGTTCAGCTAGTCATTTGACAATTCTTTTGCATCTCGGTCGTTTTCCTTTTGGTGGGTTTTTTACGCGTACGGGTTTTCCCGTCAACCTATAAACATTCGCTATCAAGACTAGAATATACCGCCTTCTCTAAGCTGGAGACGGCCGTGCCAGTATAGAACAGACTGGTAATCTTATGGAGAAATTCATTTCATTTTATCTTTGTCTCAGACGTATTGTATCTGATCGTCAAGATTATACTCAAACTTTGTTCATACAGTGGGTGCAAAATATACCTAGGCCATGGCTAGCGTCTGGTCAAGGCTGATGGCAGGACTTTCAGCCTTTTTTTTAGCCACAAATGTGAGCGCTCCCACATGATGAAACGCAAACCTAGAAACATCAACTGGTCTGTACTTAACAGAAGAGAGGACAAAAAAGGCCACTGTCGTCCCCAAGTGGGATGCAATTTTTAGTTATTTTGAAGCCAGACCCTGGCCCGCACACATCATCGCAGCCCGACAGCCAAGCCGCAAACAGCTCTCGCTTGCTCTACCACCCGATAACGCAGACGTACCCGCCAATTGTTACTCGTTTGTCTAGTGAACTGAGGAGGAAGCACGCTTGGGTGTTCTTTTCAGAATACTCTAACAAGCCTTGCCTACTCCGAAGGGACCTAGCTCTCGACAGCAGCCTTTGAAGTACCGCCTCTGCCAGCCAGCCACAGCCACAGCCACACGAAACCATGGCCCGTGGCAAGAAGATTCCTACCCAGCACCGGGAAACCAGGTCGACCTCTACCAAGAAGGAAGATGAGCCTGTCGCCGCACCAGCCCCAACGGTGCCGACAGTGCCGACAGTGCCAGAACAGGCCGACGACCCAGAAGAGACGCCAGCCTCACTCGCCCAGACACCGCCAGCCCTGGATATATGCCCTATCGAGGCTCCTGTATACATAGAAGCCGCCCCAGTCGTGGCGCAGGAACCGACCAACACCCGCCCACTCAGGCAGCAGCAGCAACGACCGGGAGCCTACACCACAGAAGTTCTGCAGTGCTCTCGCTGCAACAAGGCGTGGCACTCTGCCTCGTCATGCCGCAGCAGCCCATCGTGCCGTTACTGTTCCGGCCCTCACCTATTCGGGGAATGCCCTCTGGCAAAAGTGGACCCCGACTTTAAAAAACCAAACGCAAGCAGAAGATGTTCCAACTGCTCCGGTGCACACAGCGCCAGGTACATGGGTTGCCCGTACCTGAAAGAAGTAAAGAGAACGATGGCGAAAACCACCACCAGGACCACACACAAACCAGAGCCGAAACAAAGATATCAGGCGCCCAGTCCGACAGCTGTGAACAACAACGTCATTACGCAGCTGAGAGACGAAATCAAATCCCTGCGAGAAGAGAACGCAAGAATCATGGCACTCAGGACTCAAGACAGGGACGAAATGATAGACCTGAGAAGCATCCTACAGGCAGCCATAGAGACACAAAGGAGACTCGAGACGGAAAATACAGAAATGGCGAAGTTCAAAACAGACTTGATGGCAAATCTCACCGACCTCAAGAAGTTGAAGAAAACAAATGCAGTAGCCGCCAAAGAACTGAAAGACAACCAGACCAGTATACTTTCCGAGGTAGCCACCATCAAGAAAGACCTGACAAAAACAAAAGCAGAGGTAGCCGAGGCCAACAAAGAACGCGACAAACTCAGCGCTGCACTCCAAGCCACGCACAGAGTGATAGAAGCCAGAGAAAACGCGAAGAAAGAAAAAGACAGAAAAAGGCAGATCCACGACGCACACGTGAAACCCGGAGATCTGGAGAAGAAATGCGCACAAGACCTGTACATCCTCAAAGAATGCCTGAAGGGCGACTTCTCAGCAATACACAAGGAGGTGAAACAACTCAAAGAGGCTACCCGGCATCTTCAACTCGAAAGCATAAGGAACAACAAAACGAAGATAGCAGCCCACTCAAACGGAAACGACGCCCACGAGAAGTAGCAAACAAAAAGCCAACATGCAGCAACCAATGAAAACCTCACAAGCCACCATGACAGCTGAACAAGCCCGCAGAAACCTCACAGCCCACAATCAGACGACAAAATGTCCGCCGCCCAAGCCACGCCCACCTACCTCACTCTGACAGAAGCAACAAAACTCAGGCAGAAATGTAAAGCGCCACAAAAACCAGGCATGATGACAACCGCCGAACCCAATCCCTCCCACCCGTTCGAGGCCGCCCCGGCACACGCTGCTAGTCCTTCTCAGGACTAGCAGACATCCAGTCCCCAACTATGTTGCGGAAATCCAGCAGGCGTGTGTACACGTCGACAATACCAAGTCAAAGCCGCACAGAAAGGAAGACGCAAGTAAAGCAACGTCCCAGTGACACGCTGAAGCGTCGGATTTTTTACTTTTTTTTTATTTCTACCGAACCGAACCAGACCCTGGCTTTTGCCTGGGGCCCTAAATATAGCTGGGCCTTAAATATGGCCTAACAGCTGAAAAGGGTTTCTGAGGTCTCTCCACGGGCGATCCTCATCCACATCGTGGCAATTTTGTGTCTACGGGTGTTTATCGCTTTTGTGATGTCCTGGTGGGGTACAATTTACCTACCTACCTACAAAAAGGGCCAAACTGAGGAGGTGGCTTAAAAAAAAAAAAAAAGTCATGCCGCGCCCAGAAGTTCCAGAGGGCCATTATTGGTGCCACCCTAATGACATTCTAGACAAGGGAAACCATAAACCCGAGGTTCGCAAAGCCAGGCTTGAACAGGCTACCAGAGCTTACAAGGAAGCATAGAAGAAGGCAAAAAAGCTTGCCCCTGTCAAAGAAGCCAAGACAGCCAAGCAGCCGGTGGCTAAAGCACCGCATGTTGTGGGAAAAGAGGCAAATTAATGTGAAATCAATAAACCAGTTTCTCTCACTGATTTACAAACAAAAATCACATTCATTGTCACGTACACGTGTACACAGAACACACTTAAACACCGGGGCTTGCACAAAACCATCCCAGAAGACGCTAGTAATGTTAAGAAGGCTTTAACCTTTTGATTTACTTGTGGTGCACGGGAGATAATTATCCAGTTTCGTCCTTTTCAGGACGAAATTTTTTGTCATTTGAAGCCCTACTCTGGCTTTTGCCAGGGGCCGCAATATAGTCAGGCCATAAATATGGCCAAATGTCTGAACGCGGTTTCTGGGACCTCTCCACGGCGATCCTCACCCGCATGGTGGCACTTTGTGTCATCGGGTGTTTGTCGCTTGTGTGATGTCCTGGTGGGGTAGAAAGTCAGTCAGTCAGTCAGTTGTGGTGCACGGGAGATAACCAATAATATCATGCTTGACAAAAGTGCAGGGTAATTGTTAATGGTTCTGAGCAAGTGTCGTTTAAAACCCCACCAGGATCGCACAACTAGCGATAAACACCTGGTGCCGCAAAGTGCCACCATTCAAGCGAGACTCACCAGGGTACAAGTCCCAGGAACCCTGTTCAACTGTTAGGTTATATTTAGGGCTCCCGACAACAACCTGGTGTGGTTTTACAAATTAAAAAAAAAAAAAAGGATTGCCGCAAAAGTGTCGACTAAACTAAACTAAGCTCAAATGAATAAAAGCACACACAAATTATTAATCTAGTCATTCCCTTGTAAGCTGCAATTTTTCGTTATGTGAAGCTCTACTCTGGCCCTTGTCAGGGGCCGCGATATAGCCCGGCCATAAATATTGTCTAATGGCTGAACGCGGTTTCTGGGACCTCTCCACGGGTGATCCTCATTCACATGGTGGCACTTTGTGTCATCGGGTGTTTATCGCTTGTGTGATAAAAGAACATTGAGATAGCACACGCAAAGAATCGGAAAAGAGAGAGGGTATTGAAAACTAGGTTTGAACAACGAATCAACATCTTGGCAAATGATTAGCAACCTATAAACGCTCAGTTCTACTTCTAATTCAAGCCTGAGTTTGAAGAATCTCAGCGCAGTGCACGAACTCCGTAGCAAGGCGAGGATCCTGGAATACTTTAGTTAGATTCTTAACTCCAAATTTTGCCCGCACAGCGCCGTTAGGCTGCTCTTTTCGAATTCGAACTGGCAAAAGACTTTTTTTTTTTTTGGTTATGTGCCCACCAATACACTACCCAGAGACCAGGGAAAATTATTAGACGTTCACGTAAAAAAATCCCAGCCTTCAGCAGGGCCTGAACCTAGAAATTCTAGCACTCGAGACGGACGGACACCATGCATCGAGCCCACTCAGTCTCCCATACAAATAAAGTGGGAAAACATAAAACATAAAATAACGTAAGCCTTGATCCATTAGGGTCGTGGAGGTATATCGATTGAAGCATTAACACATAAACCCCGCCATCTCTCTCTGTCTTCTACTCGATAATTAAGTGGATAACAACTTAGTCCTGTCCATTTCTTGATGTTGTCATTCAGGTTCTTCTTTGCCTTTCTCTTCTTTGACAACTACCAGCCCCCCCTCCCCCCCCCCCCCCAGTATTCTTAAAGTACAGTCTTTGCAATCGAATCATATCTCACATTATGCAAAAACCAAGCAAGCTTGCCACGTTTCACCAGTGCCAGGAGAGAGTGTGTAAAAACAATAGGACATGGTATGGGCTGCACGTTATAGAGAAGGATAGCAGAACAATTTGGCGAGATTATTATTAGATAGTTGGCAGAGAAAGAGATCAAACTAAACCACAAATTGCAACGGTATCACATGCTACTGAACTATCAAGCAATCAGATGCAATCTCCACAGATTGGCCTCAGTGGATCTCCAACAGTCTCATGTCTTGGTTTAATCAAGTAATAGAAAGTGTATTGATTGGCATTCATAGAAAGAAGTAGAAAGATAGAAGTCTATCTTCTGTTCGTTTGTCTCTTGACGTTGCCCTTCCACTTGTAACAATGTTTGCCTCTTAAAGGTTACATCTTAACGACAAGGCGCTCCAATATAGCTGTTTCAAATGGGTGAGCGAGGTTTCTGGGATATGCTTCCGTTGGATTCACATCCGAAAAGTAGCTCTTTGCGTGTCAATCTTTCAGGCTACAATTCTTGGGGGGGGGGGGGGGGGGGGGGGAACAATTGAAATCATTCATTTATTGTCCTTTTGTGCCATTGTATGACACACAGGGTACACGATATATTTCCCCATTCGGCTCTATCCTGTGGAATCCTTTCGATTTTATGGACTGAATCCAGTCGAGCACCTTTAGCCTCTCCCATCAACGTTCGCCTTAGGGTTTCTCTTGGACATCGTGATATCCTCAATCCCGCTATATCTCACTTCAGTGCCTTTTTTGGTGATTCTCTGTTCACCTCTTCACAGAAAGGGTCCAGTATAGCGCCATCTTCTCTGTCCTGAAACTGTTGTTACATATCTCTTTTTTTTCCTTTACTCCTCGTGAATTCATCCTATTTTTTAGCGTTCAGTCATCCCTCCCCTTTTTTTTTCTGCGCAAAGAACGAGGGAAAGAGGCAGGCCCAACCCCCCAACCACGTCCTCCTCACAACTGGATGAAAATTGGGTGTGGACCCCCCCCCCCCCCCCCCCCCCTTTTAGGTAAGAAACACTGGGGGTACACCTCTGACCACACCATTCTCACCTCAATACAAATATCCTAGGCAAGTTATTAGGTTGGGGAGGGGGCGATCAGGATTTGTAAGTGTGCCCTTCCCCCAAAATGGGAAGGATGGTGCCCAGCCTCCTCCCCCAAATATTTTTGTACAGAAATTATCTTTTAAAGTAAGTGTTCATTTCAAGTATATCATTTATATTGGGAGACGCCGTGGCCAAAAATGATAGTTTCCAGAAATAAAAAAAATATACTATCCGTTTATTTACATTGGAATGCTAATAGCTAACCTACATCGAATTAGCTAACTCAACTGTATATGGTATACCATTACGTTCTGTTAGCTATAACCGCCCGCCCCCCCCCCCTTTTCTATTTTAACCATTGTGCTGCTAAAATCTTCATCTTCTTAAGCACTGCTAAGGTTTGTTTTTTATTGTTGTATTTGACCAAAACTTTTCGTCACGACAACCTCTGTTTTTCTAATTGTAACATTATAAAGCTGTTCTATGTTTAGTGTTTTTAGTGATTATTTTACGCCGTAGTTACAGCAATTCATTTTAAAATCATCATTACCAACAATTATTCATCTGGCAATGTTCATTCGCGGTAGACAGAGTGACAGAGTGATGCCCCTTTAGGAAACGGAAACGGATAGACGTTCTTTTCTACTACTGCGGGGAGCCGGAGACGAAGTAGGTAAAATGTCTCAGATTATATCCAACAGAAATCCAGTGTTTTACTGTATCATCCATACTTTATCAGTATTATATTCACGTATGTAAACTATGATAGTAATTTATCTCTGTGACTTTATGTGTATTATGTCATACACACTGCAATTTGGCTGCGAAAATCGGGATATTTTGTGCAAGTTACTCAAAATCATTGTTTTTAAATTTCTGAAAGCGTGTTGATATTGTTTTTTCAACTTTTAACACGCTGAACGTAGGGTTTTGTGACGATTTTATTGTGCATCATTGTCCTAATGTAGTATCTATATATTGATTAAAAATAATTTTTTCAGGATGAAGTTCAACAAGGCTGTGTCGGGATCTAGACGAAAAAATAGGGCCCGGCATTTCAATGCCCCCTCTCATATCAGGAGGAAAATCATGAGTTCACCCCTCTCAAAAGAGCTCAGGCAGAAATACAATGTCAGAAGTATGCCCATCAGAAAGGATGATGAAGTTACCGTAAGTAGCAGATGCCAGTATTTTGTAGCCCTTTATATGGCGGTATGTGTTGCAGTGTTACATAGCAGTAACACATATGTTTTTAAAACACGTTGATAATGTAGGTACTTTAGTCAAATTTTTTAAATGCCCTCTACACCAATAAAACCAGCACAGTTAGACAGCTGTAAACAATCTTTTTCTAACGGTACCTCATTTAGGCTTGTATGTCATTTCTGAGCTAAGATATGTAAGTTTTTGTGGAGATATGTAAAAAAAACAGCTGCTAAAACTTGTCTCCCAGAAACAAGTTTTCTCTGCGCAACCAAACTGCGCAACTTTCGTTTTGGCTTTGTTTGCATTGGACAAGATGGCAGACAATGAGACTGGCTGAGCCAGCGATTGCCTGAAAAATGTCACTGTACATCTACCTAGCCACGTACCAGAAAGAAATTTTATACACAAATGTAAAATTGGACGGAGAATTCAATTATAACTAGCATTACCAGGTACAGTTAAAGCCTAAAGCCAACCCTGAATACTTATTGCTATTTTCAATCAAACTGATGTAACAGAAAAACAGAGGACGTCCGGCTGTTGTAGACATGCGCTGTTAATCGGGTTCCTTCCCGCCGTTTTCAGCTTTTTATAGTGGCTGAAAATCACACCAACCGCAACATTTCATGAGAGATTAGGACCCATCCCGAAACCCCAGCCGACATTTGCGAAGCAAGTTTCGAACGGTTTCCATGGTAACGGAAATTGCCAAAAGACCGCCAATTGCCGAACACTGTAGTCGCTAGATAATGTAATAACAGTTCCTTTAAGCTCAGTATAAGTATAATATGCCAGAACAAGTTCTGATAGAAAAGAAGCCAAGATAACTTATAGAACATAGAAACTAAGGTAACCACTCAATTTAGTTTTTAAGGGTTATCAAGGGGGTGGTTGATGTAGTAGGCAAGTTTAAAAATGTAGTGCACCCAAAATTGACACGACAGCTACAAGTACAGGAGTTAAAAAACATGCCTAGGTAAGATTTTGCTGAGAAGCAGTTGAGACATTGCCTAGATGGTTTGGGGATTGAACAACAGATCAACATTATGACACACGAGTAACAACCCATAAATGCTCTGTTCTAAATCGTCTGTCTGAAGAAGCTTAGCACAGTGCACATGCTTTGCAGCAATGGCGAGGATCCTGAAATATTGTGGGTATATTTTAAACTCTAAATTGTCCAGGCGGTGCCATTAGGCTACTTTTTTCGATTAGCAACTGCTAAGGGATTTTTTCTCGCCAACAATACGCATGGCCATCCAATTAATGATAATACTACCCAGAAACCAGGGTAAATAACTAGAAGTAGAAGTCTATGCGAACAAATCCCAGCTCCCACTGGGGCCTAAACCGGGACCTCTAGCACATGAGGCAGACACCATACTCGAGACCATGTGCCCTCTTACTTTACTATTAGGAAATTCATAATCAGTCTGCGGAATTATATTAAATTCATATATTGGTGTAAGGCAGCTGAGATACAGTGAAATATGCCTTGGCGATAAATAAAAGGTTAGCTATTGAAGATGAAACACAGAAAATGTAAATATTTTGGTAACTTGGAACGTCAGAAAGGTTATAAAAAGAACAATAATACTTTATAGAGAGACATTTGCTTGGAAAGAGGAAGGCAAATGAGAAGATGGTGAAGGATGTGGTGGATGATCTTCAGATAGGTTTATCGGACGCTGGACTTCTTTCTTGTGATCAAGTTTTCCAGAGGGTTGTTATTGGAGCAACGTTCTGCAAAGGACATACTACTGACTGAAGAATAAATGTTTTGTTGTTGTCCGCATTAAAAAAATTAAATGTTTTGCATTCCTAATCCGTTAAAAACAAGATACACAAGAAGAAAAATTAGTGCTACTAAATTTTCTACATATTCCTGTATCTTGTTATCCGTTATTTAATTAAAATAAATCAAAGTTTGTATCTCTAAATTAAAACCACTTTATAAGCATTGTGCCCTAGACATTTGTGTTATTGGAAATGGTTCCACTTACATTTGCATTTAAAAAGATGATTGGCATGTTGTGGTTTACAGCTTCGCTGTGATATCAGCCGTATTCCAACACATCCAGTGTTTTACCCACCTACCTGCACACGTGAGCCATAAAATGCACACATGGATAGATCATCATCATGTTATTTTTATACGACTGCAGATAAATTCTTCTGTGACAGGATTCTGTTTGAAAAATATTAAGATTATTAAGATGTCAGGTAATCTGCTCATTACCATTAGGCTTTAATGAAGTCTTTTTAAAAAAATGTATACAAGACTCTTGTTTACTCATAACCATCAGATACTTAAAGACTATACACATGAATACATTGCGATCAGGAAAAGGTTTGCCCTGCAGTATACTTGCATGAAATGATAGACGACAGGTAATTCTCACTGCACATTGATTGAATCATGTACAGAAAACGGAGCATACCATGTTTGTTTATAGACAATGGTAGGGAAAATATTTGAATCATTGGTCTGTCTACACTGGTAATTTGCTGCAAACTCTATAAATACAAAGCAATATTTGCATTGTCGAGTAAATTTTGTTTGCAAACTAAGTTAATTTTAATGTGTTTGTGTGTCTAAGCAATATTTGCATTGTCAAGTTCAGTTTATTGTTTGTGTTTTCACTTTATAGCTTATTGTTATTACTAATTTGTCTAGGTTGTTCGTGGACACTACAAGGGACAGCAGACAGGAAAGGTGACTCAAGTCTACAGAAAGAAATTTGTAGTCTACATTGAACGAATCCAGCGTGAGAAAGCAAACGGTGCAACTGTCCATGTTGGTATTCATCCTTCAAAGGTAACGGTTTCATGTATCTTTTAACTTCTCCCCCTTATGGTTTGGCAACTACCTTACATAGGTTGTGAGCCAGTGTAATTAAGGGGACATTAAATGTTCGGTAGTTGAGGTTTGGGTTTGAACTAAAGGACCTATACTTTACCGATCTAACTACATTCTGTTTGTAGTTAGTAGATGTCATTTGTAATATTAAATATTTTTTTAACATTCGTTGAATTTTTATGTTATTGAATAATCTTTCTTTGACACAACACTTATGGCAAAATGTATTAGGCATGGGGTCTTGACATTCTGGCGAATGGGAGAGTGTCATTTGAACATTTCTGTCAATCAGGTCTTTTGTAGTGGGACATTTAAGGCTTTGCTGTTTTTGCTATAGGACATTTGTCTGACAGAGACTTGATGATTACAATGTGAGATTGTTGCTAATTTCATGACGGTTAAGACAGCTTTTTTGCTTGACAAGATGTATGGAGACAGAAGTGTACAATGATTTTTTGCTCATCTTAGCTGCGAGCAGATCTCTTAAGTCTAGGGCTGTCTCAGAAGTATAGTGGTTTTTTTCACTCACAGATGTTAAACCTGGAGTTGTCATTTTGTTGTGTGTTTGGCCAACAGATATCAGCTATGTTCCAAATGATTTCTGACAAACATCCCCTATTTTGGGTGTGGGCTTATGATAACTAGTGGATACTAACTCTGCCAGGTCTATTAATGCTCATGAGACATCTGGGCGCTCGACGGAGGCGTGTGGCAGGAGTCTTGCATGACGTTCTGTATCACCAGCCTAGAGCAAGCTGGGAGCTACGGAGCATCTCCTTAAACTCATGACGACCTTTACTTTCTCTCATGCCTGCCACCGACATTAGTGTCAATTAAAATTAGGATGTATGTGTTGGTAATACTATTTTGTGATTGCTTTGACTTCTCCCTTATGGTTTGGCAACTACTTTTCATAGGTTGTGAGCCAGTGTAATTAAGGGTACATTAAATGTTCGATAGTTGAGGTTTGTGTTTGAACTAAAGGACTCAAACTTTACCGATCCAACTACATTCTGTGTTTGTAGTAACTGTAATATTTGATATTTTTTCAAATATTCCCATGAATTCTAATGCTTTTAAATCTTTTTTTTTTTTTTTTTTGGAATGTTTTGCAAAGAAAGTAGCAAAGTCATAACTGATACCAGAGCCCAAGTCTGATAAATAAGCGGATGCTCATATATTTTAAATGTGAGGACAATCTAGAGGAAATTTTTTGTTTTGGTTCTTTTATTGAGAAGTCTGTGAGGGTTGCAACTTCCATGTTAACCTTACGTTGAAGGTGACACCTAGTTAAGTGGGTTCAGTTGTCTTATTGCAGTGTATGTCCTATTTTCTAAGACATTAAATATTGTTTGGTTAGAATAAATATGGTCTTAGGGGAGCGGTTTCATGGCCATTTGTTGAAAATTGATTGTCATGGTTTGGCTGTTGTCTTGTCTGGTCTGTTCCGTGTGTCTTGATGTATTGCCAGTGTTAGTACTTTTTCTTTCTATTAATTTTTTTACAAGTTCAATGCTATAACCATTTTCTGTAATACAGATATTGTTTGATCTAGACAGCCTTTTTGTGGGTGGTCTCATAATTTTAATATCAGGCTTGCTGGCATTAAAAATGTGGAGCATGTATTAATAGCCTGATATTCAAATTAGGATACGTGTTGGTAATGCTGACAATATCATGTATCTGACTTCCCCCTTATGGTTTGGCAACTACCTTACATAGGTTGTGAGCCAGTGTAATTAAGGGGACATTAAATGTTCGATAGTTGAGGTTTGGATTTAAACTAAAGAACCCATACTTTACCGATCTAACTACATTCTGTATTTGTACAGCATAAATATTTTTTACTGGATATTTATTTGCCCTGTCATAAATGCTTGGCATTGTGTGACACAAGGATTTGGGCGCACTTTCCGCAAAGGATCTCCCCCCCCCCCCCCCCCTCCTTAAAATTTTGAGCTTATGTTCTGTGTGGATATATATATATATTGTCTTCTTTTAATATTGACTGGTATTTTACTCCTTACCTCAGTTGACAGCTCACGTATGCATTTGGTTTATTTTGTATAAGCATTTCATTGTTTTCTGTTGAAATATTCAAAACTTGTTTCATGGGACAGGTACTTTTCTGCTAATATATTAATTGGACAGAACATGCAACTGTCACAGTTCAGTGTGTTGTGACAATGACTGTCTTGTGTATTAACTGAACTATATCTTTTTCCTCAGGTTGTCATTGTTAAGCTGAAACTGGACAAGGATCGCAAGAAGATTCTGGAAAGGAAGGCTATGAGCAGAGCCAAGGCTCTGGCAGAGAAGGGCAAGTACACAGAGGAAACTATGGAAAGCTGATTGCATTCTCTTTAATAAAGTGTTTGAAACTGGAAGCTGGTTCTGTTTTTCCATGTCCATTATTTGGAGTTTGTAATATCTGTCTTGTGTGTGGGTGTCTCACTTAAGCACCAGTTTCTTTATACTTGATTCAAATCACTAGTTCATAACATGATTATGTAGTTTCTTTCCTGTAATATATAACTGATGAACTATCAGTTATTGTCAATATATACCCAGGATGAAGTGTTGCAACATTAATGCTAAAATACGCAAATAATTATAAACAATAAATGTTCCTCTGCTGACAGAAACTTCAACTTATAGCAAAAGAAGCCACTTTTCTTCGTTACATCACACAATTCATAATGACATCCTGCAAGCAATCAGTAAATCGTGAGACTAAAGAGGAAAAAGAATCAGATGTTCTAGCAGGGGTATGCTAGTCAGGGAAGGGAAGTGAAGGTTAGAACCAACAAAATCGAGACATGTCAGTACAGATCTTGTAGCTGATTTCTTGAAACTAAGTTCTTTTTCCTCAGCTGCATGGCATGCAATTTATGTTTAAACAATACTGTCCCAAGTTCCCATGACATCATTTTGGTACAACTAATTACATACCAGTTGTCACATATCATGGCTATAATTTATCACTTGTCTTAAAATCTTATAAAGTCACTTGCCTCGGCATGTGCTAGTTTCCATAGTTTGTCAGGCCAGGTTGGCTTTTATTATGTTTATGTGACAGGGTTGTCTATGGTGCTGATTCCTGATATCATTTCTTATCCTGTCTTCTAGTTACATTTAAATTTCACTGTAGACCTAATTTATTTCATTTTTTTCCCTTTCATTGTCTGCGTTTCGCACTAGTTATCACAATGTTGACATACTATATGTCACTTTTGCAAAATTGGTGACATCTGTCCAATAATTTTATTTGCTTCATTGCATCTGTTAATCTCTGCTCCCATTTTTCACTGGTCGCTTCATGGATATTTGAAAGTTGTTGCCATGGTACAGTAACTATAGCTTTCGATTTTTATGTTGTCTAGTGTATTCTTCTACTTTCTGTGAGTGCCGATCAATAGACATTCTGTTACTTGATTATGCCACTTGAATGTGTTGTCAGTATTCTAGAAAAACTTTCTTATTCAGTATTATGATGGCCATACTGCATTGTGGTTGCTAGTCTGCTGCAACTCTCAGCCCAACATCAAATTTTAACAAAACCCTATTCAACTAAATGCTTTTTATCTTCTCTGCATTCACCAGCTGTAAACTCTAGTGGAAAGTTCTGGTTGTTTGTCCACTTTTGGACTGCAGTCCTGTTCATCCATTTGACTGATCTGACACAAGTGTGTGCAGATTGCTGGTTTCTTGCCTCCCAGACAGATGCACTCTGACTTTAAAGGAAGCTCCCAATTGACTCTTACGACATGCTTTTGGGTAGGTAGTGGGTATAATCTTGTTTTCCCTATAATAGGGCTCAGGAACTGCTTTTTAAGACATGCCTGTTGTGTGCAATGACTACTTCCCCTACCACCCAGAATGCAAAACTTAAAGAAAAATAAAGGAACATTTCTGATGAGACTCATTTTAATTCCAACAAAACAAGTATAGTCAAACCTTAACTCATGTAACTTTGTAGTGAACAATTTATGAACATTATCTGTAGTTTGCGTACCTTTATGTGCTGTTTTAAAACCCAAATTTGACTACAAATGTCATTTTCAGAACTGACTACAATTCTTCAAAGCTTACATTTAGGTAAAGTAAAATGAATCATCTAGAACGGTGGTGTAAGCTTACAGTTTTTCCTTATCAGCCTAGGGTTGCGCAGAGGTCATAGCTTTCCATATCTGATGGTTTGTTGCCACGTTTTTTCAGGTCATGGATGTTTGTTTGGCCTATGGTTGAGCGTTCCCCAGATGATGGTTCTAGTACAGGGTCTCTTAAATTTTCTTTTTTCTTCTTGTGCCCATATAATAGAGTTTTGTCCATTCTGAGTGTGTGGCCGATGTAGTTCTAGCTGTGTTTTCTTTAGACTTGATACAAAACTAAATGGTAAGATGAAATGACTGAGTCAAAAAAGTTTAAAGCTTGCTAACAGTACAAGAAGGAAACTAAACTTTGAAGAATTGCTGACATGATCAATTAAATATTTTACTTTTAAACTATGCCTTAGACAGAAAGGAAACACATCCTACACCCACAAAAAACCTGAAAGGAAAATTTAAAATTATTTGAGCATAACAAAAGTTTATTTCAACAAAATCAGACGATGTAGATGAGATGTGTTTATTCTCACCTCTAAATTTGTGACAATTAGGTTTCAGCAAATCTTTAGACTTGATACAAAACTAAATGGTAAGATGAAATGACTGAGTCAAAAAAGTTTAAAGCTTGCTAACAGTACAAGAAGGAAACTAAACTTTGAAGAATTGCTGACATGATCAATTAAATATTTTACTTTTAAACTATGCCTTAGACAGAAAGGAAACACATCCTACACCCACAAAAAACCTGAAAGGAAAATTTAAAATTATTTGAGCATAACAAAAGTTTATTTCAACAAAATCAGACGATGTAGATGAGATGTGTTTATTCTCACCTCTAAATTTGTGACAATTAGGTTTCAGCAAATCTGCCTTTTATGGTTAGAAAAACCAAGGTGATGCTTTGTGGGCTAATTATTTATTTTTATAGAAGTTTTAAAAAAAAAACAGATCTGGTATTTATGCTTTGCAGATTACACAACAGTGTTCTGACAGTGTAAAGCATGATGTAAAAACTAACAAAAATATGCGAATAACATATGCTGGCAATAAGAACCATGAAACATTTCATGGCATAAAGAACAGCGTCACAGAAGCTTGTCACTTGACTTGCGTTTGTCGCTGAGATTTATACCATTTATAGATTTATTTATGTGAGATTTATAGGAGAATTTGTAGGGCTCATAGTGGACCTTATATTAGTGGAAAAACAAAAACAAGGAACAGCATCTTCTCAAGGTTGTGAGAATACATTAAAAAAAGTGCCTAGAAATGGGTTGAAACAATGGCTTACACTTTCCTGTGACTGGAAATTCAATGACGAGCGAATATGTAAAATTTAACTATTGTTACAGGTGCTGTCACTCGAGGCACAGCAACCTTGAACACACACCTACACCCCCCACCCCCCAAAATATAGGGTGCCCAAGTCCATACCTGCCTGTTATTAGTTTATGACAATATATATTGTAGTATCCATGTGCAACAATAGTTACATTTTACACATTAACTTCTGCGTTCATCCGAAGATGTTTACAGCATGGCTGCGATATTTGCACATTTCGGCCAATACATCCGACTTTTGTGGGCATTTGTTGATAAAGCCTATCTAGTAGTTGTTAAAGACAAATTAAAAAAGGGAGAGCACAATCTCTAGATAATATGAGAAACTGTTTCCCCAACATTTCAAAATTCTGACAACATTAATATGACATACAAATATTTACATAATATCACTGAAAATACTGTTCAGATTATGTTATAGCGAAACAATTGCCTGGTGAAGAAGTATTTTATTGACTGCAATCATTTCTGTGTTTAATGCTTGAACTACTTTAATTCTTTAACTGTTTTAGTCTCACAAAGTTACAGAGCATATACCAGAGGGAGGATAACTATTATGAACAAAAATTCTCACTTGATTTGTCTTTTAAAAGGTTATTTTAACAGAGAGTCAATAAACTACAGTTGCTAGGTGCTTTGCGGCGTCCGACCTGTAATTCTAATGTACCCTGATCGAAACCCACTGCTGGCTGCGCGGATTTTTATCATGGTTTAGGTCCACCCAGCCTAAAACGAGTACCAGCATGGCTGGCCTTGGGAAGTAAGGATGGCTGGTATAATGCTGACCACATTACCCACCTAGTGCTGATTGGTCTGTAAAAATATGGAATGTTTTTCCCATATGCCCAATGTTCCTAAGGGCGTGAAAAAAGATTTTTACATTTTATTTTAACTAGATGCTTTTCTGCCATCCCAAATATCTAAGGTTCGAATCTGTATGTCCAAAACAGGTACCAGGAAATGTTAGGAAAGAAATGGCGTGACGTGATAATGACCACTTCCTTTCTTTGAGTGCTGAATGGTCTTGAAATAAGTGTCTGGCACTATATGCTTGACGTCGCGATGGCATGAAAGGGACGGACAGTTTCTGCCCATAGAGTTGCTACCTGAAACCCTGAAACTTCAGCACCTCAGCCACTCAGTTTCATTGTGGATGCCAACACTCCTGTGTTATGGGTTCTGGGGGAGGTGGTCCTAACTAACCCTCCCAACAAGCATGTTGCAGAAGGTTACTGATTAGGGTGTTTCCTTTAAAGTCAAAGTGCACCTCCCGAGAAGCAAGGAACCAATAGTCTGTACACTGATAAGCCATGTGATCTGTAAAACAGATGTGCACACAAAATAAATAAAGTTCTGGATCAAGACCAAAGTCCGATGAAGAACCAGAACATTTCGGCTTCAGAAGAAGGATGTGAACATACCCCTTCACTATAATAAAAAAAACAGTTACAGTTAAGTCCACTTAAGTCTAATTTAGGTTAAGACGACGTGACCAGCTTAGTCCCGGCAATTTTCCTTATTGTGTGTGCTGTCTGGATAAGTGGAAGCATTTTCTTGGGTCCCTGCGACTTCTACTTATCCATGCTCGACTGTATAATAAGGGCATCGGAACGGCTACATCAGGTACTATCCTGGTGTATCATCCTGCTATCCGGTGCAGCAAAGATTCGGGAATGAACATGGTCCTTTACTTTACTACAGATGAAGTAGAAACTAGGGTAGTCAGATTTTCTTTGTGTGCGTCGACCAAATGGGAAATGTAACTGACCATAACAAATGATGGCTTCCCCAGGCTGCTTCCAGGACTTCATGTTTAGGGAGAAACTGAACAGACAACAGATCAAATGGTTCAGGCATGTGTCAAGACTGCCCAAAGATAGTGAACCACAGAGAGCCCTGTCACTTAAAAAACAACATAAAGCAGAGATAAGCATTGCCCGCGCAAGTGATGGATAGCTGGAATATCTGAGTCCGTGAATATCATCAGCCTCCTTTACCCTGTGTGGGTTCTAGGGCCCCATTGTGGAGAACAAAAGAAGAGACCCACTGGCCCCTAACAAGCGTGACGTAGGAATTGACTAATTAGGAGGATGTTCCCTTCAGAGTCCATTTGCCTCAGAGGTGAGAAACCACCAGTCTGCATATAAATAAGCCGGATTTGTAAAAAGGACGTACATGCAAAACTCAAGACTAAAATCCAGAAGTGGATGAACTACCAGAACTTTCTGCTGGGATTTACAGCCAGTGAATGTAAAGAAGAAGAATGCCAGCATCTACACAGCACAAACTAAGGCTCACATCAGATCCCTTTTCAAAACTTGACACTGAAAAGCAGACCAGGACTACAGAAAATAAGAAGAAATAACAGGCCCACTGCTGTCAGGTATATTTTAAAAGTGTAATTGCCCTTCAGGAAAGCATTTCCAACATCAGTCCCTGTGTGGGGTCTGAGGTTATATTTTTTCCTGGTTGGAGGTCAAGGGAGGGGGGGGGGGGGGGGGGGGGGGGGGGGGGGGGGGCACACTGCATAAAAGGCGACTTACTAAAAATGTATTTTGGGCCTAAAGGTGCGGATATTGGAGCCTCGCTGTAAACAACAATAAACTGAGCAACCCACTCATCTAAGGGTCAATGAAAAATCAATATCAGTAACTCCCCCTGTGGGATTTCGGGGCCCCATTGTGGGGGGAAACAAGAACATACCCACTGCTTTCCCAACAAATATGTCTTAGGAGTCGACTACTTTGGGAGTTTCCTTCAAGGTGGAGTACATCTACCTGAGAAGCAAGGACAGTCTGCATACAAATGAGACAGATATGTAAAAACAATGTGTACGCAACACTCAGGTTCTGGAACAACTCTCAAGTCCAGAGGTGGATGAACAAGCAGAACTTTCCACACAAAAAAAGAATACCAGTAACTGGAAAATTCACTGTCACAAATGGTAACCAATTTAGTTTTTGGTGCATTTGCATGTGCTGGACCAGAAGGTGCAGATATCGCAGCCTAGCTGTATGCCACAGAACAACAAAAGGTCAATTGCTCTTCTAAGGAAGAAAAAGAAGACACACCAGTGACCTGAAAATTCAGTACTGGCAAGATATATAATCTTAGCTTCAGCAGTTATATAACGTGAAGCATACGATGAATCACTAACATAGCTATATATCACATCAGTGCTATTTACAATTGTTCCACCGATTGTCAACATAAAAAAATTACTGTCAAAATTAAAAGATCCTGACAACATCTGAATACTGCACTACATGTCTAACCAGATACAGGTGTTAGCAACAGCAAGCAAATCCAGCAGTGGTTGTAAATACTAACTGTACATCTATCAATACAAAAATAAAAATGACAACCAGTGTTACAAAATATATGTATGAATACACATACAAATATGCTGTCACTATAGTGCTTCACTACAAAGTATCACTACGTATACTGCCGCATACTACCTGATCCAAAAACTGAGCAGACTTAAAATAAAACAAACATTCAATTTCCAATGTTAAAAACCATGATCAGAAACTGACAAAAGTTAGTTGTTCAACATGAAACTCTTAGCAAAAGTATTTTAAAATCACTGAAATTGAGGCACACATTTTATCTTCTTCTGCGTTCACCCGAAGACGTAATTGCGTTGTGTCTGTTTACAGCATAACTGCGATACTTGCACATCCGACTTCTGCTGACATTTTTTGACCAGGTTAGCCTTCCCGGTGTCATTTTATCTGATATAGTTAGTCTTGATCAATAAAAACACAATTTCTCCGGACTGCAGGAATGCAAATCGCCAGAACAACCTTGCAAACATCAGGTTAATTTTATCAGTGCCATTTTAAATTTGTGACTTACAAGTGACACCTTATGGTGAGAGTTAATTTGGTAACAACTGTAACAATATTTTCATAATCACAGCTTCTGGCAGAGCCTGGTAGATAAATTTCACCAGGCAGCTCAGACACATATTAGCAATTCTCTGCATTATCCGATGACCCGCCTCCTGTCACCAGAACTAGATGACTGCCACCTGTCGAACAATCCAGAATTATTACGCTAAATTAAAAAGAAATATGGCTGAACAACAAATCTGTAAAGTAAAGAACCCTTCTCAAACCTTCAGCACAGGTGACTTATAGTTCTGGACCCATATGTTTTCTAGACCAATCGGCACTCTATGGGTAGGTCTGTAAAAACATACCAGTAAACACATTACCAGCCAACTTTACTTCCCAAGACATTCAGAATACCAGAACTTCCTTGATGCTCATTTCAACCTGAGAAACAAGGTCAATTAGAAAAATATCAGCCTGAATGCAGATTTAAACCCTAAACCTTTGGGTCAGTAGGCAAGCGTCTAGCCACTGTGCTACTAAAAAAATATATTTATTTATTTCTTTTAAATATCCAGAAACCATGAGTTGTTAACCCTTTGGCTCGGTACTATGGATATTGCATTCCTTCGGCCTTTATTCTATGATAAATACCGTAAATCAGGGAGAAATGTGGCTTTTCTGCCTACCCCTGGACCAGAAGGAGTTCGTCACCCGGTCACCACGCAGTCAGGTTTAACCAACTGAGCTAGCCAGCCAGGCAACAAAATATATATGTATATATTAATGTAGTTCCAAAATGCTTCCTAATATAAATTTTTGTGTGTATGCACAGTGCCCCACCCATCTAAAGATATTAAGTTTCTAAGATGTCAATATTCCATTCCAAACTTATGACAAGCTCATCTTCAAAGGAAGCATTAATGGTTTCTTCTTGATTGCTACATTGCTGGTTTGTGACCACCAACAATTTCTGACTGCAAGGACAACTGTGTGCCCTGCACATGTGCAAAGTTATCCAGTTATTATTGAGATACACTTTGCTCTGAATTGCTAGTGGAATGCTAATTCTCTAACCTTTATCATCATGTGATCTGCCTCTGTGTTGTGGGTTCCAGGGCCCCATGTGGGGGCAAAAAAAAAAGAGAGAATGTACCAACTGTCCTGTAACAAACATGTCATAAAAGTCCACTAATCAAACAAGAGTTGAACATAATTTACTGCCTGGTATAAGTCACTGTATCTCATCAGGTACTTGATACAGTAACAATAAAATAAATTAATGTCGTGCAATAAACTGTACAGTCTATTGTTTTTATCTTCTTTGTTCAAACTGTCAATTAACTAATTAATAAGCAAGTTTCATGAAGATCTGAGAAACAGTAAAGTGAAGAATTTCTAAATGATATCCACTTTACACATCTGGCTTATTTCTAAGCACATTGTTGGTTCCAAGTTTATCAGGCAGATGTACTCTAACTTTGAAGAAAATTGTCCTTAACAGTTGACTTTTACAACTAGGCGGTGAGTCTATTCTTAAACCCCCCAACCCCAGTTGGGCCCAGGAACCCACAGAGGAAATCAGGTTTCAAAGCTTACCAACATCAAGCATGGAGTCATCGCGAGAGCTGGCTCTTGTGGCAAAGTCTACATTCAGATCTAAGGGTGCCTCATCATCATCAAGTAAGGCATCTGAGTCATCATGTGTGTGGAGGATGTTGTACTGATGGAGATTCTGAAGTTTCCTGTAGGCAAACAACAGTGGATGGATATTGCTTTGTTTTAACAGCATTCATGTGTAGCAACAACCACATACATTAACACTAAATAATATTTTTTATACACAACAATATATAGTATCCGTCTGTATATATCAGCAATCCGTGTCTCTTTTTCCTCCTAAGTATTCTGGAAAGTCAAATCAGCCAGTGTGATATTTAAAGTTATCACCCACTGACAGTCAATCTGTCACTATAAAATAAAATTTTAAGGCTAGTTCAATGCACTCTACTTCTTAACCCTACCAGACCTGAACTGTCCTCTATACTTGGGCTCCTGAGAATTAAAGAGAAAAACACCAACTTGATATAGAAAAATGTTAGTTACATTCATACAAGTGGTTAGAATAAGATGGAACTTGAAGACAATATAGAAAACAGATCTCCTTTTCATCTAGCGCCAATATTCCACATTTGTGTGCCGATCCACCCAGCAGGATGAGCCTTGTTTCACACAGAGATACTTCTTGCAAAGTGAGCACCAGACGTTACTCTTCACCCTCTTGTATGGATTGTCTTTGTAAGACACTACAGGATTTTGCTTGTTGTACCTGAAGTGCTTTTCCCTGCACACAACACAGGCATGATGATGTCCCAGGGAAAATCTCCGGAAAATGATTGCCTGGGGTCATCTGTTGAGGGCAGGGTTCGTTTTGTGGGTGGCGGTCGGCTGATGTCATGTATCCACCAATAAGTTGCAGGCACAGTTCCTGAATATATCTGGTGAAATAAACTCTTCTTTTTTTTTAAAAATCAGTTGGTTCAATCCTCTCTGTGATAGATCTAGGAATGTTCACTTTTCCATCCTCAAATTCACATCAGTATTTGGCGATAAAAAATTCCGCCCCTAGATCTCCCCTATCAGCTGTTTGAGGGACACAAACTCCCTTTTCTTACTACTGTCTAGCTCTAGATCTATAAGGTTCAAGATTCTCCTATCACTCGAGCTCTTACTGTCTGTGTCAACTGAATTGGAAACGAATTCTTGATGAAATTCAGACTCCTCAGTGTCTGAAGCAACCAAAGTATCAATCACCTGTTAAGTGCCTGGTTCATCAGCCACTTGTTTCATTAGTGAATTTTTTGAATTTTTTCAAGCTAAACCACATAAACACATATGGGGGGGGAGGTGGGGGGGGGGGGGGGTGATGCATGTGGCAAAGTACCAAAAATTAGCTACAGATTCAGAAATTACCTATTCGGTACAGCAGTCTGGTAGGGTTAACGTTTATTGGCTGTAAACTCTGACAGAAAGTTCTGGTAGTTGGTCCAATTCTGGACTTTGTTCTTGTTGTAGGACTTGAATTTTGCAGGTAGAATTGTTAATACAGATCTGGCTTATTACTGCTGGTTCCTAGCCTCTGGACAGGTACACTCCAACTTCGAAGGAAACATCCCTAATTAGCAGTAGATCTCCCTCTGAACAGGAAAAGATCACTATCACAAGCCCTGTGTGAATCCTGTGTGGTGAAAGGTCACTGATAGGGCTTGGTGGGACTCCAAGGGTTAAAACAATTATGTTGTCTTCACAATACATTACACAACATGTTTGGGTACAATTCTTAAGTAAGAGCTAGCCTGATGAAAAACAAAACTATAATAAACAGGTTACTTACTTTCGGCAGTAAAGAAACGATACAAAGGAAACAATGACAACCAGAACCAGGACTGGAGCTGCGATGTAGACAGCCTTCATATTTGGGCCTGAGGACTGACCTGTGAATGGGACCATTTTATTTAATCACTGATAACATAACTGTCCTATAATCAACACAGCAGTTATTTCAGTTGTCTATAAACACTGCTCATGAATAGTGGTAACTAATATGCAATAAACTTCTGTGGTACATTCTTGACTTTACGATCTATACATGTATAAAGCGAATGTGAAAGATCTACTGAAACAGGAGAGGGAAGTAGAGTAAGAGGTAGGTAGACCAAGAACAATACTGAAATATAACATTAGAGAAACTAAAACAGCACAATGCATCTTTGGTCGAGACAGCTAGGAGAGCAAGAAACAGAAACATATATCTCCCTCAACATCAGAAACTGTAAGAAAGTGAATAGGAAGAAGAAGCAGCTGAGAGACTGAGCCATAGGGAATAAAGCCTGATGCAATAAAATAAATGCTCTCTTTCATCGTTAAGTCTGTAAAAAATGTATAAAATAGTTTTAAAAAACAAACTTACCAGTTCTGCATTTTACTGTGAAACATAATTATATTCTGCTTTCCCCATGTGGGTTCTGGGACTCCACGGGGGGGGGGGGGGGGGGGGGGGGGGGGGGGTTGGATAGACCTACTGCTTCCTAACAAGCATGTCATAAGTCAACTAATTAGGGACATTTCCTTCAAAGTTGGAATACAGTTGGAGGGGATGGACAAATGGTCTGCATACAAATAAGTCAGATCTGTAAAATGAATGTGCATGCAAAACTCAGGTTCTGGAACAAGATTTTACAGTCCAGAAGTGGACAAACCACCAGAACATTTCCACTAGAGTTTACAGCCAGTGAACATGTTCTGACACTCACAGTGGTAAGACAGGAAAGGAAGAAGAAGCTGGGGAGATTGAGCCATAGAGAACAAAACCTGATACAATGAAATAAATCCTTCCATTGTTAAATATTTTAGTTGATAATAATTACTTTCCATTTAACTAGTTTTGCTTTTCACTGTGAAACTGTTTGGCTAGAGACCCCTAAACATAAGTGTCACTTAATTCACGGTATTAAATAAAAATGATTAATTGCTGCACCAACTAAATAATGGATAAGGGAAATGAAACTGTCACAACAATCTATTCTTTTCTTTGAATTAAACATACACAACCTCTTTGTAAAGTTTTTCTGAAGAACAATAAATTTCTCACCCGTTTCTGAAAGCTTCTTGGCAGAAACAATTGAAATGATCTCTCCAGCTTCATAATTTTTTCCAAACAGATTCACCCCAAGAACACCTTTCTGCACTTGGCTTATCACCTTGTCTCTTATCTGTATAGACAGGAAAAATTGACAGGCTAACTTTAAAGGGAAAACATTTATTAAAGTTCTACAAATAACAAAATAAAAAACTAAGAAATACTATCAGGTTATAAGTGGTATTATCATATCTTAAATTTGTATAATGTCCAATTAATTTCCAAATGACTTTCCCATTTATTCTCACTGCTAAAGTAGCATATTACAATATATTATAGTATTAAATACTGTTGTTTAATACTCAAATCAGTCAGTTGCTGTCTCCACAGTCAAGGTTGGCTGTAATGGATCCCCAACTCGTTTCTTGGTTGTACATTTTCTTAAGACTGCTTTCGTTCATCTCTTGATTTTGTCTTCCCATTTGTATCACTGTCTACCTTTTGCTACATGCCTTTTGTCTTTTCCATCTGGTATTGTTTAAAAAAAAATGGGTTTACTAAGTTTCTCATTAATTCTGTCTTGAGGTCAGTGAAAATCAGATACAGCTTAAGTAAACAAGTACAATCAAGCATGAATGAATGAATGCAAGCTAGGCTTTGTCCAATCATTGTTAACAGCAAGGATAAAGTCATACTTACAGCAGCAACAGTTGCTTCTTTTGGGTCAGTGGATGGAAAAATAAAGAGGTGTGCAGTGGTTGGAGTGGTGCTCACGATGACTGCTTCCAGACGTTCAGTGCTTACACCCAAATCCTACAAAAGACCACACACACAAAAACCAGTAGGAATTTTAAATACAGCAGACTACTAAAGTGGTAAATAAAGTGTGCATTTTCATTTGAAATAGTTTGCTGCACATATTAATGCATTTAAAAAAAAACTTCAATTCTTCTTCTTCTTCTTGTGTTTACTTTCTGATTTACACTGAAAGACAAGTTCTTGTGATAAACTTGGCTGTTTTTAGGAGTTCCCTTTTAGTCCTATACAACTTTTAGTGCAGTGTTGACTCACTGGGTCAGTATTTCCTTCAAAATAGGCTCTACAATGGACATTCTTGCAGGACATGTTCTGCAGTTTGCACATACAACCCACAAGGCACAATGATGAAGTCTGTGCATGTGCATGTTAAGTCTGTTATGTCCTCTCCTAAGGCATAGAATGATGACCTGCTGTTCAAGTAAGTGTTAGTAATCTATGGCCAGATTCTTTTTCATTTTTGATAGACTGGATGGTCCTTTCCTTCTCATAGTATCTTACTGCATTCTACTCCTGTTCACTTTGAATAAATTACAAAAATACAATGGGGAAAATATGGGGGGGGGGGGGGGGGGGGGGTGGGACATGAATCTCAACACAATATCACTAAAGAAACAGAAAGAACAACATAGGAAGAACTGATCATATAAAAGTAAGATATATTAAGAAGAAGAAAAAACCGGAGCAAACTGTTCAAAATATGAAGCCTAAATTTCATTACTTCTGGTTGTGACACACTCCTCATAAATGCTGATGCCTGGGCACTTCTGCAGTGGCTTGCTCTCAAAAAGAACAAGTCACTGATGCCTGTGCAGCATTTAGGAGTCCAGATATGAATATATTTACTAACAATAGCACAGGTTGGTTTGGGGGGGGGGGGGGGGGGGGGGGGGGTTCTTGTGAACCAAATGGCTTTTTTAAAGCCAATTTAACGGCACATTTTCCCATAGCCTCAGTGCCAAAAGTCACAGGGTCACAGCATGAGTCACCCGATAGGTACTTTTTGACTTGGGGAATGTATTCTATGTTAGAATAGCAGTTGTATTCATATACATTTATAAATCCTAATAAATGTCACCATCTGTCACAACAGCATAAATGACTAGAACTGCAGCCTACAGACAACAAACATCCAAAAGACTCATACCTCAGCCAACTGCTGTTTGATTCTAAGTGTGAAGAGTTCCGCTAGCACAGCACTGATGCTGTACCTGTCAACATTACTGCTGAATGTCAGTAAGAGAATCTCTGCATCATCTGTTAGAGGCAATTTGGGAGAGGCAGATGTGTGAAGAAATAAAACAATAAGTCAATGGTTAAATGTCCACTTTGATGATATTATTTGTTAAATGTCCACTTTGATGATATTATTTGTTTTTTAATATCACTGTACATCACCATGTGGTCTCTGCATGATATGCCAAAATATTTTCTGAAACACCTCATTTCTAATGCTTGTATCTCCCTTTCAAGTTCAGTTGTTAGGTCCCCATTTCTCAGCCATTTAAATGTACTAATAGCTAGTGCTCGGAGCAATCAAATCTCAGTTTTGCATGAAATGGTTTTAGATTTCCATGTTTGCTGCCTGGCAAAGACTGATGTTGTCTGGGCAAATCCTAGACATGATTTCTGGTCTTGACCCCAGGTCACTTAAAACGGATTCTAAATATCTTAAATGAGTCGCTTGTTCTAATTTATTTGTGATCTTTAACGTAGATTAGTGATAGTCTTCCAGCTGGATTATTAGTCATTACTATTGTTTTTTCTCTGCGTTTATTTCCATGTCATACTTGGTTGATGTTGCATCAAGCAGTTTTACAAGCTCGACTAGCTCTTGTTCTTCTCCGGCCAACTCATCGATGTCATCTGCAGACCTAAAGTTTGTAATAGTTCAACCTCATATACTAACTGTTCCATGAAGTTGCTCTAGGGCGTCAGTCATAATTCTTTCTAAGAAGATGTTAAACAGTGTTGGGGAGAGGAGGCAGCCCTGATGGACTCTTACTGTTGTACGGAACCAGATTCCTATTTATCCGTTCAGCGTGACAACACTGCTGGCCTTGGCATAAAGCTGTTCTGTACTACTTATGAGGGTTTTACAGACTGGAGCAGACTGGAAACTGTATACGTGTGGGCACCTGAAGAGGAGTGGGCCCCGCCAGGGTTGAAATACTGCCCAATAAACACCATACTGTTGACAAATAGATCGGATACTACACCAGCTCAGTTGTCGCCCGGGTTACCAAAGCTGACAACCTTTTTTTGTCCAGGCAGCTGCATGATTGTCTCCCATGTATGCAGAACAGACAAATTCTGCTGGTTTATATCAACTTCATTTCAGGATAAACTCTATGGAGAAAATACCTTCAAGACTACTGCAGCATAAAAAAATTCCTAATGGCTGACATCCATAACTGTAAGGAGAAAAAATTCTTTATTCATTCTACCTCCATTCCCTCTGGTGTCATTTTCGTAAGCACTATCTGTCTTCATAGTCACATCTCTTCACACAGTAAGAACCCACTCTCACACCGCTTTCCAAAACCCCCCCCCCCCCCCAACAAGCAAATAAAAATAAACTATAATTATTATATCTGATGAAAGTTAATGACAATACACATTCACTGTAAAGATAAATTTTTTTTTTTTAAATTCCAGAAACTCATGTGTCATTAGGCCTGAATACTAACAAAACTTATAGTTTTTAAAATTTATCTTTGACACTGAATCATGTACATAATGTTTTTTGTAGATTTTAAAAAGGCACATGATAGTGTACTTAGAAACAGTTTATGGAATGCTATGAAGGACTTTGGAATGCCAAAGAAATTAATTATCATGATTAAACTATGTATGGAAGACACTTATAATAAAGTAACACATAAAGACACTTTTCAAATAAGATCTGGTTTAAAGCAAGGTGATGCTCTGTCCCCACTTCTTTTTAACTTCGCACTGCAGAAAATTATAAGGAAACTGAAACTAGATTGTACGTTAGGAGGAAAATTAACTAGAGTGTTAATAAAATTAGACTCTCTTAAAAGAAGCAGCTCACAAAATGGGACTAGTTATCAATCAAGATAAGACAGAATACATGATAATAACTAGACAGGGAAAGGATATAAACTCCGGCCACATTCAAGTCGATAACATTGAAATCAAACGAATGGAAACATATAACTTCTTGGCAAACTCCAACTGCTCGAAAATGCTCAGAGAAGAAATACAATATGTAATACAATTTAGAAATAAAGTATACCATGAGCTTTAACATTTGTCAAAGTCTCTATCTTGCAAAACCAAGATCAAAATATTTAAAATGTTGATAAGACCAGTCGTTTTTTATGGCTCTGAAACTTTGAGCACAACTAAAAGAGATGAAGCCTTACTACTATTTTTTTTTAAACAGAGTTTTACAGTGAATCTTTGGATCCATCAAAGATGCAGACAGCAGAGTGAAAGGCAACAACAAAATTCATTATCTGTTTAAATCACCACTGATCACTGGCATCATGAGATCTAACAGACTGAAATGGCTAGGACATATTGAGAGAATGTAAGATGACAGAGAGGTAAAGACTATATACAAAGGAGCTGAATGTTCGCAGACCACGAGGCAGATCAAGAAGACGAAAGAGAGATAATGTCCAGTCAAACCTTCAAACACTTCGTGTCACCAGCTGGAAAGAGAAGGCCAACAGGAGAGATGAGTGGAGGCAGGTGATATCTGCAGCAATAAACCTCAGAGCTCAGAATGCTGAAGAAGGCCAACAGGAGAGATGAGTGGAGGCAGGTGATATCTGCAGCAATAAACCTCAGAGCTCAGAATGCTGAAAAAAGAAGAAGATCTTTGACACTAATCCTATAACAGACATCAACCTAGAAATGTGAAGTGTCAGACCTTCAGATATAATGTTTGTGTGCTAGGGTAAGACACTCCCTGTGTGATCTATGAGTGGAAGCAGGAGCCCTAATGAAAATATCTTTGTGTAATGAAGCTGAACCTTGACCAGAACCATTTACTCAACTCTTTCAACACCATATTTTCTTTCTCGAAAAGGCAGCTGTACAAACTGTCCGGCAGGCCACTTTACCCATTAGGGATCAACCCTAGACATGAAGGGATAAGAAAACAGTAAAACAAATGAGAAACTACAGCTACACAACAATTAACAGAATACACATCACAGTCCTCACCAAATATGTGAATGAACTGCTCCTTGTAGATAGAAGATACAGAATTGACTGCCTCCACAGACATTCTGTACGTCCCAGCCTTGTTAAACACATGGGTCACACTGCTGTTCCAAGTTAACACTGGTAGCTGACCATCACTCTGGGGATTACGTGATTAAATGGATAGTTTAATTCCTTCATTAGAAGGTAGCCACAAAGCACATATTCTTCTTCTTTGAGTTCACTAGCTGTAAACTCCAGCAAAAAGTTCTAGTTGTTTGTCCATTTGCGGACTTTGGATTTGTTCCGGAACTTAAGTTTTGTGTGCATATAAATTTTACAGATCTGACTTATTTCGTGTGCAAACTGCTGGCTCCTCATCTTTCAGGCAGACACACTCTGACCTTGAAAGAAACACTCCTCAATTAGTTGCCTTTTATGACATCTTGTTAGGGGGAACAGTGATTTTGTTAATTAGGGGTATTTTATTTGAGGTCAAAGTGCCTCTGCCTTAGGGCAAGAAACCAACAGTCTGCTATTATATAAAAGTCACAACTGTAAAAAAGGATGTGCAAGTTAAACTAAAGGTTTGGAACAAGATTGAAGTCCAGAAGTGAATGAACAACCAGAACTTTCCGCAAGAGTTTACTGCTGGTGAACACAAAAAAGAAAAAGAAGAATTAATTGATATATATTTTTCCAGCAGCATTTTGTTAATGGGCACATAAACGTCTTTCCTGTAATAAGTGAACTTTTAAAACTGGGTACTAGTAAATGTCCTGGGAAGCAAAGGCAGCCAATGCGACACTTATTCTCATCTCCCGATAGGCGCCAATGATTTACAAAAATACAAGTGCAGAACCATATATCCAACACACCTCAAGGTGTGGAAACAAGTTACATATTTCCTATGTAATTTTTTATTTGTACCTAAAATACGTTTTTTTTTTTTTTTTATTAGGGACCTTTTTCTATGCCAATAGTGCATCATAGATACTAGGCAGCAGATAGCCCACTGGCCTAAGATTAGGGGGACAATATGTCCCATTTTCACAGGGACAGTCCTGTCGGGACTTAAAACAAAGTCAATTGTACCGTTTTATACAAATCTATGAAGGAAGAAATTATTGCAGAAAGGATAAGAGCTGAGCATCTGGGAAGAAACAGATTAAACACAAATGTCCAATACAACTTTGCATGCTATAATTGTGGAAGACTTTTCCTAACATGGGCAGATCCTGCTAGTCACACTCGCCAACACCATGAGCGGTGAGTTCCATGCCTCCTCATAGTACAATATAACACTTTTGTCTGAAAAGACGAAAAGGTGCCAATCATTCAAATCTAGGAATTAGCTTGAGAACAGAACACACACTTATATAGTGATTCCTGCAGACCTTATCAGAGTTAATACTTTTATATACTTTTGTTTCTAATAATAATAATTATTATTATTACTGATTCTATAATATTTTTGTGGTGTTGAGGATGGGGTGTGGTTAAACTCATTTGCTTGGGATGTCCCATTTTCAGCTCAAGATATTCCCCTGCACATCTGAGAACCATTACTGTAGCAGACAAAGTTCCCAGACACTCACTGATAAACATTCTATTACCGTACCCCGTCTCCAAAATTCCATACAAAGTGCAGATGGTCTGAGCTTGTGTCAATCACCCTGCTTGCAGAGGTTGGAATCACATTAAAAGTCACAGGCACACCAATCTTTCCAGCCAGTGGTGCTAACATAAACATGCTTACAAGAGGATCTGAGGAGGAAATGTAAGACACATCGTCAATCACCACTGCAATGTATTTATATAGGCATATGAGAGATAAGGGGTGAGAAAGAAAGAAAAGAGCAGGAAACATAAAAGTTAAATAAAGAGAGAGAAGAAAGTAGGCCGAAAGATATAAAGGAGATGCACAAGAAGAAGAGAATTTGAGAAAGACAAAAATCATGTTTAAAGTTTAGACAGTTTTTTTTTTTTAAAGCACATTTTCCTTGTTAAAACTGCAAATTTCTTCTTTCTCTTTGAGAAGTAAAAAGGATAAAAGAAATATACTAATATTACAGAAGTATAATACTTGTACTTTAACTATAACATTAATATGAATGTACAAAAGGGGAAAAAAAAAGATTTGTTTAAACTTTTTTGATAATGGAAAGGAAAAATGCACTTATTTACCAACCATTTAGAAAACTGTTTACCATTTTCATGTCATTACAATGAAAAATCTCAAATTTCATTTCAAATCAAAGTATTTAGTGCCGATATAAAGTCTCCAGACATGCTGCTCCTTCAGTGGAGATCAGTGACATGTTGACAAACTTTTTCATGAAAATATTATGTAGTAGTTTTCTCTGAACTCCAGTGTCCGTCCCTATGAGTGGTTTTTAACTGGTCATTGTAGGATAGATGCAGAGTTTATCATGACTTTAAGGAAATAGTCGTGCACTGAAATCTATAACAAAGAGATGCATGTTCTTTTGTGCCAAGCCAAGAGCATAATGGCATTGTTCATACTCTCCGGTTAGCAATTAATTCAAGATAATGCTCGCTCAGAGGATTTGATCATTTACACAGATGGTTCAGTGTCAAGAGGCAAAAGAAGTGCTTGGGGCTTCTTAGCAAAAGTTAACATACGACGTTTGGTGCAGGAGAGCCTAGCATATGATACCACAACATCCAGCTTAAGAATGGAGGTGGAGGCTGTCACTGCAGCTTTCTGCTGGCTAGAGAACACGACACACACACACACATCGTGATTGTAACTGACTCAGAAAGCATGCTGAAGAAGATCAAAACCGGTATGCTTTGTGCAGAGTGGCATGCTTCCACTGCGGAGGACACTGGTGAGGAGTATTGTCTGAATTTTTTTTACTCGGGAATGCCGGTGTGTTGGGAAATGAACAGGCGGACAGAGTGGCTGGCTCTGCAAAACTTGGTGGAATACTGAAACATGATAAGGCAGACGTGGTTAGTGCCTTGTGGGAGAGCGTGTACAATTTGGAGGAGCAGAGGTATTACCACATGTCTGGTGAGATTGATGCTGGGGGGAGTGACGAGAGGTTCTGGCAGATGCTTGAGGCTCACAGGAAAAGCAAGACGGACGTTTAATCAGAATGCTACTGGCACCATTAGTATCGGAACTCTTCGCTGGCTGCTGAAGATGGGAACGGAGCGCTTATGGGAATGCCCAGAGTGCTGTTATGTCGGTTCTTGAATCAAATCAAATAAAATCCGGTTAAAAAGGAAGAAGAATATATTTATAAACCACCAGCAGTGAGTTGACCATGCCAGTATCTAACTGCACCAAATGGCAATTAAAGTTCACACATTTGGAAGAAAACACTAAAACTCTATAAAAAACAAACAAGTGCATACATGTACACACACACACACACACATATATATATATATATATATATAACAACAGGAAAGTTGGATGAGAAGAGAGACAGGGAAGACTAAGGGAGAGGATGTTAGACAGCTTGGCATCATGTCCCACAGGAACATTAATATTGGAATAGAGCAACTGCTTCCCGGACAACATTGGCATACAAGGTGACTAATCAGGACCGTTTCCTTCAAAGTCAGAGTGCATCTGTCTAGGAGGCGAGAAACCAACAGTTTCCATATAAATAAGCCAGGGAAAAACCCTGCCATAGAGCTGTGAAAAGGCTCTAATTTATGATAGGAAACAACTAAAAAAAAATGTATGAAATATTAAGGCCAGTTTCCTTCCTCACTATGTTTTTTTCTTGCCAGATAAATCTTTAGAACCTCATTTACAAGGCAGTATCAGAAATGACCGACAACCCATACCAGAATACAGGACAGATTTGATCCAATGTGACACAGTACAAACTATAAGAAGATAAAGAGTTAACTTAGACCTGCATGTTAAGGAGAAGACAAATCCCATACTCTAATGTGGAACCTTTTATAAACACATCAACACATACCCTGCACATGGATCTCTGCTGAGGCAACTGCTTTTCCTTTCTTATTTTCCACAGTCACGTTAACAGTATAGTGTTTTGCAAATTTGAAGGTGTGTTTTTTAATGGAGGCATTCTGAAACCCGAGACTCTACTTCTGGCTGGTTGCTGTCTCCAAAGTTCCAGGTATATTTGCTGTCAAATTTGGATCCCTAATGAAACATTAACAAGAATGGATAATTTTTTTAAATTTATTTTATAGGTGAGACGTAGATGCATAACACATAATCTCAGAGCAGGATTAATACAAATAAATAAACAGCTCTTTAATTTCAACTAAAATGAAAACAATTGAATGATTTTCCAGGGCAGTTTGGAAAGAGAATCATTAATCATCATCATTATCCTGTAACATTGCATGTCATTGGGTGACCAGTTGCTGCTGACTGACTGATCAGCTCCCTCCTTCTTTGATGGTCAGATGTAATGGACTTTAAGGTTCCATGACTAAGGCCTGTCCAGTCAGTCAAGTTCTGTTTCCAGGTCTTTCTTGGTCTGCCTCTTCTTCTCTATGAGTCCTGTAGTATAGTTTTTTTTTAGAGGCAGTTAGATCTTATTTCCATCTTTTCACTGCAGTTGAAAGAGGTTCCTGGTTGCCCCAAAAAAAGAGAAAATGTACTTTTAATCTCAGACAACTTGCAGCTGTCAAGTGGGTTCCAGGGCCCCATTTTGGGGGACAGAAGAGAAAACCCATTGCTTCTCAACAAGTATGTTGTCATTGGCAACTAATTAAGGATTTGCTGAAATGTGAAATGTTGGGCCGAAAGGTGCAGATATCACAGCCTAGCTGTAAACCACAACACAACATGCTAACCATCAATCTAAGGGCAAATGCAGAAAAAGAAAAAGATGACAGAATACTTGGGTCCTGCAAACTCAAATAGTTATTTGTTGTCACCTCAGACAAAGCAACCTTGTAACTATTTAATAAAGAAACAAAAAATCATGTAGAGCAGCGGTTCTCAACCTGTGGCTTGCGACCCTTTTGGGGTTCAAATGACCCTTTCACATGGGGTCGTTTAACACCATCCAAAAACACATATTCACTGAAGTTATGAAGTAGCAACGAAAATAATTTTATGGCTGGGGGTCACAACAACATGAGGAATTGTATTAAAGGGTCAACGCATTAGGAAGGTTGAGAATCACTGATGCAGAGAATTCCCAATGTGAATTATTGGATCTAGTGTGGGGGGGGGGGGGAGAATGGGTGGGAAATAAACATACCAAATGCCCCTAAAAAGTATGTCATAAATGCTAAATAACTAGTAAAGTAAAAAAAAGTAAAGTTCCCTTTTCACGCCTTTCGGCGCATCGGGCATATGGGCAGAGCGAGGTTTGCTGAAAAAAAGATGTGTTGAGCCAAAAAGAAGTTGTTGGAGTTTGGAGGATTATTAGCAATATAACTGATGCAGATCCAAAAAAAAAGATCGAGATCCATGGAGAGAAATAACTGGACAACAAGTTCTTCTTCTAGGTTTACCCTTAAATTGGTGGTTGGCACACTGTGATGCAGTTCATAGCTGGGCTGTGACATCTTCACCTTCCAGCTCAACACAGCTGATTCCAACAAACTCCTAATTAGTCAACATGGCCCTAGAACCCACAACAGGGAGGATCAGGAGTGGGCCGATGGGTGCCAGAGTATTACTGGACACAATATTTCTGGAGTCACCAGCTCTGAGATTCCCCTACCAGCTCACTTTTGGCTGATACTGGTCATAATCTTACTTTGAGAAGAAAACGGCAATTCAATCTATCAGAAGTGAAGTGGCCAGAGATGACTACCACTTACTTGACCAGTATGGACAGGTCATCAGGACAGGACACAACAAACTAAACAAGCATATGCATATTCTTTGTCAAAGTAGTTCATCACTGTGTCCATGTAGGTTGTGTGTGCAAACTGCAGAACATGTCCGCAAGACTGTCCCTTGTACAGCCCATTAAGAAGGGAAAACTGGCCCAGTGAGTCAACACTGCACTCATAGTTGTAAGGAACTAATAGGGAACACTTCAAAGCAGTCAATTTTATCATAAGAACTTATCTGTTGGTGTAAATCAGAAAGCGATCACAAGAAGAAGAAGAAGGCTATTATCTCAGGCCCATGACATGGACAAGTGGCAGGTGTGCTGCAAGAGGATCCATAAAATCAGCACAGAGCCTGCTGGAGCCCAAGGTGAGGTCTGGGGTTTCACCTTATACATAGAATGACCTCAACCTTCCCTCATGCCTGTGTATAAAATCACTGCACCACACACAGATAGGAATTTGGATTCAGAACAATAATTTAAATCATAATTAAAATAATTATAACCAGGGTTTATTTCAATTCAAAAAGAAAAAAGATGCTTACACCAGCTTGTTCAAGATGAAAGGTAACCTCCTTTCCTGCTGGTAACTTTGATGACTGAACTATGATTGACAATTTTGATGGAGCAGCTGAGTGGCAGGGTGTTTCTACCTTGATGTACTTCTTCTGTTTCTGATCAGACTTACTTTCAACACAGAGGTCAGCAGGTATCTTTCTATATCTGTGAAGAGAGTTATCAAAAGACTTGATTGGCATTGAAACTCTTCTTCTTTATCTTCTTCTTTTGTCCTACTGTTTATACCATAATGTGTCGCAGAGAGAAGTCAGGTGTAGTTTTCTTTTCTTTTGGTGCTAGTTTCATAGTTTGTGTTAATGTCATATTGCGTTTCTGTAGTGTCTCTTTTACTCCCTCCCTCCTCCCATCTCTTTCTTGGCTTGCCTTTTGACTTGTATCTTGTTCTCATGTAGTACGCTTTAGCCGCTTGCTGATTTTGTTCCATTCTAGCCAGACGACTAAACTACCAGTGATTCTTTGAGGTTCTATGACATAATTTACCGGTACTGTGTGTACCATTGTTCTCAGTTCTTCAATGCTGACTCCGTCTCTTCTTGCTTCCCCCCGTCACATTTCTTATACATCTCATTTCACATGATGTAATTTTGTATTTATTTTAGCACTGGAATTAGTCTATTTAAAATTAAAAGACAAAGAAAGTGTATGAAGTGCTAGGACCTCAAATATTCCACCCACCCACCCACCCAAATAAAACTGTCTAATGGAAAGTAATCCACCCTAAAAATAAATGCGATAAGTAATAAATAAGGAAATACAGAAATTTAATGAGCTGAATAAATAGTTAATTCAACATACAAGATGAAAGTATAGTAAACCACAGTATATGCTCTCTAAAGCAATAAAGTAGCTGCTGTCACATGTATACACACACACACTATTTACTTCTTCTAATAGTCTATGTTGTGTGGTCATTAGAAGTGGTAAATTGGAATAGGGTGTAACAACCTTATCATAGGAAGTTCTACCTGGAAATGTAATGTTGTTATGGCAGGGCATATCAGGCCTTTAGAATTGCTAGCGTAGGAAAGAATCTTTATCAGAGCAGTGCATTTCTCATCAAGTACTTTTTGCATGATTTGTTCTAAATGTACTGGTGTTATATTTCCTTTAAAGTAAACAAGGCAGGCCAAGAGGGGTTATGCTGCATGGGCAGCACATGGTTTCTACAATACTACCCAGGTTCTGTGATATGAATCAAATACATGAGACTGTCAACAGTGGTCCTGAAATCTCATGCTCTAACTGTGGAGGACATTTCTGAATGTGAGCCAGTCTTGCTTGTCACACTCACCATTGCCTAGGGCTGTGATTCCAATGCTTCCCTACAGCCCAGTATAACACTATCTTCTGGACAGACAGAAATGTGCAAGTGTGGTAACAGGAAAGTTGGATGAGAAGAGAGACAGGGAAGACTAAGGGAGAGGATGTTAGACAGCTTGGCATCATGTCACACAGGAACATTAATATTGGAATAGAGCAACTGCTTCCCGGACAACATTGGCATACAAGGTGACTAATCAGGACTGTTTCCTTCAAAGTCAGAGTGCATCTGGCTAGGAGGCGAGAAACCAACAGTCTCCATATAAATAAGCCAGATCTGTAAAACAGATGTGCACATAACTCTAAACTGTAAAACAAATGTGCAAGCAAAACTCTTCAAGTTCTAGAACAAGACCAAGTCCAGAAATGGATGAACAACCTGGACTTTCTACCAGAGTTTACAAGCTGTGAATGCAGGAAAAAAGAAGCTTTACTTCTACGCATCAGAGCCTTCAAGAAGAAGAACAAGAAGTAATCAAATAATCAGTACAAACATACCCTTGGCTCTTGTTGTAAGTTCCACCACTGTCACATTCAGGGGGAGTGTATGCTTCATCAAACCAAGCAGCCTTCTGGCACCCATCTCCTTTCTCTTCATATCCAAAGTCACTACATGATTTTAAATATGCAGTATGTAAGCGAATCAAGAGAACAGATTTATGCTGTTACATGTATTATGTGTGGGGATCAGCCTGGCGAAGTGATCAAGCTGTTTGCTTCCCGCTCGGAAGGACATGAGTTCATTTCACGAAGTCGTCATTCAGTTCACAAATGCAATTTTTACGCAGCAGCTTGTCGGGGTGAAAGGGTTAAAAAGCAACTCATGTTATGTACAACTTACTGTGCTAATTTATTCAACCGCTGAACATTTTTTAAAGTGCATGTTAATAAATAAGTTTATGTATTTGGAAAGCATACTTCATAATGCAAACACGTATTTTTATTAATGTGACAATATACTAATTTAACAAGAAATTTAACAAGTGTTTTGTTTGGCAGTTTTAATAAATACTCTTCCTCAATAATCTTTCTTTCTTCTTCACTACATGCTGCTGTAGAATTTCTCTTGATGTTATCTTTCCACTTTCTTCTTCACCTACCTCATGCTCTACATCCTTTTTTTCTTTTGTCTCAATGCATTCTAAGTGCCAACAGCAGTTTATTTAGTGTCTTTGGATGTAATTTAGTATTGATTCTGTGCAAACTTGTTGACCATTGAGCAGGTCTAGCACTGGAAACATATGGTAGGGATGAATATGCTTTGAATTTCCAATAATAATTCTGTTTAACAAGGGATTTCTGGTTCAGCAAAAGTTCTATATATTGTAACAGCTGGGAAGATTAATGGAAAAAGAAGGAGAGGAAAGCACTGAGAGAAATTTCTGGACAGTCTTACATATCTCATGGAGTTGTACAGGTATTACATGCAGGAGAGAGCTAAACAAGTTCCAGTAGACCAAGAGGTGGAGAAAAGACACTGGCCTTGGATAGGACACATGCTGAGAAAACCTGAGAACACTATAACTAGAATGTCTTTGCACTGGAACCCACAAGGGTACAGAAATAAAGGAAGACACAAAAATACATGCAGAAGGGAGCTAGAGAGGGAAGTTAAAAAGATGGTGAGGGCTTGGGGAGAGCTGTATGGGATAGCTAAGGATAGAAACTCTTGGCATGAGCTGGTTAAGGGCCTTTGCTCCATTGGGGGTTAGAAAGAAAGAAAGAAGACAGGTATTAAATTTTGACATTATTTATTCACTTAAAATTATACACACATTAACAAAGAGAGAGAATAACATTACTAACCATTCATAATCTTCTGAAGTGCACTCACAAGTAGTATTCTGCACAATTCGTGTTATTGCAGCTTCTCCATTGTAGCATTTCACTCCAGGACTGCGACGTGTGTACACAACTACTTGTCCCAGGATGCATGTATTGTTCTACAGAATATATATATATATACATATATATATATATCTGTGTGTGTGTAGATATATATATATATATATAGGTATATGTGTGTGAATATATATATGTGTGTGTGTGTATATATATATTTAAACACATCACTCAATTAAATGTTGTTTTTGATGCAGAAGTGTATATCAGCTAGATGTGTTTATGTCGGGTCCTGGTCAGATATGACTGAATCACCATAGAAAAGTAGGCGGTATTACCTGCTCTATCATCATCATCATCATCATCAGTTCTCGTTATGCCTAGTGGCACTTGAAGCTTCAGAGAGGACTTTCCATGCTTTCCTGTCCTGTGCAATCTTCAGTGCAGTTTTCCATGTCAACATGTCAAAGATGCCATACTAAATGCTGGGCATGTTTACCAGAACTGACACCCCATATTATGATAACGGTCCCACACAGAGGAGTACATTGGGGAAGACACTAGCCTTATCCTAGGAAGAGGAACTGCAACCTGAAAACTTAATGTTATGGCAGGGCAGATCAGGCCCTTCAACTTACTTGGTAGCTGGTTTAAGAAGACAGCTCTGCCTGGATGGACAGGCAGAAAGATCACTGCTGTTCAGGTGCAACAGCTTCTGCAGCACATTTTGTTCCAGAGGCAATGGTGTTACCTTTCCTCTAAAGTAAATGAACCAGTCAAGGGAGGGATCAGGCTACATGGGGAGCATATGGCCCCTACAAAACTGCACACACTTTGTACTATGGAGAGATAGGAAGCACATCAGGTACGTAGTGTTCTGCTTTTACAGCTAGAATCTACACAAGTCACATACAAATGTATGTTCTATTGTACGGCTGTAATGCACATCAATTAGATGCATTTGGTGTTACCAGTTTTCACTGTAAGAAAATATGACACAAATAATGCTAGGTAAAACATTTCTGGTATGTTGGTAAATAGACATGATCCACTGTATTGCGAACAGTTTAAATTTCTGTCACAGTCCATGGCATGTTACTCTTAGGTCTGCCACTTTTATGCTAATATATCTACTTTGGGACAACTGACTCTGCATCTACTGAGAGAGCTATTCGTTTCTGAAAACACCTTATGTTGCTAAACCTTCATAAACCTTCAAGTAAAGCTGTCAAAAGAAAAATCTCCTAATGCAGCTTACCTGTTCTTTGTTTTAGAATAATTTTTTTTTCTCGTTACAATAAGTTTCATTTTCTCTGTTCGAAACATGACATCAAAACTGGTTGACTGCTTCTAAATCATGTCTGTAATAAGTTTCATTTTTGTTTCAGAACCTTTAAAGACACACAGATTACTCATTTCGACTGTCTGTTATATTTTTAACAATCTTTTTTCAGTGAGACTTATTGGCTTCAAAGAATATTCTTGGTTGTTTACTAATTAGCCAAAGATATATAGTCTTCTTCTTCTTCTTCACTTTCACTGGCTGTAAACTCCGGCAGAAAGTTATGGTAATTTGTCCACTTCTGGACATTTAGTCGTGTTCCAAAACTTGAGTTTTGGGTGTGCATCCATTTTACAGATCTGACTTATTTGTATGCAGACTGTTGGTTCATTCTCTCTCAGGCAGACACAATCCTTCGAAGGAAAGGACACATAGTCAAACTGGTTCTATGTCTAACCAGGCATCAAGCTCAAACATAACAGCGTAAATAAACTGATAACACATTTTTAACCACAGAATACATATATACCTACATTCTGATTATTATAGTCTCGTGGGTACCAGTTTTCATAATCGTTTTGTCCACATCTGACAGGCAGAGTCTTGGAGAAATTCAGCTTTATGACAGTCCAGGGCTTATATACTCCTTCGTGACCAAATACACTAGAAGAAAATTGCATCAACGGTTACATTTCAAATAGGTGTTGTCATTCAGTGCATGTACATATGTATGTTTGTATGCTTTCTTTAAATAGCAACTACTCTTACCTATCAAATAAATAACTAGGGGCTATTATAAAACAATTATTTTTGGCATGGACAATAAGAAGTGGTGATGTGTTACTAAAAATGTATACTGCATTTAGACACTAGAAAATTAGGTTAAAAAAAAAGCTGCCAGTTAAAAAAAAAAGCAGTTGCTATTTAAAAAAAAATCCAGCTTTTTGAAATGCCAAGAAATTATCTTTCTTATTTGGTGATACATGATGATACCATTTCCTTTTACAAATTTAACCCCGTTTTTACTTTAAAAATGTTGATAAAATGACCCTCTCAAATTGTTCTTAAAAAGAAAAGCATCATCTAAATTCTCTCAGATACTAAATTAAGACAAGATGAAGCAGAAGAAATTTAGAGTCGTGGGTCAGATTTTATAAAAATCCAGGGGGTGGAAACCTACGACTTCCGAGCATACAGGCAAGCCTGCTAGTGGGTGAGTCATCACAGCTAACAAGTCACTAATGAGATGGATTGTTCCTATTTAGAGTCAATATTTTGAGAAAGATATTTTTTAATATCAAGGGAAGTAATCACCAAATACAAAGTAAAGAAATAACTACTTTCCTTCACTCTGACCCAAAAAACAGGGGTGTTGTTGACACAACCACAGAGGGCAAAGTGAAGACATTATAAGTTTATTATGATGTCATAATGACCACACAGAATTTTTTCCCCCAGCCCAAATAATATCTCAAAATATTGGGATGGGGGGGGGGGGGGGGGGGGGGGGGGGGGAGCAAGTAAATATAATCATACCAAATATGTCTACACATTATGCAGTTGTAAACTGTACCAAAACTGTTAAACATGCATAATGGCTACTTACCTAACGATGTACGCCATCGCAACCCAAGAAAAGTCCAAAAAACCAGCTTTCCTGGAGCAACAGAGTTTATATTAAACTGTTTTCAGTTTACGTAATTTTATAACCTGTGGCAAAAAGTAATCCTTTCACTAAAACCATTTAAATGTCTCGCATAAGTTCTAACAAGTTTGTGAAAGTGACAAAGAATTGCCAGGTAAGACAAAAATATCTTGAAGATGAACAAACTAGTGTAAGACAGTGAATGCAAACAATGATTAAACTATGTAACAAAGTGGTGACAATGCAAAAATATCAATTCTAAATTTAAAAAACAACAATTTAAACAGTAAGGTGAAAGTGATTAAACAAATTTGAACCCAAGAAAATATTAGTCAGTATATTTAAAAGCCATAAATGGTTACATTAGAGGAAAACCTACAAATCAAGAGGTTACAGTAGCATTTACTTAATGAGAAAAGAAACTCCCTGAGAAAATATCATAATAATGTAACTAGTGTGTCCTTACAGTGGAAACCACAGATCAACAGAGAAAATGGAAGCTTAAAAGTACAAGGAGAAGATCTGTTAGAGACAGGGAATATTTACATGGGAAGGTCATGGAGTGAGCTGCAGGAGATGGCAACAGATGAGACGAGTCTGTGTGAGTTAGTTTTGGCTTCTACTCCAATAGGTATAAAGAGCTGATATAGAAGAGAAAACAAGATCAGCTGGAGGAAAAGAAAAAAAAAAAGAAAAAAAGCAGAAAGAGGAAGATAAGAAGAAGAAAAAGAAGAGGAGGAGCATCAGAAGAAAAAGCCAAAGAAGAAGATGAAGATGACAATGACACTGATGAAGATCATGAATTGTTACATAAATTTAGGTAAACTGTACTTTATACCTTGCAACCATTGTTCGGCTTCCAGGCTCTGTGAGAACTCCTTTGACAATAAGACCTGCAGAGTCAAAGTCTTGCTTCTGCCATTGTTTCCCCTCATCATAGGAATAGCTGGTTTTGACGCAATAAAACATTATAATAGGCTAAATACAAAACTGTCCTGAATCAAGAATGTTCAAGCATTACTAATACAGTAAAACTTTGAATAACCATCACTAGTTTACTGTCAGTTTCTGTTATCTTTCATCGTCATAAAACAAAACAAAATGTGTAAGTATCAACAAACTAAAACCTCCAAAAAAAAAAACAGAAGGAGATGATAGATTATTTCAAACTATATAGTTTAGGTTTATAGTATTAGAATACATTTCTGTACTAATCTTATACTGAATTTTATCTAGATCATTTTGTAAAATTAAATACAATATATATGTACTAATAATTTTTAAAGCATTCCCTCAGTCAAATCAAGTTTCTGTACACATTTATTATGAGATTTCTGTTATCCGACTATTCAGTTATCAGATACAGCCCTTCTCCTGACAGTGACAATTAATCAAAGTTTTTCTGTACTAAACTTTTAAACAAGATATATTAACCATCTTGCACCCCCAAAAGCTTAAAAAATAAGTCATGACCTAGTTGGAATTTTAGAAAAAAAATTATTAATTTTAAACAGGTCACTTATAAATCTGCTAAAGATCTGTTCATCTACATTTTTTTCCATTAAAAAAAAAAATACATAAAGATATATGAGGGAGTAATCAATAAACATAAACAGGGTGAAGAATTAAATGGGATACATTCCTTGCAGCTCCCCCAAAAACATGTTTTGAGTGACTCATGCCAATGGCCCTATAACCTCTATAATTTGAGCTTACGAGAAAATATGAGATAAACTTGGCTTTAAAAAAGTATTCAGCTATGAGTGAATTCAGCCAACAGCGTTAACTATGAGTCTCGTAAACAGGTCACTATAGATAAATCAGAAAATTGACATTTACAGGAAATTAGACCCAACCAGAAGTGTTGATTTTGCCAGGTATTTTCTTCTTCGTTTTCTTAGTATTGCTCAGCTGTAAACTTCAGCAGAAGTTCTGGTGTTCATTCACTTCCAGACTTTAGTCTTGTTCCAGAATCTGAGTTTTACTTGCAAATCTGTGTTACAGATTTGGCTTATTTAATTGCAGACAGCTGGTTTCTTGCCTCTCAGGCATATGACTTTAAAGGGACAATTCCTAATTTGCTGCCTCTTATGACATGCTTGTTAGAGGCACTGGATCTCCCCCCCCCCCCCCCCACTTCACCCGTTTCCCCAAATAGGGAGGGTACCAGAAGCCACACAGGGAGAAAGATATTTTGTAACTAATATATCACATTGTTGATGAGGAACAGGGGGAGAGAAGGATAAAAAGAAGAGAGATGAGGAAGAGAGGGTGAAGGAAGAATGGCAAGGAGGGAAAGACGGTGAAGGAAGAATGGAACAGAGATTGAAAAGGATGGATAGAAAAGGAAGGGGAAGGATGAAAAGGGGTGAAGGAGGGAGAGGGGAAGTGAAGGAGAGGGGAACTGAGGGAGAAAGAGAAAGGAAGGAAGGAAAAGGGAGCAGAAATGCACACTTTATCTCTGAAAATAAAATTTTTAAATTTCTTGGTAACTAATGATACCCACAATTAACAATGACATTGAGCACTGCAGATCCAAAAGTCTTGGGCTCAAATCCGAACGGAGCTGGACCTTACCTTGGCTTCCAGGTCGATGCAGCCTTAAACAGGTAAAGTCCTGGAAATTTATGGTTGACGGGGTGATATTGACCTTATCACACATAGTGCCGATGTCTATAAAATATAGGTCTAGCACCATATGCCCAGTACATCTGACGGTGTGGAAATGGGTCCTTTACTTGACTTACACTGACAATGTACTGCATGAAGCTGCCAAAGAAATCACATTAAACATAACACCAAAAACGTGCTGGTAGGCAGGTTGGTGATTTGCTGAAAAAATATAATTAAAAATTGTCACATTCAACCAGCATTCCCGAAGGGGGAGCTTTATGGGTTATAATTGTGACATGTTATGTGCGACAGTTAAAATGGTTTAGCACTGCACGTCATCAAGAGCCCTGAAAAGGACTCTTGCAGTGCTGATGCAATCAAAGAAGACAGATCCAAATACTGTCCCAAGGCAACAAAGTCGTCAACTGGCAAGCCAATGGACCACCCGGTCGCCGATGATTATGACAGTACTGGTCATGCTTCTGAATAAATCTCATCTGCAGACAAACTGTACTCATGAAAATCAAACGTCCAAGCAAAACTTACAAGACAGTTTTATTGCTGTACCCTGTCAGCAAACCATCAGGCACTGCTGTAAGAATGCCTCCCTGGTCCAGAAAGTTCAGCCTGTATCTGCCCACAAGTGGGGTTCCATCACTAGTAACAGCCTGGAAGTTAAAAGATAAGTAAGCTAAGCTAGCTGTGTATCCTTTACAGGACGTTGCAGAACCAACCCCGACATTCTTCGGCTGTTGTGGTTGTTCTAGGCAAGTTATCCCCAGTAGTTTGCCATTGCTTTCTGGACGGTCGGCTTCTTGATACCACTGTCGAAACCAACGCAAGGCCCACAGCTGGGATCAAACCCAGCACCCCAGCATTATGAAGCGCACTCGCAACGCTTAAGACACAGACGCCAACAAAAGATAAGCACAACAGAGTAATGTGTACGGCTCAATATAATGGAAATTATAGATAAATTTAGTGCCAGCAATGCCAGACTGTATCAGACATCATGCAAGACTAGCTGCATAAGTGTAAGTATGAGTGTCTATGTATTTATGAGTGTGAATGTATGTATAATAGGATGCAAGAGTGTGTGCACATGTATGAATGTGAGTATTGTGTGTGTGTGTGTGTCTGTGTTATGTATGCATGCATGTCTGGTAGGTATGTATACATGTGTGTGTACACATATGTATGCACATTTGTGGATGATAAGTAAGAATGAGTGTGTGTGCATACATATATGTGTGTGACATGTATGAATGAATCTGCTGTATATGTATAAATGTAGGTATACGTATGAGTGTGTTCATGATGTGTATTTATTTGTGTGTGTGTATGAATATATATATACATGGGTACATATTAGACATGCATGCCAAATTTGTGACCTTCCTTCGTTCATTCATTCATTCAGATACAATCTTACAAACATGTAGCTGTATGCAAAAAATGCCCCTCCAAGATGCTGGGACAGGGTTGAATTGTAGCATTCTGACTATAGCAGGTTGAGCACTCTGCTTCCCTGTGTGGGTTCTGGGGCCTCATTGCGGGGGAAAACAAGAACAGAGTCACTGCCTCCCCAACAAGCATATCATAGATGTCGACTAATCGGAAAGGAGGGGAAGGGTCTGTCAAAGCTGGAGTGCATCTGCCTGCTGAAAGGCAAGGAGCCAACAGTCTGCATAACGAACAACCCTGACTTTCCGTCAGAGTTTACAGCTGGTGAATGTAAAGGAGAAGCAGAGCACTGTGCTCAATTCTGGCCTGTGCTCTAGATTACAGCTTAGCAAGTAATTAAAACTCTTTTTTTCTGCATGGGAGTCATGTTGACACAGTAATGCTTGATGTCCAGTTGTGACGAAAACAGTGGTGACTGCAGATAACTCTTTCAGGTCCAAGCAGTTACTGCTTCAACTCCTCCTGTTCCAAGAAGTTAAGCTTAAAATCAATAAATACTTAAGCCCGATGTAGTTCAGCAGACACTTTAGGGCAGAAGTAGCTATTAACCAACAATTCAGATATGTTTATAGCATCACTTCAGTACAGCACCCTATGGGTATTTTCTCCAGGCCATGCCAGTGTTGGGAAATACACAGGTAGACTGGCTGGTTCTGCACCACGTGGTGGTGAACTGATGTACGACAAGCTTGATATTGTGAGGGCCCTTTGGGCGCTAGTGAACAGTGCGGGAGCACAGATAGATCATTACGACCTGAGGAGAATGGCGCTTAAATGATTTACCAGGGGATTTAGCCGATGCTCAACACTCAAGGGAAAGGCAACATGAGTATATAATCAGACAGTTACTCGTGCCATCGGAATTGGAACTGTTCACTTGCTGCTGAAGATGGGGATGGAGTGCCCCGAGTGCTATGATGTCGATTCTTTGTTTCAACATTTAACATTTTATTCAGATACCAAGGGTTACTATAAGAACTGTCTGTAATAGAAGAAAGAAAGAATATATTATCTTTGGAACGATCAAGGAACGCATGGTGAGTTGACTGGTACAGAAAGAGTTAGGCTAATACTGAGAAATTAATCCACTGAACTGTGACTTAGAAGCTTAATAAAGGGAGAAAGGGAAACCTCATACAAGAAAAATCAGAAATTTCAGCTGGACCATTTCTCAACATAAATCACAACAGCAACAAGGGGCAGAGTATCCCCAGGATATCCTCAGGATACTCTGCCCCTTGTTGTTGCTGCTGCTGCTGTTGATTGTATTTAAAAAGGCTCAGCCTGAAGCGTCAGATTTTTCTATATAAAGACATATAAAGAAAGTAATCAACAAACACAGACAGGGTGGAATATTAAACGGAATACATTCCCTGGGGCCTTAAAAAATAATATGTGTATTTGGTGACTCTTCTGGCACCCCATGACCTCACTCATTGAGAATAAATGAAAATTTGAGATCTTAAAAAAAAAAAACATTTTAGCTCAAAGGACCCCCCCCCCCCCCCCCCCCCTTCCCCCTCCCTTCCGCCTTTTTCTTTCTTCCCCCAAGCTAATTTTAGTTAATGGGATGTCCTGACCTTCTAAATATTTGCACATGTGGGAAAACAGCCAATAGCATTTACTATGTATCTTGTAAAAAAAGTCACTATAGACAATTCGGTAAAGTGACATTCATGGGAAACTGGGCCCAATCAGAAGTGTAAGTTTGCAGCTTCAGGACGAAAGGGTTAAAGCGCAGCTGGTATACTGTGTTGCTGTTTATGGTCAGGCTGCGATATCTGCACCTTTCAACTCAACACATTTGATTACAACAAGCCCCTACTTAGTCACCTCCTAAGACATGCTTGGAAGGAGGCAACAAGTCTATTCTGGGGTCCCATACTCACACATGGTGTGTGGTATCCAAAGTGACAACAGTATATAACGAAAGCTTTAAGATGCACTCACTTTCAGCCAGGTAGCTCCTCCATCACTGCTGGTAAACAGATTGGTGTCCCGAAAGTTAATCCCCACAATGCCGTGGGCTACAATAATTCCAGGAGCACTTTCTTGAGACATCATTGATGTGGTCAGAGCAGACTGTTTCACTTCAAGCAGGAGAGAACACTTCTCCTCCTGGGAAAAAAAAATAATGTCCTGCATTTAATAATCCCTTTATAAAATAACCCTATATAATAGAAAGGCACAATGGCAGGCATAAAATAATCCCTTTATACAAAGAAGAAGAAGAATATATTCATATGCAATCCACGCCATTGCATTTCTACCTCATACTCATATATTTTGTTATATGAACATAACATACCTTTTTGATAAAATACACTGGAAGTGTGAAAGATGAATGTCTGAAAAGTCAGAATATAAGGTGGGCTGCTTGCCTTATTTGTGACCCTTTAAAAATGAAGTTTTTTCATTTGTTCATTTAGACTCACTGAAATATGTGTTTGACAGGACACAAGACTGTCACTGAGGTATGTGTATGACTGGACACCAGACAGTCACTGAGCTATGTGTATGACTGGACACCAGACAGTCACTCAGCTATGTGTATGACTGGACACCAGACAGTCACTCAGCTATGTGTATGACTGGACACTAGACTGTCACTAAGAAATGTGTATAACTGGACACTAAACGTCACTGAGATATGTGTATGACTGGACACCAGACAGTCACTCAGCTATGTGTATGACTGGACACTAGACTCACTGAGATATGTGTATGACTGGACACTAAACGTCACTGAGATATGTGTATGACTGGACACTAGACTGTCACTGAGATATGTGTATGACTGGACACTAAACTGTCACTGAGATATGTGTATGACTGGACACTAGACTGTCACTGAGATATGTGTATGACTGGACACTAGACTGTCACTGAGATATGTGTATAACTGGACACTAGACTGTCACTGAGATATGTGTATGACTGGACACCAGACTGTCACTGAGATATGTGTATGACTGGACACTAGACTGTCACTGAGATATGTATATGACTGGACACTAGACTGTCACTGAGATATGTGTATAACTGGACACTAGACTGTCACTGAGATATGTGTATAACTGGACACTAGACTGTCACTGAGATATGTGTATAACTGGACACTAGACTGTCACTGAGATATGTGTATGACTGGACACTAGACTGTCACTGAGATATGTGTATGACTGGACACTAGACTGTCACTGAGATATGTGTATGACTGGACACTAGACTGTCACTGAGATATGTGTATAACTGGACACTAAACTGTCACTGAGATATGTGTATGACTGGACACTAAACTGTCACTGAGATATGTGTATGACTGGACACCAGACAGTCACTCAGCTATGTGTATGACTGGACACTAGACTGTCACTGAGATATGTGTATGACTGGACACTAAACTGTCACTGAGATATGTGTATGACTGGACACCAGACAGTCACTCAGCTATGTGTATGACTGGACACTAGACTGTCACTGAGATATGTGTATGACTGGACACTAGACTGTCACTGAGATATGTGTATGACTGGACACCAGACAGTCACTCAGCTATGTGTATGACTGGACACTAGACTGTCACTAAGAAATGTGTATAACTGGACACTAGACTGTCACTAAGAAATGTGTATGACTGGACACTAGACTGTCACTGAGATATGTGTATGACTGGCTTCAAAATAACCAAAATTTGCATCCCACAAGGGGATGATGAAGTTTATAGACTGGACAAAGGCTGACTGACTGACTTTTTACCCCACCAGGACATCACACAAGCGTTAAACACCCAAGTTCAAGGTGTCTCCTTCGTGCCAAAGAACTGCATGGCTGTTGGGTGAACAGTCGTTAACGAAGGCAGGCAGGTCATTGTAGGGGCGACGCCTGCTGGTGGATGTAATGTCCTAAGTCCCTTCCCCGCTAATAATGAGGGTACTGCTAGGGTGACAGTTTATTAACCATCATATAATGCCTCAGGTCAAAATGGACGCTAGGCACGGCCACTTTTTTTTTTGCCGAAGCAAATGTTTTTTTTTTTTTTTTCTGCCAGACGGTGGCCGTTGCATTTTTGCTCCATTTGTAGACTGGAAGGATATAGTTTCGTCGCCCAGCTTCTGAGTTGAGTGCATGGTGTGACACTTAGCTACGTGTGTTTTTCATTGGCACAGGAGCGGAGCAACTAGGGGGTGACCCGTTTGCTATGAAGCTGAAACTAGGATTACCAGATTACCAGTTAAACACTCGATGACACAATGTGCCACCATCTGGATGAGGATAACCGTGGAGAGGTCCCAGAAACCATGTTCAGGCATTAGGCCATATTTATGGCCGGGCTATATTGCGGCCCCCTAAAAGAGCCAGGGTGGGGCTTCAAATAATGAAAAATTGCATCCTGGACAAAAGTTATTACTGAGATATATGTCTGACTAAACATCTGACTGTCAATGTGGTACATTTCTGACCAATATTGAAAAATCAGTGAAAACATGTAAATAATGTTACTGTTTAAATTAGGATACCAAAAATGAAAAAAGAAAAAAAATCATTACCACAGTGCAACTTTTGTTTAATGTCAAGGGCTTCCAGTTTCCACCTTTATCAAATGAAATGTAGGTTTTCACTCCATTGGTCTCCCTTTTGTTGGCTAGGAATGTCCAGTTCATACTCTGAACCTTAAATGGAGAGAAAGAAAATATTAACACAGCAATTACCTCAAAACATAAACAGGCAGCTCCTAGAAGTAACACTTATCATAACAAAAACCAAGCCAGTCACAGTGAATGGAAAGCTCCTCCTCTTTATTATAAACTGCACACTCTGATGGGGTAGAGTAATGGAAGTAAAGGACTCATTCCATGCCATTAGAACACTGGACATATGGTACTAGACAGATAATTTTAAAGATGACTGGCCCCTGATGGGTGCTGCTGTCATCACCAATTTTGGCAACCTTTGCACTTTCCAGGACATTGCCCGGTACTCATTTTATGCTAGGTTAATATGGCAGCAAAGATCAATTATTGACAAACCTCACTTGATGAGGATTAGAACCCAAGATCTTATGGTTGCATCTAGACATTGACAGAGAGAGAGAGAGAGTCTGAGCATGAGTGTGTGTGTGTGCATCCATATGTGGTCTGCCTTATTCCTTTTGACCACTGAGTTTCAGCGCAAGGATGGATGCATCTTGGGCATATCATGGAAGGACCACTAACAAACAAACAAGTGCCTGAAAGGGCAAATATTACCAGTGTGCTCTCTTCTCAGGCAAAGATAGATGTCTTTGGTAGCTAGGCCATTCCAGAATTAAGGATGGACCTATTCCCAAAGATCCCCTTTATGGAGAACAAGCCACAGTGAAGATGCCAACAGGAAGAGCCTAAATGGGAGAGAGTTGCAGCAGACAGATATTGCTGGGGAAAAACAATGTGTGAAACTGACTGCTGTTCTTTGAGCACAATCTGATCCAACTGAGGACAAGGGGTGCAAGTATAAAATGCAGCCACTTGCTGCGGGACTTGCTTTATCCTAGTTATGCAGAAACTGTGACAGAGATTGTCCCTCTCACATTGGGTGCCTCCCTCCAAGTGACACAACTTTGAGTCTTGCACAAGTGAAAAGATGCCTACCTACTATAGGTAACTTGGTGTGGAGAAGACACTGGCAAAAATGAATGTCCAAGTGCCCGACACCAGATATTTTAAAGAACTTGCTTTTTCAAAATATTATTTACTTATGCAGGCAAATAAACAGCACAAAGAAAGTTTAGCTTAGCTAAGTTACACTAGCAAACAAACAGTATACCTCATGGAAGTCTATCTCAAAGTAGCCAAGCCTCAAGATGTGGTAAACATTGGTGAAACTGAGAACATAGTACTGTCCTGTCACCTCAGATAAGTACAAATTGACCATATCGCCATGGTTAACAGCAACAAACACTTGCCCATCATCAAGGTTCAGCAGCATGAAGTCCTTTGAAAGAAACCATTTGCAGACATTTACAAATCTAAGTAGTCCATACTGCAGAGCTATTTAACTGGCGGCTCGTGGCCAAAATCCAGCCCACAAAGATCTAGCAAGTGGCCCATGGATCATTGCCAATTTTCTTCTCTCTCTCCCTCCCCCCCCGTGTGTGTGTGTGTGTGTGCACGCCCGCGTGCGTGCCTGCGTACACGCGTGCCTGTGTGTGTGCGCGCATGCATGGGTTGAATAGCTCTGCCATAGGCAACCAAAGCTGTATGTTTAAAAATTGTATCTTCTTCTTGGCATGTTGTGTTGTGATGTTTATAGCTAAGCTACCCTACTTGTGTTTTTTCGACCCACCTCATCTAATTCCAGCATACTCCTAATCAATTGCCTTTTACAGCATGCTTGTTAAGGAACAATGGATATATTTTTCCCACCTATATGGGGCCTGAATTTCACATGTAGCAAATATTTTATCCTATTTAAATAATATTTTACACTGACTTCCTCATTATTCCGCAAGTCACTGCTTCTGTTTCTATTTGATTTCATACAGAATCCTGTACTTATATAGGTGTGATCTGAGGAAGATTGGTAAAAAGTAAAGTCTGCGGTTTCAGGATTATGAATGTAGTGTCTTAATTCTGACATTCCAGGGTAAATTCGGCAGCAGACAATTTGGCAGCAGACTGCTCTGTCTTAATTTCAACAATGAAGTTTGTTTCCGAAATCCTGTAATAAAGGATCAGAAACTAACTATCTTTATGATTAAATTCAAGAATAATAAATCTGGTTTATAATTCTGTTATATTTTTATTTAACTGAGACAGTAACAGAGATTAATTATACTGTGGTTCACTTGACATTATTGTCTGTATTACAATTCTATACAAATATGTGAACCAATAAAATTTCTTTGCTAAGTTCTTGTAATTTTGTATGCATTTTCTGTCTGTTATAAATAATAAACACGAACAAGATCAATGTACACACTGACTGTTAAATACTTACATCTGTTTTCAAATCACCAGGGAAGAAAGCTCTCTTAAATGGTTTTCTATTGTACGAGACCATCATATAGCTATCTGTGCCCAAGTAGGTGCTCTTCTATAAGTAAACAATAGTAGTAATATCAATATTATGTATGCTAAGACAGTAGATAATAAAAAAAAAAAAGTAAAGATCCTTTTACACGCCCTTAGGCGCATCGGGCATATGGGAAGAGCACCCATATTTTTACAGACCAATCGGCACTTGGTGGGTAATGTGGTCAGCATTACGCCGGCCGTCTTTACTTTCCCAGGACAGCCCATCCTGGTACCCATTTGAGGCTGGGTCGACCTGCGTTGGATTACGAGTCAGACTCGCAACGCCTTAGCCACGGACGCCGCAAGACAGTAGATTACTGCAGTTAAAAATAAAAATAGCATTTCAATTGCAGATTATTGCAAAGAATATTTTAATGGAATTTGTTAATTTAAAAATAAGTAATAACAAAACCATTGTGTCTCTATTTTAAAACATTTTTTATGTTACTATAATGTTACTACACAGCCTTTGTATATTTTGAAAGCATGTTACTTTACAAGAAATAGAGGAGAAAAGTCGCAAAGAAACAATATGTATGAAAAACAACATGTATGAAAACATACAATGAGTTCCTAAAAGCAAAGTCTAAACACAACATTAACTGCTCTGACACTGTATGGGCAAAAATACTAGAACTATCATGGGATCTCTACCTGCACAAAGATGTACTCCTTATGAACAGCAAGGCTGTCCGCCATGAATGGCCCGACTTGGTCAACGATAGCATTTTTGCAATCTGGCAAACTGCATACTTTATAGCTGGCTTGTGTTGGCACTTAAAACATATCAGGAAAAATAATATAACACTAGAAACAAAATTTGATAATGTAAAATATAATAGTTTCTTTCATTCATCCATTTTGATAGCCAAACTGAATACTTTATAGCTGGCATATATTGACACATAAAACACGTAACAGACAACTTTTGTTTAAAGTACAAAAGACATATGATAACATGTAAAGATAATATTGTCTTCCATTCATCAGTTTTTGAAGCCAAACTGGCCGGTACTGCACCTGCCTGGCAGGGTTCAACAAACTCAACATCACATCCATCAGTCTCATTTTCAGTCATTGACACTAGAGGGAGGACTGCGAGGTGCCCCAGTTCTCAGGTTCAGCTGTGACACCTTTCTGGTCTTTTTTTTTTTCATCCTGGCACATCTGACTTGAGCATCTTTTTCTTTTAGGATATACTACATAGTGGTCTGAAGTTCAGTCTTTACTGCTGGCAGACCTTTTCCCAAGACCCTCTTGATATTTACCCAGCCATTAAAAAAACAGCTGAAAGATATCTGTCAGGGAAGGAAAGAAAGGTTGAGTGGAAGGCTGCTAATCCCATTCCACAATATTGGGACCCAGTATATGTGAAAGCCTAAGATTTCACAACTCTGCTGCAGTATCTGCCATGAAATTACCTTGTGTGTCATTCTGGTATCATATGTATAGAGCATACAATTATCTTACCCGTACATCATATCGTGTATGAATCATAGTGAACAGTGACCACTTTTTTCAATGCTCAACTTTCCTGTAAGGACTCCAGGACCACATTGTGGGTGGGGGTGGGGAACAGACCAACAGCTCCCACCCCAACAAGCATGTTATAAAAGGCAACTAATCAGGGGTGTTTCCTTTGAAGTCAGAGTGCATCTGCCTGAGATGGAAGAAACCAATAGTCTGCATAAAATTAAGCTAGATCTGTAAAAAGGATGCGCAAGCAAAACTTAAATTCTGGAACAAGTCTTAAGTTCAGAAGTCGACGAAAAACCAAAACTGTGCGCCAGAGTTTACACCCAATGAAAAATAATAATAAGAACAAGACTGCCCAAATGAGTATGAAAAAAATTATCAAAGACATAAATGTGGCAGTACTCATTAATAAACAATTTCTAAGCATTACATGATATTCAGTGAATTGTATGAAGTGTTTGGTAAGTCTCTTACTTCCTGCTTCCACTTCCATGTGGACAGTATCAACATCTGAATCAACACCCTGCACACCCCTGTTATTGTCATAAGAAAACAAAAAAAAGTCACAGCAAAATGATAATAAGCACCCAGCATATAATGAAATCTCTCAAGATTTAAAATTGCACACCTGCTCTACCACACTTCTCCGCTGTTTTTACAATTTCATCTTTGAAGCAACTTGTAACTCAACATGCATATTTCAACCATAGGGCTAGGTTTATGGGTTTGTGCATACATTCACTACAGGTGTAACACTAAGGATGGATTGCTTACACTACGTCTCACCAATCTCTGTCTGGCTAAAGTTCTTATTCCATCATTCTAAAAAGGAAGGTGCACTGTGTCTGTTTACGATGACCTCTGCCATTTAAATTTATTATCCTGGTTTTCAGCCCAGTGTACTTAGGTTACCAGCTTGTCTTACTTTTTTCTTGTGATTATGTATTTAATTCAACTCTCTCTGTCCCACCCAAATATTATTAAGAAATACTGTGGGTAAGAAGTGGTTAAACTATGAACTAACATTATGAGTCCCATGCTGCCATGCCCTGAGCTACAACTTGGTAGCAGTGTGATGAGAAATGAAGAAGTTACTGAGTATAAAATAACAACACTGTGGGTCAGAAGTTTAATTACATTAGGTGATGAGTTAAATTAATAACACTGAGGGATCAGGAGTTACAATAATGCTATGAGACAAGAGTTGCTCTAATACATAGTGGGTCAGAAGAAGTGAGATTAACTATCTAGAGAAGAAGTGAGAATTACTATTTGGGTCTGCAGGAGAGAATGTAATAACTAGGACAGAAGCATACACAGTTGCTGGCAATTATCCCTCTTATCACATGATAGTGTTTCACTGTGAGAATCACAGCCAACATTGACACTAATTAAAGCCAAGGATGAAGTTTCCCCTCTCCACAGCCATAAAGACTGGATAGTTTTGTACCAAATATGTGTTACCCAATTATGAGAATAAGAAACAAAATTAAACCAGAAATCAGTGATGAACAATGTGGATTTGTAGAAGGAAAATGTACAAACAATGCCATATACATCCTAAGGACATTGTCAGAAAGAGCTATAGAAGTAAAGACTGATTTGTACTTATGCTTCATAGACTATACAAAAGCACTTGACTGTGTGAAGCACGAAGAAATAATCAAACTGTCAGAAAAATTAAACATTGATGGGAAAGATCTTTCGAATAATAAAGAATATGTATTGGCAGCAAACAGCAGCTATAAGAATTAACAACTGTTTAGGTACATTTCAGAGCATAAAGAGGGGCGTACGACAAGGATGTGTACTGTCGCCTGATTTGTTTTCAATATACAGTGAATATATAATGAGATCTTTGTTTGATATGCCCGGAGTTGTGGTTGGTGGGTTTATGTTATGCTGATGACACAGTGTTGGTAGCAACAAGTCAGAAAGAATTACGGGAAATGATAGACATTGTGGTGTTGGAGAGTGGAAGAATGGGCCTCGGTTTGAGTAGTGGGAAGACAGAAGTAGTGGTGGTGTCAAAGAAACAAATTATTCCTAGATGTGTAATAAAAGTCAATGGTGTTATTTTGGGACAGGTACAGAGGTTTGGGTATCTGAGCACGTGGATGGCATCGGATGGAGGATGCATGGCTGAAATGGGAAACAGAATTGGACAGGCAGAGACTGCATTTTATAAAATGAAAAACATCTTGTGCAATATATCCTTGTCATTGAGAGTTGGGAAGTGGATTCTTGCTTGCTACATACATCCAGTTTTAGCAAATGGCTGTGGATCCTGGGCAGTCGGTGGGCAGGCCAAACAATTTTTAGAGGCCTCAGAGATGTGGTTTTACAAAAGAATGCTTGGAGTGCCTTGGACAGCCAAAAGGAGCAACAAAGAGGTTTTGAAAGAGGCGGGTGCCCGAAGACAACTTGTCACAGACATCAGAAGGAGACAGACATAGTTTTTCGGCCATGTTATGAGAGGAGGGAAAATAGAACAGGTTGTGACCACTGGAAAGATCTGTGGACGAAGGGATAGAGGAAGACAACGAGAGAAGATGCTTGACAGTCTTGTTGCATGGCATGGAGGTGTATCGGCACACGAACTGATACGTGCTGCAGGAGATCGCAGATTATGGAGAGGCATGATCGCCCACGCCAGTCGGCAAGGAACCTGATGATGATGATGATGATGTGTTACCCATGCAGTATTATCCTTCTCTTTGCCTGCATTGTTTATTACAAAAGGTGGGCACATTTACAGTAAACTAGTAGCAAAAGGTCAAGTATATTTTGGTCAAATATAGCTTTGTACAGGACAATTTCATTAATTCTTTCTATATGTGTTGTTAAACTCTTTCACTCACAGAAGATCTTGTTGCAGTTTACCCGAGCAATAACAACAACAAAATCAAAAGTGTTACTTTCAAAGTCACTCTCTCAGAACAGCTTTCATTTCATCTGCAGCCAAGCCAAGCAGTATGGATCTCCTGCTTTTGATTTCCAATAGCGTTTATCAGTTCATGAGCTGCCACCTTTCCATGCCATGACAAAAGGCTGTCAATAATCATCTTTCATTGTCTACTGTTAGATCTCTTTCCATAAATCTCTCCAGCTATCGCAACAGTTGCAGTTTTTTCTTATCTTAAAATGCGGCAAAAAATTATCATCGCCTTTGTCTGTAATTTAATTTTATATACTTTAATTAACAATTTTGTCAATTGTATAAAAAAAAAAAAACCATAGTAATTAGTGAAATATTCTAATAACAATTAATGAAATACATATGTACCAACCAATAAAAATTAGGCAGAACATTTTCACTCAGGATGGTCCAGGTTTTAGCAAAATCAGTTGACACATACAACTGAAAAACATTTTATGTAAGTAAAAGATTAGGGTACACATATTAATTATTATCTTATATTTTCTACAATTTTCTTTTAAACTTAAACCAAGCTACTGGGTGGATTTTGTATATCATCATCATCATGATCCTGTTTTACTGTTCATACCTCCTATTGAGTTTGCAGCCGATTCCAAAATTCCACTACATCTCATTTAAGTCTTTCAATATTTTGTATGGAATTTAGTCTGGCATCAGTGACCTCTCTCAGCAAAACTTATCATGGGGTTTCTTTTAACTGTAATCGCTTCCTCGATCAATTGTTTCCAATTTCAGTACCTGTTCTGAGATTCTTTCTGTTTCTTTCAGAATGTGCCTAATATATCGCCAGCTTCTTTCCCTTATAACTGTTGATACTGGCGTTTGCTCAGACATTTCACTGACTTCTTTGCCTTTCTTCGGATTTTATAAAGCGTTCCTCTTCTTCAACCTTCCAAACCCCTGGTGTTCATTGCTACAGATATGCTGCAGATTTGAACTCATACTTTAATACCTCTTTCTGTTCTCATATCTTTATCATGTTGCTACCTAAGTAATCTAGAATATTTAACATGAAATTAAATGTGACTGAAACTGAAGTTATGTAGTTCAGTAGAATTCCTATCCACTACACATTTAAGTGAATGATACTTGTATGAAGCAATGAAATGAATTTAAATATCTAGGAAGTATATTCACATAGGACAGGAGAATAGATTGGGAAAATAGAAATAGGATGCCAAAGAGGTGGTGCACTTATTTACCAACTGACGCTGTTATTAAAACATCAAAACATAAGTATGACTGCCAAGAAACAGATTAAAAATAGCACATTTATACAAACACTGTGCTACCCAGACATTATCAAAGGATAAGCTACGTAAATTTAGCCAGTGTGAAATTAGATGCCAGAGGAAAGCCGCCAACTTGACCATCCAAGACAAAGTGAGAAATAATATATTAGGCAGATTATAGGAACAATACTGTGCACTTAATTCACTGAGAAACAGAAAAAAAAAATGGTTTGGTCATCTCATTAGAAAAGCCACAACAAGTGCCAACAAAGAGCTGCATATGAAGGATCTGATGTGAAAGCAAGAGGTAACTCCAAGAAAATATGGACTGATGATATTAAAGAGCTTCTACATCGACACAGAATGACAATAGCCATTGCTACCCATCAATAAATGGATTGCAAACTGCTCCACCCCATGCAGCTTAAAGGAAAAAAAGTTTACACTACCTAAATAAGTGTAGGACTCCACATCTTGCCCACTTGCTAAGTGAGTAATGGAAACATTATCTCTGGACTAAAGTTTACTGTGATTAACTTAAAAAATATTACATGTTTGGTTTGAGGTTTAAACAACGGATCAACATCATGGTACATGGGTAGTAACCCATAAGTGCTCTGTCCTTCTTCTAACTCAAGTCTGAGTCTGAAAAAGCTTAGCACAGTGCACAGGTTCTGTAGTACCGGCGAGGATCCTGAAATACTTTGGGTAGATTTTTAACTCCAAATTTTGCCCGGGCAGTGCCGTTAGACTCCTCTTTTCGTTTTCCAATCCCCAAGGGATTTTTTATGTGCGCAACAATGCACACGGGCATCGGATCTCACTACCCAGATGTCGCATGACAGCATCCACACATCTGCCACAGCAGGAAGGTCCATATAGCTGACCACCCTAAACTCGTCATCGTAACTATGTAATAGAATAGGCCAAGCATAGTTAGATAGTTCGTTTGTTGTGGGGGAGTCCTGATAGGAAAAATCCATATAAAACCCTTTGATAATGACTCTTTTAGGCTTTGAGTGTCGAATTAAATGTTAGGACGCCTTTTCTACACCTATTCTAAATAAATTGTCTGACCACTGCACTGCATTAGTGAGCGCGATTCGTACGCTAACTGCTGTTATTAGGGGACGTGTTTGTGTGCATCACTCTCTACGGTCCGGTCTTGGAGGCAGGCGTTTTTCCTTGTGTCTCGCCAATTGACCGTTATACAGACAAGATTCCTTGTTCTCTTTTTTATTTACAATGGGTGAGTTTTCTTAAGGACTTTGTAATTGAATATTTGAGTTCATAGTGTCTGTGATTTAGGTAAGTAAGGTCAGCAGCTGGATAATGCGAATCTGTTTTCCTACGATTCTTGCCAAGGAAGGTGGCGAAAGGAGCTCCAGATCGGAATGCACTTTCGGTTGACATTTCTCGCAGAATGCTTTGAAATGGCCTTTTAAACCTTTTCAATTCAATCAATCTACATATCTGGAGTGGGTTTGTAGTATTGATAACTTTGTATCGTTAATTATTTGCTAGTATTCGGTATCAGAACTTGGTAAGTCGCTGAAGGGTTTTGAACGACAAGAAGCTTATGGGCAGACATGACGTCATGTCCGCTGTTGCTAGGTGATTTCGTAACCACAACAAGCTTCGACTGTCGAATTGTTTTCATAACATATTTCAGTAGGTCTTGGTTTTGACTTCATCGCCGATCCCTTATTTTCTAGGTTAGAAGGAACGGTAAATAATGGGGATCTGTCTAACCTTTGCCACAGAACTGAATCCCGGAACTCTTCGAGTTAATGATCTAGTGCTCACTCTAGGAAACAAAGAGGATTCTAGGATTGAGGTAACCAACCTTCATGGTTTGGAATAACCTAAAATATATCTGAGCATTTGGAGGAAGTAAGGACCTTGATTAAATAGGTACGTTGAGTATGGTTCGCTCATGTCTGTTACTTTACGTTTTTCAGGATTTTCTGAAGATCCAACAAGTGTCTACGTTTGATAGTGTGGTTCCAACTGCCACGACCCAGTAAACGTTTTACGTATGCTGAATTACGGTGTTGAATGTGCGGACGACACGGGTGCCGGAGTCCCTCAATAGTGACTTGAGTTTCCTGGATCCGCACCTGAAGCTGATTCGTTCCGGTGAAGTGATGCGACAGTCCTTGATTAATACTAGAAGCTGATTCGTTCATGTGTGGTTGTACTGGGAAGTACGGCAGAGAGAGTTTCCTTTTTGGCATCCGGAGAAGCTGATTCATACCTGTGTAACCGTGCAGTAAAGTACGGTGGCGTATTACTCCACTCTGAGACGCTGAGGAGCTACGAGATCTGATCAGATAAGTGACGTGGCAGACTAAGATAACTCGTCTCCAAATGTGCCTTCATGGTCATGTTTTCTCCTTCGCCGTGATGAACATGATAGTGTATAGGTCTATTTA